>JH719971.1:379717-574349 GCA_000231845.2 Tetrahymena malaccensis 436
GGATCCCATTCGAACTCCGAAGTTAAGCGCCTTAAGGCTGGGTTAGTACTAAGGTGGGGGACCGCTTGGGAAGTCCCAGTGTCGATAACCTTTTTACATTTTAATTAAATAGTAAAATAAATTTAATTTATTAGAATAGCATTTTTTTATATAATATCAAAAATAAGATTTTCAAAATATAATTTAAAATGAAAGAAATGTAGAAAAATTAAAAAACATTTAGAAATAGATAGAATGATACATATTATTTTTCGAAAATTTTATATTAATAAATTTAATTAATTTAAACATTTTTATAAGTTTTAATTTTAAATAATGCTTATTTATTTTTAAATGATTTTTATTAAAAGATATTTATTTTATTTTTTAAAATAAATTAAATTCACTGCTTGATTAACTGACTAAGTCATTATCTATGAGTATTTTTCAAACTGGTGATTCTTATGTGATAGAATCTTATGATTATGATTTTAAAGATTTAGACTGTTAAGAGTTAGTTTTTCTAAATAGATGCAAGGATCTGTGTTCTGCATCTGCTTTTTTTGCTTCTTTTCCATCAGACCCATCCATATCACTATAAGCACAGAACTAGAAATCTTCTATTTATTTATATTATTCGTCAACTATTTTATTGACAGCTTCAGAGAATTCAGAAGATTATTTTTCTGAGATCATATTTTAAGATGTTCTATTTTAACTGCTGTTTGTATTGTTAATGCCGAATTTCCTAACTTTTTTCTTCTTTTTAAGCACACTCTTTTAAAATACAAAATGGACTCTATTTTCGAGTTTATCGCTTTTAAGGGTAGGAGTATAGAATTTAGGTCTTAAAGAGTTACTCATAGGAGAGCTCATACTAACTAAGCCAGGAATATTAGGCTAACGAGTCCTTATTTTGTTTGAATTGACTTTTTTCATAGCAGGACTTAAACCAATAGGAAATTCTTCCATTTTAGACATAACTAACCCCTCTATTTTACGCTTTTTCCAAAAAACACCTCCAAAGACCATATAAATTAAACTAAAACCAACTATAGCTAATCCAAATAAACTAGCTCCTCTAGAAAACGAAAAAGATTAAGCAAGCAAACCTCCTAGAAGAGGACCAATAAATTCTCCTACAGCGTAGCTAGTATTATAGAGGGCACTAGAAATATCGCCAATAATTTCTTCGTTTTCTTCTGGATACATTCTTAAAAGTATTTTATAGAGTTGAGGTAGAGCAGGTATGTAAATTAATATGCTAGCTAGTCCTATAAACCCATTTGCAATACAGGTTATATACAATTCTTAAGGCAAAAACGTATATTCATCAGGGCCCAAAAAAAAGAAACTTATACCTGTCAATATGGACCCAAGGAAAAGTAAAAATTCATAGTTTTTAGTGTATTAAAGCATTTTTGTTCCTATGGGTGATGCTAATAAATAAACAACTGTTCCGACAGAAAAGACTAATCCCACATAAAGATCATCTAATCCATAAGTTTCTTCGAAATAAATACCCATAGTAGGATCAAGGAATAGTAACCCACAAGATGGTAAGAATATTGCAATATAGTTTAAAATAATATCTTTGTCCTTAAATATTTCAAGATAATTAATTTCAAATTCTTCTGGATCATCTTAAGCTTGCTCATCTAATTCTTAATCTTAAGAAGATAAAGAAACCTTTAGCTCATTACCTTCCTGACTAAAATCAATTCTAGCTGGAATGTAGTGGTGTAAAATTGGTATCTTTAATTTTTACAAAAACAATAAGATAAAAATTTATTCTTTTATTAAAATAGTACAAATGTTAAATTTCTTAATCAACAAGATATTTCCTTTATTTCAGGCAAAAAATATTTAATTTTTGATGTTTAAAAATATTTAATTGATACTATTTAGTATGATGTTAATTAAAATTCAAGCAAATTGTACTTGAATCTTACAGCTTGAATTTGATATGTTCTGCGTGATGTTGTTGTTATTTTTTTTTGACATTTTAAAAAATTAGAAAAATTATATGATACTTCAATATTTATTTATAATATAGAGTTTTTTATTATTTTTATTTATATTCTCACTAATTTCTATCTAGATTTACTTTTTAAACTGTTGAAGGATGTGTAATATAAAAATATTGCTATTTATTTGCTGCTTGAATCAAAGATAATTCTGCTTAATATTAAAATGAATTTTAAATAAAAATAATACCAGTAATATGGAAACTCCAGCAAAGAATATAAATGGAGTTACATAACCCCACAGCTGAATTAAAACACTACCTAGTAAAGGCCCAACCATCAAACCAAAACCGCAAACGCTTTCCATCCATCCACACTTCTCTTCAAATGTTGATTTGTATAGTAAAGGAATATATGCATAAGCAGGTGTGCTAAATAAAGATTAACCCTGTATTAAAATAAAAATATTCAGTTATTAATCAATTTGCTTAGATACTAACTATATTGGTAATTCTACAAAATAATATTTAAAAGGCAATAAATAAAATAATCTTTTAAATAATGATCTACCACTCCTAAAATGATTCTAGCTAACAAAGTTACTGTAATGAAAACCCATTTTCTATTAATATATTAAACTACAGCGAATCCTAAAATGCCTATTCCAGTAAGAAGAATGCCTAACAATGTTGCAGGTTTTCTATTTTCACCTTTTGAAAGTTGCTTTCCAATAATGAGAGAGCATATGAAATTACCTACAGGGTGAACGCTAAATATGAGACCAATCATTGTTTCATCAATTCCGAAAGTCTTAGCTTTTTAAGGAAAAAAGGGAGCAATTGACGAGTTTGATGCATTCAAAATAAATTGGCCTGCATATAATGCATAAATGAGACCACTCATGATAAAATACTAATAATTTTTTATTTGCTCAACTTAATATGGCTAGTATACCCTAAGAAATAATATTGAATCTACCTATCTACTTTTAAGTAATTTGTTTTTAATGTGATTAAATAGTATTTATTATTTAAAAATTTAATGTCTCTCTATATCTGATACTAAATTAGGAGTTATTCAATAGTTTCTATTAATTTTAATTTTCTAAAAAAGTTCGCTGAAAAAAGTAATAAAAACAAACACTCTTAATAATTTTCATAAGCAAATAAATAAAGAAATTCCTTTTTTTAATTTGTCATTGTTTTTAACTAAAATAGTGCATTTAACTGACTTGGATGACTAATCTTTTGATAAAATCTAGTTGAAAAATAGGAGATAATACATACTAATTGTGTATATAATAGAGTATGATGCTATTTTACTAAAAGTATCAATCTAAATATATTTATTTTATTTACCTCGGAAAAATAATTTTATTTTTAAATTCACATAAGTTCCAATTTATCTCATTACAATAAGTATCTATTAGGTGTTATGATAAACTATATGTATTTTCATTTATAATTATATGTAATTTCTATTAAATGATCTTTAACCTTAATTTTTAAGTGCTTTTTAAGCTGTCCTTTTTAATAATAAAGTATAAAAGAATTTGTTAACCAAATTAATATGGCGTTTAGTTAAAATAAATTGTTTTTAAAAAATCGGTCCATAAGCACAGATGGAAAGGACGTTGAGGAATTTGGAACATTGTATCAGTTTTTATAAAAGGAAGATGTGAATGATAAAATTGCTTTTAAAATGAGCTACTTAGATACTCCATAAAACAAATCACTCAATTCAAATTAATTGAATATTTTTGATACATAAAGAAAAAGAAATTCTTTTTCGTTTAATACATAAATTTAGCAACAAGGACAACTAACATAAACAAATAAAAACACTCCAAAAACCCTTTATGATACTTTTTTGAAGTAAAATTCAAGTAATAAGCTTGACAAGTTTCCAATCGATACAAAATCTCCTAAAATAATGTCTGTAAAAGAAAAGAAAGAAGGAGTTGTATAAAAGCTGTTTGAAAGTAAATAAATAGATTGATTTTAACATGGTTTGAATAAAAACTAAATACTTTAATTTATAACAAGTTGGAAATGAAATGCTGAAACCCTCATATAAAAGAAACTTAAAAAAATTAGACATTGAAGATAATAGTTTAGACAACACTAGTAAAATGCAAATAAGCTTAACTAAATCTAGAAAAATATCTTAAAACAATACAGCCCTTTAGTCTCCCTTAAATAAAGATGTTCCAAGTACTAACAAGTTGGTAATGTATAAGTAAATTGAAGGAAAAACATTTGCATATGAAGTAAAACATGCTAAAATTATATGTAGAAATTCTAAAGAATCTATTTATCTCTTTATTATAATAAAAAATCTAAGAATTATGTCAAGAAATTAGAAGATATTAAAAAAAAAGACTCAGTTGAATATAATAAATTTTCATAGACCTAACATCTATATGATAATTTTATTGAAGAAAAGATTGAAAGAACCCATCCAATTATTATTGGTCTCTCTTCAAACTACAGAATGATTTCTCCAAATACTAAATCAACCTCTGACAGTGACTACAAAAGGCACAAGTAAATATTGATTTATACTTAGAGAAATAATTGAAAAAATAATTAATTTATTTTAGAATTAAAAAGTCTTAATATTTAGTGAGAACAGCAATAAAATATATAGAAAATTAAAGAGAGCATGAGAATTTGTCAAATTATGATAAATCCTTTTAGAGGTTGAAACAAAATGCACTTTAGTCAAATTTAAATAATCAAAATCCTAATTTTACAAAGGGAGAATTAGAGATTTTAAAAAGATACAGGGAAAAAAATTTACAATAAACTGCAGAAGAATAAAGAAAATAAAAAAAAAAGATTGCTCAAAACTTAAAGAAGTAGAGATCTCTGAGTAATACACACAAATCGAACTCTGATTGCTCGGATTCTGAAAGTGTCTCCTCTGGTAGATTATTTTTTATATGAGATAGTTACAAAAAGAATAATTTATATTTAAAAAATAGTCAACTCAGATAAGAGGAAGTTTATGGAAAAGTAAAATGCTGCTTAAAAGAAAATTTTGGATGAAATTGTAAACTTGAAAGAGAAAATATCAAAAAAAGCAATTTAGAGAAAATACTTTTCTCAATCAAAAGCATAACATTTTATTAAATATTAATAAATCTTAGATTGGGCTAAAATCCATAACAAGGAAAAACTACAATCAGTCTAAAAATTTGAGAAAAAGCTGAATTAAATCAAGACGAATTCATCACCAATTAAATAAATGGGAGAAAATTGTTCTGAAAATAATGAACCAACATAATTTAAATCATAGGATATCATGAAAAGAGTGCTGGATTTAGAAAAGAATAAGTAATCGAACAAAATTAGATCACAAATAGTTAAAGCAAAAAATAAAATTTAATTTTTTCTCAAATTTAATCCTTAAAAGTAAAAATTCCTTTAGTTTAATTATTTATATGTTTACATTATAATATGAATGAAATTTTTTTATTTAGCAAACTTAATAATGTAATGACTCCAACAAAAAATGAAATTAATCAGTTTTATGATATATAAACCTCCACTCCATTAAATTAACCTCAAAGAAGAAGTACTTTTTCAAGGAGCAAAGCTGTCAGTGATGACTCTGATTAAGAATAGGATAAAGGAGGATTTTCATTTCATTTAGACTTAAAACATAGGACTAAAAATCACTCTCCAAAATAATAAAACCAACCTGATTCAAACACTTTTTCAACTCCATCGAACCGTAAAAAATCCCTCAGTCTCTCTAAGCAAGAAGAAAAGAATGCTCCTAAAATTTAAAATAATATTGATTTCCAAAAAATATTTATAAATGGTTTAGAAGACGTTATCAACGATATTCATAAAGGCAATTATCTTTGAAAATTATTTTAATTATATAATTTTTGTTTCAATTTATATATTAAAGCAATAAGCTTTATCTAAATTTAGATTTCTTCATTTGAAAATCAAAATATTTCAATTTTATAAAAAAATATCTTTATTCTATTCAAAAATAAGCATTTTTAATTAATACTTTTAGAGTTATTGATTTATTAGTTAAGCAATAATAACATTTTTGTATTATGAAATTTTATTATATATTATTTTTATAAAGATATCTCATTCAATATTATTTTTATTGAATCTTATTTAAATACATACTTTTAATTTTAATTTAGAAATATTTTAGCTTGTTGTTTTTTATATTTTTTGAAAGGAGTTTTAGTTTAAATTTTTTTAAAAATTATCAACCAAAAAAGCAAACACCAAAATATTTATTTTAACTTTTAATGAAGTTGATTAAAAAATGTATTTTTATTTTTTTTATAAGACGTTTATAGCAAGATTTATAATTTCCATAAATCATCATTTGCATGATTAAAGTTAGATTTGCTTTACTAATGAAGAGTAAATAAAAATATACAAATAATATTTCAACAAAATTTTCAATTTTAACTTAAATATAATTTGAAATTATTAAATATATTTGTTTAGTTTAAATACAAAAATTTTGATTAGGAAATAAAAATACAATTAAGTTTTGGCGGTTTAGAGCAATTTATAGTTTGAAAAATAATTATTAATGTTAGCAGACTGATATCGAGCATAAATACAAAAAAATATCTTTTTTGATATTTTTAATTATTATTAATAAATATCACTTAGTGAGCGAATAAGTGAGCATAAGACCGTTCACAATTCGGCAAATTTTAATTTTGAAATATAATTTGAAATATTTGTCAGAAGATATTATTTAATTAATTATCAAATAATAATAAATAAGAAAATTAAAACATATATTCTACATAAAATAAGAAGTAAATTTTTAAGCATAGCTAATTAGAAATTAGATAATATTTATTCAAGGACTATGTAAAAGAATTTTATGAGTTTTATATCGAGCATCTTTTCCTCCTCCTATAAAAGGAAGAACTAGATGGACACTGAAAAGGATGGCTCTAACTTAGCATCAAAGGTAAATTAGCTAAACTTCTTATTTTGCCTTTATAAAATATCTACCAACTTTATCATTTTTAACTAATTACCATTTTTTTAATTTAGAGCTAAACCTATTCATAAGAAGAAAATCTCTTGGCAAATTTAAGAAAGAGCAAGTTATTTTTAGATGATTCAGACATGGGATTATAATCTAAAGCATCTCCTCTAAACATATAATCATTTTAGGAGGATCCTAATATACAGGCTAAATAAGATGCTGAAAAAGTAGTGGGATTAATGATTTCTTCTAACAAAAAGCTCTCTAAGAGTTAAATCGGATAACAATAATAAATGGGATAGATTGCTGAAATAGTTCCACATTTAAAGTAGAAGTCATTAAAAAAAGATTAGCATTCAATGATTCAACAATCTCCATCAAACGAATATGAAAATACTCACAATTCATAATTAAAGGATATTCTACTTAGATCTGATACTAAACTTGATGGTAAAGAAATGTAGGGTTCCATCAATAAAACTTCTAATGTCAGTGAATTTGATCATCATGACTTATCAAATAATAGAGGCTCTTTAAATGCTCATTTGAATACATTTAAAGGTGATAATTAAAACTAAAGCTGCCATTTAAGAAGCAGTTTCTGTCAAATAGATAGTAAAGTATTAGATAACTCTAATATACCTGGATTAAGCAGCAACATTCGTCGCTAAACTGAAGCTAATTAAAAACTTATGAGTGCATTTACTTTTAATGAGGAAGCCCTCCCTGCTTTAAGTTTAGTATATAATAGCAATACCAGAATTTCTAATTCCAGCTTACACGATAATGCAAATAGCAGCCATCATTAAAATTCAATCAATTAATTTTAAGCATGTAACAGCAATGCAGAAGTAGATTTATCTTAACAAAAACCTTCTAGCTTAAATGATAGCTAATCAAGCCACTTATAAGTAGTACCAAATCAACATTAATCTATTACAAGAGGCTCCTCTAATTCTAGAGTAAGAGGTAGTTCAAGTAAAAAAAAGTAAATTGTTTCGGAGAGCCCCTTATCAACAAAAGGTAAAAGAGAAATACCTTCCTGCAGCTATGATAAATATCCTATGTTAGAGCAAATTAGAGAAAATATTTCTAATATTATCCGCTATTAACCTTTAGTTAAAGAAGATATAGAGGGTGAGAATGAAGGTGCTGCTCCTGCTCAACCAAATTAAGTTGAAATTTTTAATAGTCAAAAAAAACAAATGGAAGAGGAAGAAAGAGAAGAGAAAGAGGAGAAAGTAAATATTTTAAATATGAGCGCAGCTCCTAATTCTAGGATAAATAACTTTTTCTAGTTAAGCAATTCAAAATAATTTGATTGTATGTCAAATAAGGCAGAACCTCCCACTCAAATGAAGCAAAGATCTAATTCATTTTTTTTTGAACAAAGTGATGATAAGAAAAAGTTCTTCAATTTAGATGAAATAGGTAGCAAAGGTAGCAATATATCTTCTAAATCTTCAAGCAAGCAAAGTGGAGATAAAAAGATGCAGGTAGAAAGTCCATTTAAGGAAATTTTTTAAGCAAAGAGCTCAAATAAAAATGATGGAGATTAAGAAATTGACTAAACAAAAAATAAAGAAGCCATTTCTATGCAAAAGAATCTTGAGATACAAATTAGTGAGACTCAAAATGAAAACTAAGAAGAAACAGATAGCAGCAGATTTCATAGTCAACAAAAGACTAAATCTAATGAACAAAGTCCAAACAAGACTCACTTCAACAGTTTCCACAAAGCTGTTGATATGATGATTGATAAATCCGAAATTCCACCTCCTCATTTAAGCAGAAGTGCTCATAAAGTTCCTTCGCCAATTAAAGAAGTTGATGAGCTCTCTCAAAAAAATATTAAAAAGTAAAAAAATTATTTATTTATTTAAATATTAATTAATAAGTATTAATATTTTATTTTGAAGTACACCAAAAAAAAATGAGATGGAAGTCATGGAAAATGTTGAGCCAAAAGATGAAAATACAAATGATTTTGAAGGCTCACCAAAAATGAGATAAAAGTCAGTAAAGTTCAATAACTATACTCCTAATGGTTAAGAAAAAGAAGATGAAGAATAACACAAAATGAATTTGAAGTTGCAGTCAAGAAAACCGACTCCTTACAATCCTTTCAAATCTCAACCAATTAGCTATCTTTCAAGACATAACAAGTTTAAGAATGAAGAAGTCTAAAGCCAGACAAGTTCAGATTCAAACAAAGACTCCTCATAGCAAAACCATTAAGAAATTAAACCTGCTGATTCAATTATAAGCCACTCAAGTAATGCTGATGTTGAACCAAAAAAAGAATTAAAATTAAAATACCCTCCTATTTTTAAAGATCAGGAAAGCAGTAAAAGTAAAGACAAAAAAATACAAAATTTAGTTTCTTCTGAAAAAGTAAATGAAGCAAAACCAATATAAAATTAAACAAAATAATTGAGTGCTTCTCCATTAATCAGGACTCCTATAGCTTTGAATAATTAAAAGCATCCAATAAAACAATAACTAGCTTTAAAAAAGAAAGAAACAACATCAGCTGCTGTTATAAACAACAATTTCTTTAAAGTTGAAAATACAAATAGCACTCCTGCAGTTTTTCATTCTAATAATAGTGGATCGACAAGTAGCAGCAGTAACGGCTAAGTTAATAACACAAAAAGTCATTTAAATGGTTTTTCTAACAAACTAAACAGCAGTGGAAGTAGTAACAAAGGATAAAATATAAAGCAAAAACCTTTAAATGAAGAATAGGTATCTCTCAGTGAGTTTGTCTCAGCATAAAGGATAAAAGTCCGTGATGAGTCTTCCCAGCCTACTCCAGTAGCTGTTCCTCTTCGTGGTACAATAAATTCTGGCTCAGTCCCTATCACTTAAATAAAAAATGCATATAAAACATGTATTTACTGTCAGCAAGATATTAAACCAAAAGACGATGTTAAGACATTTACCTGTTGTCATAAAGCTCATAAAGTAAATTTAATTAATTTCTAATAATTTCATTCGTTTATTTAATTTTAATTAAAAAGAGCTGTTTGCCTAAAGAAAAAAATGTGAAATGCTCTAGATGCAACTCGAATGCTATGGTAAATAAATATCGCCCTAAAGATTGATTGATTATTTTTGCACGAATATCTTGTGTTGTAATATTTTACAACAATACATATTTAACTAAATTATAAATAGTTAAAAAATAAAATTAATAAATAATAAAACAAATTAATATTAATAACTAACTAACTAATCTAATATAATATAATAAATTAATTAACTAATAAATAAATAATTAAATGTTGCTTAAATTTCTGTTTAAAAATTTGTAAATTAATAAATAGAGTAAATAATTAATAAATTGATTGATTTTTACAAGTAATTTTCAAAAAATGGAATTTCTCTAAGTTGTAAAATACAAATTATATTATTTAATTTTAAATGTTAATAACTAAACAATACTTCATAATAAAAAGTTATATAACTATTTAACAACTAAATGTTGCTCAAATTTTCGTAATAAATTGATTAATTTTTACAAGCAATTTTTAAAAAAATAGTATTTCTCTAAGTTGTAAAATATAAATTATTTAATTTTAAATGTTAATAACTAATTAATACATCATAATAAAAAGTTATATAACTATTTAACAACTAAATGTTGCTCAAATTTTTGTTTAAAAATTTGTAAATTTAAATGAGTATTTTAAATCATACCTTTTCTAAAATAAGACGAATAAAGTTAAAAATATAAATTATTTTATTTGATTTTATACTTTTTTACAAATGATTAGATTTTTGAAAATACTTATTTTAATTCTTGGTTGATTTTTATGAAATGTAAATAGATTTGCTAAATTATTTTTTAATTAATCAATAATCTTCTAATCCAAAATATTTCTGATTTAAATTTCAAACATAAATTACTAGTTTTTTTCTATAGATTAATCAATCGTGGTTTTTTATTTTTGAACATTCTAAATATAAATATTATCACAAATATAATTGATTGTACTAATTAATTAAATATAAAAAATTTAGTTTTGTTCTAACTTACGAAATGCTTAATTATCAATCATTTTTTAAATTAACAAATTATTAATAAAATATTTATTTTGTGAGATTTTATGGAACTTAAAATTATTATATTATGTAATAATTAAAAATGAAACAAGAATCTAGTTTTTGTTTTTAAGCATATAACACAAATGTAACATAGTACTATTAGATGATGATATTTATCAGTTCAGGCAATATAAATTGTTAAACAAAATTAATTTTACTTATTTTTGCTGCCCTTATTTAATTCATAAGATCTGCTGCAAGTAGTTTATATCGTAAATTATAATAAATTAAAAATTTAGCCAGTTAATACAAAGTAAAAAAAGTTATTAAAAAAATGATAAAATTATCTAAAGAAATATAAGGTACTTCAGTTCAATAACTCTAAGAAGCGGATAATATCATTTAATATAATTGTCAATAATTCTACTATAAAATAGCTTCATAGTTTCTAAGTCCTCAGTGCAAGTCTAAAATGTTAGCAATAATTTTAATGATATTTAATAGACTTATTGAATTTATATTTATTATTGCTAAATATTAATCTGAAAATGATAATGTAAATTTTAATAGAGATGCTTAAGATTTATCTAACACTATCTATGAAACAATATTATAAGAAACCTTATCAACGCATTTAATTTTTTTATTTATTCAGCTATCATATAACATATTTGTTTCCTTTCTTTGCATAATCCTCCTATCATTATTTCTAATAAAAAAAAAAGCAAATTAAGATATATTTTTCAAAGAAATGCTATTTGCAAAAATGATAGTTGAGCTACTAAAATGCATGACTTGTGTACATAATTACATCCTGCTTCTACCTTTCACTCATAACTCTCTCTTTATTTTAAAGCTCAATGATTAAGTGAATATCATTTATTCATTTATCGCTGCGCTTAATTATATTCTAACAATTCTACTAGGTAATTTATTATTATTTTCTTTGAAATTATAACAAATAAGTTCTAGCTCTATTAAAGTAAAAGTGATATAATTTTTTTTGCTTTTCCTTGATTTAATTATAAATAAATATTGAAGCATTATCTGTTAGTATTTACTTCAAATATATTTATTCATAGCTTTTTTAAAATTAAATTAGGTATGATAATAAGCTACCACGACTTTGACTATTCTTTTAATAACACAAACTATCTAAGTAAAGATAATTAAGGAATAGAAATTATTAACTCTTTGTTAGCTTTAGTTATACCTTTAATGTATAATTTCTGTAGCAGCTTAATATTAAGTGTATATTGCTTAACATATACTGTTTTAATCCTATTTAGCTAATATAAATTCCAAGTATTTTTAAATAAAACTACTAGAAATATTAACTTTTAATTTAGATGCGCCTTCCTAATTACTAATATAATTCTTATTTTGCATAAATCTTTCTAAATTACTAAACTAAATATTCTTATGTCTATCATAGTACTGATTCCTCTAATGATAGCTTGCTCTAAATAATTTTTTGAAAATAATTATAACTATTAATAGTTATATTCTGTTAAAGATATTATGGAAATAAATCCTAAAAAGATTGATATGTACTTAAGATTTTTATCTGATAATATTGAAAATTTTTATTATAACTACCAGCTAAATGGGTGTGGTATTAGCTTTGAAAATATTTATATTACACATGTCACATAATGTAGCTACAAAAACTGCTTTTGTACTCAACTCTAAAATGTAATTTTATTTATAATGCAAACTCTAACTATTAATTTCAAATTAATTAGGTGGAAAATGAAGTTCTACAACAAAAAGAATTTGTCAAACAAGAAGAGAGAAGGTCATTTATCTTAAATTTTGGAGATTAAATAATATCTCAATTCTTAAAATCTAGAATGATTAATTTAAAAAGAAGTTCCATGATGAGGCTAGCCTTTACTCACATTTGCTTTATTACTGAAGTTATGTAAATGGAGGCAAAGGCACATTTTACAATACACTTCTTCAAAAATTAAATTTTAAAAAATTAAGGAATGAGTATTGAAATGTATTATTTAGAAGTTCTTTAAAGAAGGTTACATCAAAAATTTTAAAGCAGAAAAATTCAATAATCTATTGACTTTTTTAATGTGCTTAATATCATAGATTACGATAATAATATAGCTAAATGCAAGTACATTTTGTATAATTATTTACTTAATGTAAGAATGTATTATGATTATCTATGCAGTCACAATATTAATTTACAGGAGTTATTTGTCAAATCTACTAAATTAATTGATTCTAATCAATTTTTAGTTGACAATTTATAGAGCCTATTTTCTTTGAATCCTGAAAATTCTGAATTATAATTTCTTGCATCAATCTACACTACACTTCTTGATTACGAAAACAGAAAATTCTAAAAATTTATTTTTTTAACACCAGCACAAAAGAGCTCTAACTATCTGTTTAGCTTGAGACAGTACTTTTAAAACGATTCATGTGTCGTTTATTCCACTTTCATGAAAAATATTATCACAATATAAAAAGTCTCCAAACAATTCGAAGTTCTTTTTAAATTTAGCAAATCATAAATCAAAGACAAATCAATAAACTTCCT
This sequence comes from Tetrahymena malaccensis 436, assembly GCA_000231845.2. Classification (NCBI taxonomy): domain Eukaryota; phylum Ciliophora; class Oligohymenophorea; order Hymenostomatida; family Tetrahymenidae; genus Tetrahymena; species Tetrahymena malaccensis. The sequence goes on from JH719971.1 coordinate 393,266, forward strand.
CATACCTTCATACTTCTAAGCTGATCATGAAGATATAATAGATATTTTTAGAAATAAGGGATAGATGCAAATTCTAGTTAAAGGTTCATTAAATTTATTTAATTAATTTAAAGTTTCTTATCCATATTTATTGTTAATTATGCTATTCATTTTATTTTCTTCTTATAAAACAAAAAAAACAGACAAAATACCAATAAAAAAATAAATATTAGAATTAAAAGAGAGAAAATTTTTTTTTTTAATTTCAAAATTTTTCTTCAAAATAAAAGCTATTTTTTTGCTAAAAAATATGAAGAATTAAAAACTTATTTTTACAAATTATTATCAAATTAAGATTTAATTTAAAATTTAACTAATTTAATATTTATTTAATAATAAAATTTTAGAGAAAAGACTAATTTTTGCTTAAGACGGTTAAGGATTTTTACTTCCTTTATATATTATACTTAAAATAGAAAATTAAATTAATGATTTTGGTATTAGTGCTTTGTTTAAAAGAGTTGATGTCACTAAAGATTATATATTTTTAAGAGAAGACAATCAAATACTTGATATGACAGAAAATATATTTAAAATAATATTTTCAGCTTGTAACCTTTCAATGAGTAATTCATTTTATTTTCATTAAAAGAATTTATTTTTAAAATAACTTGAAATGTATAATTTTAAAGATGAACTTAGAGAGAACTTTGCTTTGCAACTTATTCCTTTATTGTGGATCACTGAAGAAGCTAAAGAATATGGTATAGAATACAATACCATATTGGTTGTTTGCTAATCATTTTTAAAGGAAATGAGTGGAACATAGTATAGCTCTTTAAGCAAAAGAAAGTAAGTTAAAGAACTGCTTTATAATGTCTTAGATTAAAGTGAAGAATCGTTTTATTATAACATAAGCTTTAAGCACTGTACATATCATCTCTCATAACTGAATAAAACTTATAAATATATTGAAATCAATTATATACATGAAGAAAAAAGCTAGTCAAATTTAGAACTTTCTCTCCATTATTTAACTAGGGGTTTAAATGACTTAATTGCCAAAAAGATTATTTAGAGCAAAGAGTCAACTTAACTCAGATTATTTAAAAGGAAATAAGATATAGAGTAGACTCAAACTGTTAATAATACTACTGTTTATGAAAATTAATAATCTCATAGTGATTGGGGTACATAAAAGCATAGAAATTCAATTACCACTCCAGAAAATAAAAATATTAAAAGGGTACAGAGAAAAAGTTTTCTCTATACCTATGCTTAAAATAATGCTGCAGCTTAAGATAGCAAATAATTAAATGAGCACTGTTAGGGAAATGCTGAACCAATAACTTAGAGAGAACTAAATTTAACAAATGCAGACTAATCTATTGCAGATCAAACACACAGATTTATCAACAATAATGAATAAATAGCAGAAAATTCATTCTAAATCAGTCATTTTGAAGCTCATAATAAATTTAATGAACATTTGAATTTTTCACAAAGAAATTTAATCTCTCATAATTAAGAATCTTTTTATCTAAGCCCTCTTTATTAGCAATAATAAGCAAAGTCAAGCAGTTCTCCAAAAGCATCAGATAAAAAATAAATTAAATAAGAGGAAGATTTATTATCACAAAAATAATCTAGAAAATCAAAAAATTTATCTTTAGAAAAATAACTTAGAAAAAAGTTAATCCAAGATAAATTTTCTTCTGCAGATTTAAAGAAAATCGAGGAAGATTACATATAAAAATATCAAAACAATCCTCTGCACGAAATTCAAGATCAAATAAAAGATGAAAGCAATAATAGAAGTGTACTAGATTTTAATTATAATCAAGATGAAGAAGAAGACAATGATGAGGAGTCGTTTAATTCAGAAAAAATCAAAAGTGAAATTGATGCAAAATAGAAAGATAAATTAAAATAAAACGATGATAAAAATGGTGAGGAATAAATCAGCTAAGAAAAAATGAATTTAAGGAGATGCAGTATTTAAATGCAAATAAATATTGAAAATAATTATAAATAAGATGAAAGTGAATAGGCTTCACCTACTTTAATAAGAAACAATGAAAATAAATCTAAGAGAAATTTGTTGTCATTAAAATTGATTAATTTGAACATTGATGAACAGGATCAAAAATAAGGAAAAGAAGCACTCAAATTAATCAATCAAGATAAAGAGGATGATAACATCACTATCAGTGATTAGTAAAGGCTATAATTTTAGATGAGAAGGTCTGCTACATAATCTAGCAAGATTTCATCAAACCACTCCTAAAAAAGGAATATTATTTCTAAAATAAAATCTTAGAAGGTAGCTGGTTTCTTAATTATTATGAAATTCATTTGTTTGATTTCACTTTTATCATTTCTTCTTAGCACTCTTTTAATGTATATCAACTCATAAAATTCGCTTTTGGATTTTTAGGATGCTTTGGTTTACATCGACATGCCTGTATTTATAGTTTCAGATGTCTTAAAGATAATTAAATCTACTACATATAATTATTTGGTTAAAGCTGCATATGATACAGCTTTTGATGATTAATCTGAGGATATTATTTTCCAATAAGCTCAAAGTTCTAGATAAGATGCTTAAAATACCTTAGATAATTTTTAGAAATTGTATATGAAACTTCACGATAACATGGACTACAGTGATAGGACTGTCATTTTTTTAAGCACTACATACTCTTAAATTGATTTCTTTACATTTGGAATGCTTTCATAGGAATAATTTGATGATTTTAAAAATATGGATGCCTATACAAAAGAAACAATAAAAGTTAACTAATTTGATTTGGTAACTTAATACTATTCTAACATGTACAAGTATATTGTCTCCTATGATATATATATATAATAACTGATTGAAGGAATAAGCAATGTGTACACTTAAGAAATGAATGCCAATTTTTTATGGATGAATTTGTCTAATTTTACAAATCAAATGTACAAATTTAACTAATTTGTAAGCTAGTACGTTTAGAATTCATTTTAAGAATAGGAAAGTTTTTAGATATATGTGATATCTGTAATCTTAGTTGTTTGCTGTTTATCCATATTTTCAATTATCCCTCTAAATGCAACTAAATAATATAGTAGAGAAAAAATACTTAAGCTATTTGGCTCCTTTCCACCATAAATATTAAATAAATAAATTTAAAACATTGATGAAACAATAAATTTATTAGATCTAAAATTTTCTCAAGAGCAACCTGCTGGATAGCTTTTTAACAACCAAGGATAATAGAATGACGAAAATTCTTAAATAAACCCATATAAAAGGAAAAAGCTTAGAAAATAAACTAGAGTTGAAATAAAGCAATTAAAATAGACATAATTGACTTCTGGTATCTCTCTTAATTCTCAATAAATATAACAGCAGCTTACTCATACACAATTCCCCTTTTCCTCCCAGCAGCTCAAATCAGAATAATACCTTGATCAACAATAATTTTTAAACTAAAAAAATAATAATAAAAGAAACAGATAAATAGCTTCATTTAAAAAACTTCCAAAGTTCTAGTTGCGAATATTTTTCATAGCTTTAGTAGTTATTTGTGTTTTGATGGTGTAACCAACGATTACAATAATCTTGACAAATACTTTTATTGACGAATAAAGAACTTTAATTAATGAAAAATCTATCATTCTTTAAACACTTGAATAAGTAGTTCAAAATGTAGCTTCTCATTATGCGTTGTTTGATTTTATATAAAGAGGAAAAGTAGCTAAAGAAACAATCTATTTTTAATATATTTCAGAAGTTAGCAAAAAAAATAATTAAAGACTATAAAATCTCTCTTCGTTAGTTAAGTTTTTCTCCTAGCCAAGGAGAGATAGTTATTTATATGAAAACTTTTATCGGTAATTATTAAATGGAGATATATGTGATGTCAAGTAAAATTTTAAGTAGTTCTTTAATTCTAACTACACAGAAGCATAATGTGATGAAATTTTTAATAGCGTCTTGTAAAGAGGTTTAATCATCTCAACTAAATAAGCATTTGATGTATGGGCAGATTTATATGCTATTTATGATTATTATGATTCAAGTGATGCAAACGATCCTAACTACTTTGTTTAGGGCTTTTATGAGCTTATAAAAATACTAACATAAAATGGTGATTATTTATTTTAAATAAATGACTTAAATAATTTATTAATTTAGTCTCTTGAGGCCATCATTTCTTATTAAAATTAAATCTAAAAAGATTATGGAAACTTTATTAAAATTACATATTAATACTTATTCATAGCTCAAGTGATTATCATCTTCATAGTTTTTTCATCAGGTTGGCTAATCCTATTTAAATTATTCAACAACCAAATGATGTAAACTAAATAAATATTTACACTATTTCATATAGATATCTTAGCTGAAAATAATTTTATCTTGAAGTATTTCAAAGACAACAACTTTGGTGTGAAATGAAAAATCCTTTTTTAATTATTTTTAAAAAATAAAGCAAAAAATATTTTTTTTAAAACTAATTGATTATTTTACGTTTTATATATTTAGTTTTATACAATACATGAAAAAAAATCAATAATTTAAAACTTGCATGTTACCATAATTCATCATTAAAGGCAGAATATATATATAAAGTTAATTGAGAGGGTACTTATGCAAAAAAAATAAAATAAAAAAATTTATTTATTTATTAATTTTTATATTTAAAATTATAATTTTTAATTTTTCTTTCTTTTAAAGGTTTTAAAATTTATTTTAAATATTTTTAAAAATAACCAAGATAACTAAATTATATTTAGCAGGTTATTTATTCAAATAATAAAGTTTCTAAAACATAGATACATGCTTTTTTATACACATTTTTGATAAGACTTCAATTTATTTACTAGATTTTAATTAATGAATGTTTTCATTCAATTTTTTAATTTGTATTCTAAATTTTAATTTAATCTTAGCTATAAATTTATTGATTATTTGAAGAAAAAAAATAACATAAATTCCAAAGAAGATTTGCTTAAATAAATTAAAATTTCATTTTTGAAAATTAACAAAAATTAAGATTATTAAAAGTAAAATGAATATGTTTACAAAAAAATCAATAAGCTTTTAATCACTGAGAATTCATTTATTTCCTAAGGCATCAAATAAAATATTTGCTTTGTTTCTAATAATTTCAAATAAAATATTAGAAGGATTAGTTATTACAATAAAAAGTTATGAAAATGACATAAGTTCATTTTTATCAGATTTGATTTTTTCTGAATAAATGCAAACTAAATGTTACTTTTAAGGAGAATATTGGCATAAAAAAATCATAATTTTGCAAATTTTGACAAATGCTTATATAGTAATTTAGATTACTGTATTTTTCTTTTACTTAAAGCTAAAACCTACAGAACAAAGAAATACTAACATATCTTTAATGGCTTATTTATTTAATAAAGTAATCACTGTATACTATTTTTTACTTTATTTACCATTTCTAAAGGTTGCGATTTTCGATATACAAAAAAATAATTCAAAAATCTATATGGCTCTTATGAGTATAAATTATTTCATCACATAACTAATAAGTAATAATAATATTTTTTTATTTTTAAATTAATTTTATGTTTATTTAACTAATTCAAAATTATAAAATAGCATTTGTCATTCTGATACATTTCTTTGATAGCTCTTTATGCAAATACAACTTTTTATCTAGGCTTTAATCTTAGTATAATTTTGTCAGATTTGTTTGCATTATAGCTCTAGTACAATTACAATTTATTGTGTAAAACAATATGTATGCTGTTTGCGTTCTAGCATTTTGGATTATAGACTATGTCTCTGTAATTAAATGGATAAAATATAATAATCACTTGATCCAGACTATTAATGGATTTATGACCCTGTTTTAATTTTGCTTGAGCATACTATAAGTATTGCAAAACTTCTTTCATATACAGCTAAATATTTATATGGTGCAGCTTATTATTTTTCCACTTATAATAGTTGCTTAAAAATACTTGTTTGAATACAATAAAAAGAAATTATTTTAGAAACTAGAATCACCTAACAACATGAGATACGATTATTGTTAAAATTTAATGAAACTAATCTCAAGTTAAGATTTTTAGTTTTATAATATTTTTTCAAATTAAAAAGAAATGATAATATTTTTTGAGTCTGTGAAATAAAATCATATTTAAAACTGCAATTTTGCTGGCTGCTTTTGCTAATAGTTCGATTGTGTAATTAAATAAAGTTTCATTAAATACTTTAATAATTATTTTAATTTTAATAATAGGGAAGGAATGCTTATGAAAATCTCATAGAATTTGATTTGATATTTCAATTTTTTTATGAAAATGCCAATTAAATTCTGTTTAAAAATTTTAATCGTTTATAAATAGTCAACTAAAACAATAAAAATATATCTTTTCAAGAAAAATAGTATTTTTTGACTTATGTGTGTTTCATTTAAGAAATTTAAAATTTGCCTATAAAGGCTTATTTCTTATTAATGAATATTAAGAATTTCTTGTTAAAAGGAATAAATATGTTATCTTTAGATATCTTTTTACAATTACTAGAAGAGAGGATAATTAACTAGTATAAGCTTCTAAGAACTAGAGATAATAACAATAGAACTTAATTTAATTTGATGAATATATTATAGTTCGAAGATAGCTTAGAAGACTGCAAAAATAAATTATAAACTCTATTATTAGATATTGCATAATTTTATTAAGATATGTGTGAGGATAATATATTAATAGAACAAATTAAAAGTAATACAAAAAAGCTCTTGGTTTAAAGAAAATAGCTAGTTAGACTTTTTAAACATCTCTATTCTATAAATTAATAAAGCGATTAGCTTAAGCAATTAGCAAGTATTTACAATCAAAATATAGACTGTGAAGGAAGATGCATAGATACATTCATGTATAAATACTCAAAAGAAAGTTCTTAGAGATTTGTAAGAAATAGAGCAATATTCTCATAAAAGAAATAAAATGTGTTTAATTTAACAAAGCCAGAACTTTGTGTCATATTTACTTCATTTAAATCTAATAATTTTATTATTTAAAAAACAACTAAAAATTTCAATGATATTTTTTCAGAATCTAATAAGAGTGTTATTGGCAAATAAGTAAACACTCTTATTCCTTAATTTATGCAGAGGTCACATTCTATGAGCATTGATTAGTATATTACACGAGGTTAACTAACAGATATTGGTAAATTTTTACAAATAATTTTTAAATAAATAATTATTATTTCATAAAATATTAATAAACAAAAATGTCAAGTATTAGTGCCGTTTTAAGTAAAGTAATTAATTCATTTGTGATTACTATATTTTTGAGCAACTAAATACCTATCCATAACTCTATGTGTTTAATTTTATATTAAAACTTTTAAAACTAATGAATTTATTAAAAAAACCTTAAATTATAACCATATTTAATAAAAATCTCCAAAGTTTTTGAACTTATTTTTAAACTAAAAAAAAATTTTTTTTTATATTAAGACATTTTTGATAAAACAAATTAATATATTGTTTTAGTCAAAACATTCATTAAAAATTTTATTTAATTCATATAAAATTATTAAAATCAAATATTAAATTCTATTTTTTCATTTTTTCTTAGCTATTAATAGATTGTCATTTGGAATCAATAGAAAAGGCTTTATAGTACCTTTGATAATTAAATTATAAAATCAAATCTTTTAAAATGATTTAGGAATCTGTGCGCTAATATAAAAAGATAAGCAAAAATAAAATTTGATAATTATATCTTAATCAGGAACTATAATTGAATTAACAGAAAATATATTTAACAAAGTATTCTCCAAATAATATAAAAATATGGGTATATTTTTTATTTTGTGCTTATTGAAGAATTTAAAACATATAAAAAAATGCTCGCCAGTGTTTATCAAAATAAAATCTTTTTATTGAGATAAATATTGATTAAACCTCATTCAAAATTAATTAATAACTTTTTTTATATTTTTAAATAATATTTTTTATTTTTTAAAAATATAGAAAAAATAAAAGGAAAAAATATATTCTTCAATATTCTTGATCTCTAGCATGTGTTTAATAAAAGAATCTTTAATTAATCATTTGAAAGTAATTTATTTCTGAAGTAGAAGAAGAACAATCATAAAATGCAGATAACTTTTAATGATTAAATTCTTGTATATGAAATTTGCTTTTAGGTGCAATATTATCCTCTCAAATTTACTGAAGGATTTTATTGTTTAGACATTATAAACTTCAACAAATTAAATAGTTCATTATAAATATCCAAGTTTTACTAAAATTTTATTAGTACTGTTTCATAAAAGACTTAAATACGAAATAATAATTTTCAAGATTATAATTTTAAATTATAGAGAGATAATTAATAATTATATCTAAAAAACTCTTCAGAAAATCAAAGTACATTAAACTTTGAATTTATTAGTTCTCTTAAATGCTTTTCTTCATTATAAACTATTTATGAGGAGAAATAAGAGTTTATTATGTAAGAAGCAAATCAAAAAATACCCTAGATTTAAGATATAAATCAAATAAATACAGAAAAATAAGAATTTCATGTAATTAAATTTTAGTAAAAGGAATTATGCTCAATAATTAATAACCATGAATAAATAAAAGATAAGGTATCCTAAAAAATTAAAAGCATTAAAGCTTAAGGTAATAATCAAGACAAAACTATTTCAGGTGAATAAAAAAAAAATTCTGATTGCTCTAAAAACATTAATCCTGCTTTAACTTCAACATATAGCAGACATAGAAATACTACCTAACCTAATCTAGAGAGCTTAATTTTTACCAAAAAAGAATAATTTAAGAGTTAGAGAAATATTTGTAAGCAAATAGCTTTGCATCTGAAACAAAAAAGTAATCCGAAAATTTTATAAATAATGCTCTTAGCTGGTACTATTTCTATTATTTCGTTTTTGGCAATAACTTTAATTCTTTCTAAAAGCGGGATGGAAAGATTAGACTCTTACTATCATAACCAAAAAGATATAGGAAGAGCTATGAAAATATCAGTAAATTTATTCCTTATCCTGAAGACCTAGTCATTATATTTTGATGCCAAAAATACATCAAAAATTAAATTTAGTTGCTTTTGGGAAAAAGGTAGAGCTTAAAACTGCAATTAATTGAATACTACGTATTTGTTTGAGCAGTTTAAAAGTAATTATCATAAGTTAATATCTACATCAAGATTTTCTAACAAAATAACAGATTACTTGGTAAGCAATGAGTAAAAAATTAATTTTTCAAGTCATTATGAAGACTTCGAAGGAAACAAAAGCAAATAAAGCGTCTAGCCCGAAAGCTATAAGTTACAGTAAGTTTTAGGAATTTTTTTTTAGGACTTTCAACAATTCTTGAATGGTAAATCATATCTTTTCAGTAACTTATCATTTATTACCAACTTGAGCAAAGTAAATAAAATCTTGAAAAATATTGACAAATATACTTAAAACATATCAATATAAGAATTTATGGAGATACTTGAAACTTAACATTAAGCAATAATTTTCAACGTAGTAACTTGTTTGTGTATGCTTTTTATTATTATATTTATTCATACAGCTATCTAAATAAAAAAACAAAACATTTACAAGTTACATGGATGCTTCAAACCATAGCATTTACAAAAACAGATTAATAAAATTTAAAGTTGCTTAGCAGCTTTGAACTAAAAAGATTCATTTGAGACAAGAAAAAATTTACCCTAAATTAATATAGCCAAATAAAAAAAAATTCTAAACTATTAAGCGAGCAGAGTTGATTCAAGGTAATCGAAAAATAATTCCAAAAGATTGAGACAAATTCCCTTTTTTATTGGGCTAAAGCTTTTTAGTTTAAAGTTTATGATTATAGTAGTTTTATTATTATCTTTGTTAATGATTCAACCAGTAATAATATACAGATAAACATAATCATTTGTAGAAGAGCAAAATAACATTCTTGAAGAGAAAAATCAAATTTTAACTTTGATCCATTATATTTAGTATGTCCATTTGAAGATAGTGTACTTTTACAATATTTTTCAATTCTAGGACAATATTAATTTGACACTAGTAAATTTAGCTAGTTTTTAACAAACTATTGAAAAAATCCATGTGATTTTAAGAAATTTAAATGATAAATCTGTTTATAGCAATAATAGGTTTAATTAAATACTTTATAATCGCTTTTACAAAAGTATTCTATCCAAAGACGTTTGTAATGTCAGAAAATAGTTTTCTGAACTTTATGAAACTAATTTTCCTCATTATTGTGATAACTTAGCTGTTTAAAGAGAACTATAAAGAGGCTTAATAGTTTTTTCGAACTCAATAATAAATGAACTATAAATGAATGGATAATATATACACCATAAAATATAATACTTAAACTAAAATAATATATTTACCTTGTAAAAGAAATACTTGGAGTTGATCCTTAATAAGCATAACTTGATGAACTAAGACTATAAGATAAATATTCTTTTAGATCTTATTTACAGCATATTAAATTATTAAATATTTGCTACAAATGAATATTTTTATAAGTAAAATACAGTTTACTTCATACTTTTAATAATATAGCTTTTACTTGTGATTATTTTATTCTCGATTGGATGGAAAACTCAACTTAAACAAGCTTAAGAATCTTTATTTAAAGCAAAGAAATCTTTTTACTTATATCCTGCCCATCTGTTATCGAAAAATTGCTTCATCATATCCTATCTAAAAAAAAAATGATATTTCTATATTTTTTATTCTTCTTAACTTAAATATTTTCTAAATACTAACCAATTTATATCAAAATTATTATAATAATATCTAAAATTAAATTTATATTTTAGTATTATGGTTGAAAATATGTTTTAATCTCTATTTATATTAAAAAATACTTTTTTTAATTTGAATGAATAAATTTAAATAAACACTCTATACAAATAATAATTTTTAAGTAATAAATTTATTAATTATAATCAAAACAATTATTTTAGTCAAATCTAACAAAATTTAGAGAGTAAAATTACTCAATTCTAAAAATGTTTATTAAAAAAAATGTCAAATTAAAAATCTTTTTTAACTTTTTTGTTCAGAAAAATTTAATAAAATAATCAAAAGAGTTTTAAAATGATCTTGTTTGCATTTATTTAATTTGGTCAATTATTTATTTAAATTAAAACGTTTATCTAATTTCAATAAAAAAAATATGAATAAAATAAATAAATAATAAATTTAGAGTTGTAATTTAGTTGTACTAATTGAATAAATGTAATTTAGTAAAAATATTTTAAAAAGATTGAATTGAATTTGATGATTTATTTCGAAAAATTGACTAATCAAAAATAGCAATTTTTTATTAAATTTAATAATATTTTAGTTCAAAGCTTTTTCAATAACTTTATGATAAGTTCCTTCATTTCAGCAATATTTGGAAAACTTGTGAAAATTGGATAGTGAATGAAATTTGCCCAAAAAGTTTATATTGCTTCATCACCCTCTTTAATCTCTTCTAATTTATTTTGTTCTTTTGTTTCAATTTTTTTTTTCTTTTATTTTTTCTTCTTTTATTTTTGGTTTTTATTTGAGCGACTAGCAGCTAGACCTGCTTGTAAAGCACTAGAATTTTATTGCTCCTTGATTTAATAAAACTAAGAAGACTGCAACTCTGCTTAACTAACTTATTGCTTGGTTAAACTTAAATTATTTTATGTATTTAAGTTGCTGGAACTACTCACATTTGAGTTGGATATTTAGGATTAGCTTTGAATACTTTACTAGCTTCCACTGCTTGAAACATAACTTTTCAGAGCTCCTTTCTAACTTTATTATTTAGTTTCGATCTTTTTTATTGAATTAACTTATTACTAACCAGTTAATTCAAAAACTACTTTTGAATTTTATTCTTCATCATCGTCTTCTTCTTCTTTTGAGTTTTAATTTTAAGAATATACACTTTATTTTTTTTAATTGGATCTTTTAATTGCACTCATACTATTTACACAATTTTCTCCTTCATCATTCGAGTTTTCATTTTCATCGTATTCATCTTCTTCTTCCACATCTTCATTATCATTTTCCTCTTTTTCTTCTATATCTTAGTTTTTTTTAACTTACTTTTTATTATGTTTTTTGAGGATGCTGTTTTTATTTTCATTATTTTATATATCAAGATGGCTTTAGTCTTATTTATGCAAAATGCTCAATTTTTATTTCTTAAATCCTGATGACTTTTGAGAATTACTTTCATCATGAAAATTCTTTGTAAAGTGTTTAATAGTGGCATGATTTTTTGAATTTGCTTAAACATGCCTTGGAGTAGAGTCAACCTCATCTGCACCTGTTATCTCTTCTATATTTATAATATTTAATGAAGAATTTGCTATTTTTTATGCAATGTGTAATGATTTTTTTGAGCTTGTTTAAAGTTCTAAATTTTTCTAAGCATCTGTTTTACCAAACTGTGTATTAATTTTGACTTTAGAAACCCTTCTGGCATTATTTTCTTCTATTTTTTTCTCTTCGATTTATAAATAATCCTAAAATGAAATAGGATTTTGTTCATTTTAAGGTTTTTTTTATTTTAGCTTGTTGTCCTTTTTTATGCTTTAATCATTTTTTTAACCATCTTCTATTGACTCTTAGCTTGAGCTGCTTTATCCACTATCATTATCTTAGTTTGAAATTAAAGCTGATTTTTTAGGATTTCTCTATTAAGATTTTTAAAGAAGATATTCTTCTTCACGTTGTTTCTGCAACTGTAATTCTTTTTACCTTAGATTTTCAATGTTTTTCTTCTTTTGAGCTTCTAGCTATTTCTATTTTTCTTTTTCGTAGGCAATAATAGGGTTGTTTACAATTTGGTAAATATTGTGCTTTACCATAAATTTTAATGCTTCAATTAAGTATTCAGTTGTTTTTTTTATGCCCAACTAGAAACCTTCATTGATCTACTTTGCATACTACTTTTCAAAATACGACTTAAAAGCTTTTCCACAAAATTGGTATGCAATCTGGTAAGAATAAGGTAATTTTTTGAGTTTAGTTTAATACTGCTTCAATTTAGAAAAGTATTGAGACTAAACACCTTTCACAAAATGAGCTAAAGTCTTCACTTTGTTTTTTTCTATTCTTCTCTTATAATCTACCAATACTAATTTTGCGATCCAAGATTTATCAAAAAATTTTTGTTCATCATCAAGCATGCTTTTAAAAGCGATGTCCCAATGCTTAATGTTAACTTCGTTCATAACGTCTCTTATTTATAGTAGATTTCTGTATGATCTTTATATAGTTACTATATGTTTATAATAAACCATCATTTTTGACTAAATGATCATTATTTTTATCTTTTACTTCATATATTCCCCTGCTACTAACTAAGCATTGTGCTTCATTAATTTTTTGAATGCTTTTACTCTTGTCTTTAAGCAGTAGTAAACACGTGAGAATGTTCTCTCCTCTTTAGTTTTACCAAGCTTTTTACATAAATATGAATTCATCAGTCTATTTAAACTGATCATGGGATTAGTTAGGTTAAGATTTCTAGCTTCTTTCACCCTATAGGCTTTGATAAAATAACTAAAAACTTTAACTATTTATATCAAAACAAATAGTTGCAGCCATCTATATTAAAAACATTACTTTAGTAATCTCACTTCGCTCTCTAGACGCCCATCAGAATCAATTAATTGCTATTTTCTCTCTGCCTTTCTTTAGATTTTTAGTATGTCTTGGCTTAATTCTTAATATTTTTATAAGTTTTTAATGTATTATGCTCTCACAATTTTCACTTATTTTTCTTCCTTTTACTTATTTAAGTGTTCCTTCCGCTCGTTTGGGGAGTATTTTCTAACACCTTCTTTATTTTATTCTATTATATTTTTTTATGTATTATTTTTAAATCTGATTTTCAAAAAATTGTCTTGCTTGTTTTGTTCTTCGGCTGATTATTCAACAACCAAGAAATTCATATTTCTTTCAAATTTTAATTTTTATTCATAATGAGAAGCTTTATCTAAAACTAACTAATTTTTATACTCTGTAGTAAAATAATTTTTTCTATAGCTTTCGTTTTTATAAAGTGGCATTCTATTAACCATAGAAATCCCATTTAACATTTTGGCAGAATTTAATTCTGACACCACTCTAAAACGAAAAGTGCTTTACTTTCTACAAAATATATTTAAATATATCCCTTCTTTGATCTCATTTTTTTGGTAATTTAACTTAATGGGTATTTCAAAATTCATAAATAAAAAATCATTATTTTCTAAATTAGGGTTTTCTGATTTGCTTACATATACCTCTACCTCTCCACTCTAAAGACAGAGTTCTAAAAAATAAGGAAGCTATCTAAATTATTTTTATACATACAAATAATTGTTAAATATATCAAGAAATCTAACTTATTATTTTTTAAAAGCAATAAAAGTTTCTAATTTAATTTAATTCCTTTTTTAAGGAGTTTTATTTGAATTAAAGAAATAAAATGAAATGCTAAAGTTAGTAACCAAAATAAAAATGCTACCTTTTGATAGTAGGAATAAAATAAGCATTATACGATAAAGCATACATGCTGCAATCAATAAAATCTTAATCTAAGATATCAATCGGAGTTTTAAGTTATTGAGTATATCTTATAATAGTGAAATATTAGTTATTGAAAGAAATATCATTCTTTTTTGGTACTAAGTCATGAATTTCATAAGCTTTTTCTATGCTTTTCATGGCTTTCATATATTTCTCTTCAATTTTAGAAGCAGGTGAAGCAGATTTTTCTATTTCTAATTATTTTTTTTAATTTTTATCATTATCAGCTAAGACATTTGGATGATTTAATCCATCAGAAAGCTAAGCTACTTAAATAAGTCTATGTGGAAGGTGCTGCTTTTTTATTTATTTGGAAGGAGAGTGAGAGCTGCTTCTTTCAATTTTAAATTTAGCATGGTGAGATATTTTACTTGTTGTAAACTTTGCTTAAAAATTAGAAATTAAGTGATTGCTAATATCTTTTTTGTAAAAGTTTTGGAGTGTCTAACTTTGTTATTTTATCTTATTATCAGATTTGTTGTTTAAAAAAAGTACCTTTTTATCTATCTCTAATATATTTTATTTTTGCTCATCAATTTATTGAATACTACTAGCATCTAATAAACCAGCTTGGGCTAATTTTTACAGGTGCAAAGAGCTACTGCTTTAAATAGCTGTAAATAAAAACTAAGGGCTTGTAACATTTAATTATGAAGATTTCTCTTTATTTTCAATTTTAGTTGGCGATAGAGATCTATAAGCATAATAAGTTTCTTTAGGTACATTAGTTTTATTTATTATATATTTAGGTTACTAGTAATGATGCATCTCTGGTATTAATTTTTTGCTAATTTATATGCAATTCGCAGTTTTAGGTCTTTTGAAACCTATATCATCTGTAATTTTATTATTTGAATTTTATGAGTTTGGAGTAGCTTTTGTTTAATTAATTTGATTGAAACTTGATTATTTAGCAAATTAGCTTTTATACGTTTTAATGTTGTCTTCATTATTATTATTTATGGGCTTTAAAGTTTTTTAACGATGTATTTAAGTGGGATTATTTTTTATCTATGAATTTTTTTAAGATTTATCTAGGCTTTTTACACTTTAACAATCTTAAAGTTCATTTTAATCATAATCTTCGACACAATTAATGTAAGATTAATTATCTGTTTCTTCTTTTAACTAATTTTCTTCGTTCAAAAATTAATGCAATTTCATAGGCTCTTAGATAAACTATAACTCATCATCTTCGCTTTCATTCTCATTTTCCTCATATAATTCCTCCTCTTCTTCTTAATAAGCGTCTTCTTCCTCTTCTTCAACAATTTAAGAATATTTTTCCATAGTAGTAGATATATGATTTGTTCTACTTTTTAGTGTATAATTCTGATAATTATTTTCTTTTATTAATTTAAAGAATCAAGCAATCTCTTTAATAATATAAAATTCATTCATTTGAATTAAGTTGATTCATTAACTTTTATTAAAATCAAAAATATTTTTAAATTCTATAAACCTATTTAAATAAAAACATGCAAGTTAATAATTTTTATATAATTAATGTAAAAATAGTTAAGCGCTAAAAAACAAACAAACTGTATAAAATCACAATGATCAACTTAAATTTTAATAAATTCCTATTATTATTTAAAGTATCCTCCTTTAAAATGTCAATTTTATATTTTTTTATTCATAATAAATAACTTACAAAATCATATTTTTTACCTTTAATATTTTACACTTCAAGCTATTTTTTCACTCAAGAAAATAAAATGAGATAAATCTTAATAAATCAAATAAAAAAAAGTTTTTTTATGATGAATTTGAATAAAACTGCTCTACGCATGCATTTATGTATGTATGTATGTATTTATATAGGACAAACATATTTTTTGATTATAATTTGATTGAATAATTGATAAAAAAATTGTTAATACAAATAATATCCTTAATTCATTTAAGAATGTATTTAAATTGATTAAAAGTTCGAATATTATTTTTCTATTCATTAAATATTCCTCAATTATATCTTTGCATTTCAATTGGCTTGTTATCACTAGGAGGTTTTCTTTGGGAACCTCTCACAGAAATTCTTTAAGAATAGGAATTTCTTACTGAACTACGTTGTCTGAGAAGTGAAGGTCTTACGAAAACGTCCTTTAAACTTCCTACAGTTTCTACTTCAGCAGGAGCTCCTTCTCTGAAAGGATTTAAGCGATTGAATAAGGCTTCTAAGGAAGGAGGAGTAAATTTGGCTAAAAATCCTACAACTAAAGAAGAAGCACTGATCAAAAGACAATGAATATTTTATTCAGTTGTCAAAGGTGAACATTTAACTGCTCTTCCACCATATTCAACAAGAGCCATTTGAACTACTACTGTAGTAACAAGGATAACGAGGAACATAGGGTTATTGAAGAAGCCAGCGAATGGATTGATTTCAGTAGCCTTGAGTTTTCTAGCATTGATTTCGTTGAAAACTTAGAAGAAAACGAAAATTTAGAAGAATAAAGTCAAATGAACTCCATTTTCAAAGTCCCATCTTTCATGACCAAGGCCATATTAGACTCCAAATAATTCGTTACCATAGAAAAGAACGACAGTTAAAACTATAATTTGGTAAATACCTTAAACAACAATGTTATTCCACATGGTAGGAGTAATAATGACTTCATGACGCTTAACTGGCTTTCTCTTGAGTAATTCATTATTAGGGGGTTCAGTAGCCAATGCCAAAGCAGCAAAGGTATCCATAATAAGATTAACCCAAAGCATTTAGACTGTATTTAAGGGTGATTCTCTAATTATCACACCACCCATGAATGCCATGAATAAAGCAACTACATTAATTGTAAGCTAGAATTACAAGAATTTTCTAATGCAATCAAAAATGTTTCTACCCCATTTTATAGCAGTGATTGTGCTATTTATAATTATTTCAATATTATTTTCAATATTAATAGTAATAAAGAATTAAAAATTTACCTTGAAAAGTTATCATCAATCAAAATGATACCAGCTGCTTCCTTTGCAACTTCTGTACCTGCAATACCCATAGCAAAACCTATATCAGCTTTTTTGAGAGCGGGTGCATCATTTGTACCATCACCTGTAACTGCCACTACAGAACCGCATTTTTATAAACCAGTTACTAATAAGAATTTATCATCAGGTGTACTTCTTGCTAAAACTCTTAAATGAGGCTTGATTTCTCTAAATACATCTAAATTACCTATATCGTATCTAATTATTTTACCATCTTCACCTCTTACTTCCCTAAGACCACCTACCTATTCATTTTATTTAAAAATTTAATTATTTATCTGTTAATTCATTCTAAATATTCTGTATCCAAATTAAATGGTAAAGTCAAATATTACCTTTTCTCTAAAACGCTTGCCTTCCATAACAGTGTAAACATTATCTTTTGGGTTAAAATCTTGATCTATAATACCAGCTTCTTTAGAGATAGCTATGGCTGTGTCTAAATTGTCACCGGTTACCATTCTAACAGTTACACCAGCTTCTTTGCATGTTTAAACAGCTTGACGAATTCCTTTTCTTAAAGGATCTTGGATACCTACCATACCTAAAATAATTAAATCACCTTCTAGATATTTATCTTCAGGGATCTAGTCAACTTTCACTAAGGGAATTTCCTTGTAAGTTAAGAGCAAGGTTCTCAAGCAGTCATTGGCAAACTTCTTTTAGATTTCCTTAATCTTAATTAAGAAATCTTCGTTAATACTTTCAACTTGACCATTTCTGTTAATATATTTCTTGCAAAAGTCAAGAATGATATCAGGAGCACCCTTAGTGTAGACTCTTAAAATATTTTTATTTCCTTCTTTAGGCTAGTAGACGGTTGTCATTCTCTTTCTGTCAGATGAGAAGGGGATAACTTTAATAATCTGATTAATTTAGTTAAATTAAATTTAAAAACAATTCTAAGTTTATATATTGAATTATACATTATCTGATGGTCTATAATTTCTGTAATCAACATCAAATTGATAAGCCAATTCTAAAAGAGCGCATTCAGTCTTATTACCATTTTGTTAGAATTTGCCATTCTTATCAACAGTAGGGAAAGCATTTGAATTCACACATAATCTATTAATCAATAAAATTACAAATTAATTTCATTCAAATTTATTTTTCTTTGTGCTTTTAAACTACATTTTTAAAATGCTTTAATCGTATTGAGTGTTTTTAAATTTGTTATTCTTGCTAATTTTGATCTAATTATTTGTTTTTACTAGCTTTTATTGACTATCAATTTTATAAAATTTAAATTAAATAATAATTAATCTACCCTTCTGTGAGTATCTGAGTGAAATTGGATGAATAACTTTTGCTATCAAATTCACTTTAAACTTCTTCAAGAGCAAATAATTTTTTGACTTTCATTCTATTTTCAGTAAGAGTACCAGTCTTATCACTACAAATAGTGTCAGCACCACCCATAGTTTCACAAGATTCAAGTGTTCTAACGAGATTGTTTTCATCTTTCATCTTGCCAACAGCAAAAGCTAAAGAAATTGTAACAGCTAAGGGAAGACCTTCAGGAATAGCCATAACAATGATAGCAACTGAAATGATAAAGAAATCAACTACTTGTGATAGATTATCAAGTGTAAATAAAGAGGCCTCAGGATCTTCGCTGTAAACGACAGAAATAATTAAATTGATGAGCATAGCAGCAAAAGTTAAACCAGCACAGTAAAGACCAATTTTACCAATTTAATCTACTAACACATTCAATTTTACTTATAAAGGAGTTTTTTTATCTTCCTCCTCTTCTTCATTCATAAGAGCATGTTGTTTTCCTACACTGCTGCATTAGCCAACAGCCATTACAATCATCTCACCACTACCTTCTACCATCTTAGAGCCTGCAATCAAGAAAGGTCTAGCAGATTTACCAGGTTCTCCAATTGCATACTTTTTAATAGGATCGGTTTCTCCTGTTATACTGGATTCATCGCTGACTAAGTTATTTCCCTTAATAAGGAATCCGTCCACAGGTAAAATATCACCTGTTTCAATATGCATTATGTCACCTACTAAGAGTGAGAAAATAGAAACATGAACTACCTATTTTTAAAATAAAATTCTTTATCAAGAATATGCTTAAATGTTTGCTTACTTCTCCGTTTCTAATAACACCTACATCTCTCTACACAGCTTATTCATTTAATTTTCTGAACTACTTATCTTTCATATAATCATTTGTTGAAGTGATACTAACAATAAGGAAAACAGCTACAAAAATAGCCATACCATCTATCCATCCTTCAGCAATACCTTCTTTGATACAACCGATGATCAAGGACACTAAAGCAGCAGCACATAAAATTCTAAGAATTTCTTCTTCGAAGCATCCTACTACCTATTTTATTGATAAAATATCTATTAATTATTTTCTATAATAAATTGAGTTTCTAAAAAGGTAAAATGAAGTTTAGCTGTCATTCATTAATGATTGGATTACATTAAAAATGATATTAAAAATTGCAGAAGTTTTTCTTCCTACCTAAAAAATTGTAAGTTTTTGTATTTTAGTAATGCTAATCACAGCTAAAAGATGAAAACAACATATACTTCTATATTTAAGCAGAAGAATTTATTTTTTGAAAATAAAAAATATATAATAATATAATATATGTTAAAGAGCTTACCAATTCCCAAAAACTCTTTGGAGGTTTGACAATATTTTCATTTTCACCAAATCTATTATTAATATTAATAGTTAAAGTGTGTATTCATACTATAATTTATAAATAGATCGAGTTGTTATTTAATTATTCTTTACGCTTAGATTCTTAACTTTAGTGCAGTTTTTGTTGTCTCAATACCTTACTATTTAAATAATTTTGTTACTGATTAGTCAAAAAAATAAAAAAATCTTGTTTATATAAGATAATCATTTACCTTTGGACTAGTTTTCAACTTTCTGCTGATGCCATCAACTCCTCCTAGTTCTTCTACTTTTTAAAGTGAGTGTCCATCTCTGATATTATCAGGCTAAAATAAATCACTATTTTTTTATAAATAAATGAATATTAGAAGATTCTTACAACATTAGATTCGCTCTCAAAAGATTTGATAGAATTGTCTAAATATTTAATATAAAATATAGAATTTACCTTAAGGTCTATTTATCGACTCCGAATTCACCTGATGATGATTGGTCTTCGATGTCGTTTTTGCCTCTTAAAGGTTCTTTAAGGGTTGACATTATTAACTTTATGAATATTTTTAATTAACTCTCTCTTCTTTTATTTGATTTCTAAAAATACTATAAATTTCGAGGATGATTTTTTTTATTTATAATAAATTTTATATTTATTTTGAATGATCATGGTCACTTTTAAATTAATTTGTAAATAAGGCTGACTTCAATTACCGTAGTAAAGTTTCTTTTTATTAACTAATATTATATATTAAAATAAAAAAATCAATCAAACAAACAAACAAATAAACAAAAACAAAATAATCAATATTTTACATAAATCGAAAAATTATTTGGATATTTGATATCTATTTATGTATTTCTTATTTATTCCATATTTTTCAAATAATATATATTTGAAATATCTGTACTTAAAATTTCTGCCTTAATTTTTCTACTTTATTTAGTTAGAGTTTTATAGAATCACAATCTTTTTTCTATTCTAAAGTATTTCTATTGTTATTTAAGATATGATAATGCATATCCATTTTATTTTTAAGAAAATGAGTTTGGTTTGTCTTGTAGGAAAATTGGAAATTTAGGAATGCATTTAGTAACTAACATTCAAAGCCTTTGATTACTCGCGTTGTTTATTAATAAAAAATTAATAATCATTAATTGTGAATAATTTATAATTTACAGATTGTAACAAAATTTATAAGATATTACCTTTTCTTGATATTAACGATTAGGTTTGATATAAATTCTAAATTATTATCCAATTTCTTACATTAATATCATCATCTAATTAATTATTTGTGGTACTACATAATCTTTTTAAAATTTGATATTTTTTAACACTTTTATTAAATTTTTTTATCATTTAATTTGCGATTTTTTTCAGAACCCTTATTTAATGTTTCATTTTTCCACATGATTTATTCAACAACAAAAAAAATTCAATCCTTTTTAATAAAATAATGACAGTCATTTTAGTGATGAACATGGAATTTGAGTCCTTTCGTCTTTATAAATTTGATTTTGTAATAAATTTATTCTTTTTGAAGAATCTTAGTTATTAAATATATAATTAATATGTTTAGATTTTTTTTCCAAGAAGTACACTTTTCAATATCTATCTTAATTATTTAAACTTGTAAGCTAAATATCAAACGTAGCATGCAAGTTAGAAAAAAATTGGAAAAATAAGTATTAGCCTCACAAATTATTTAGGTTGAGATGGGGAAAAAGTGAATAAATGTTATTTCCTTAATTAATAATTGATTAAAATATGTAAGTCGAGTTAGTCAGTCAGTGCTAAAACAAGACAATATAAATTTCTTTACCACCAAGTTTGAAATTTACGATATTGAAATAAAATTAATTAAAATCGAGAAATAAATGTGATGATAATATTTATGACTAAAATAAGATACGCATTAGATGTTTGAAAGGTGGGCAACTTTTAAGTTATTCGAATTAATAAACAAATAAATTATCCAATAAAACAGCTATTTTTATTGAATTTTCAAAGAATGAATTTTTTACTATTTTTAGATTTAATGAAGAATACTGAGTGAGCTAAGGAAGTATAAATAAATAGATATTTAATATTCTTTTACAATTTAATAAAAAGTTTCTATTTGCATAGATATTAATTTTATTTAGTTATTTGCTTATTTATTTAGAGTAATATAAATTTATAAATTTGCTAATTTTTTTAACAAAATCGTTCATAAATAATCTTTTATTTCTTTCAAATAGGTTCTGTTAAAGATATTTTGCTTTTATTATTTTAGTATTTTTAGTAATTTTATTGGTATTACTTTTACCATAGCTTCTTAAGCTTTCTAACACTGCAATCTAATGAAAAATTCCTATTTGCATGGTCAAATTAATATTAACTAGTAAATTAGCCAAGATAAGATGGAGTTAAATCCACTTCTTTTAATTTCTTTGTTAAAAATAAATTCTATTTAATTTTTAGCATTTAATAAATTAAATGTTACATTTTCTTTATTCTAAAACATGTTCTAGCCTTCATCAGCTAGTTTAAAGTAAGTATTGTAACTTGTTTCACCTAAAAAAGGAGCAAATCTACTGAAAGGTGATGTATTCTTACTATTTTAATAAATATTTTTAAAAGGTCAAAAAATATTATATAAATTATCAACTTTTATCTTTATTATGTTTATTGATAAAGCGTTTTAAAGGGATTTCCATAGTGATCGCGATAGCTTGACTATCCTGCGAAACGAATTTTATTACTAGTTGTGTATTAGTACTCGAAATCTAATTTTCCTTAATCTTAACCCCAATTTTAGAATTGAGACTAGTTATATATTTTTTTAAATAATTTTATTTAAAAATATTACTTTTTAACTAGTTATAATATAATACTTACTTTATAAGATGTATTGTAACTAATTGGGGCTTAGCTTCTAAAATATTCTTTTTATATAGCAGGTAATTCTTTTTAATGCTCAACTTTATATTATTGATAATCCCTCTAAATTTAATATATTTAAAAAGAGGTGATTAATTGTAAAAATTTTTTTGTTTTTAAAAGAAGTAAAAATTATATAATTAACTTGATTTAAAAATATTAAATTATCTCCTAAATTTTGATATAGATTGAAGTTAAACATATTTACAATTTGATATTCATTCAAAATTTTTATCAAATTAATTTTTTTTAAAAATTCAGTAATAAGCGAGTAATTCTTTTATTCCTTAATATTTTTATTATTTTATTTGTTATTAAATAAAATTAAATTAATTTAGTTTTTATAAGAATTTCAATATAAAAGTACAAAAAAATACTTCATAACATATTGAATTTTATAGTTGATAAAATATTAGAGATGATAAAACAGAGAATCAATAAAAGAATCTATAAAAAATTAACAAATCAACTAATCTTTTATCTAAAAAGAAATATTGTGTAAAAAAATTAAGGAAAGGAGATAATCTGAAAATAGCTGCTTTGATTCCTGGAATAATTAGTTTTAATTTATTTATGAGGTAAATTACTCAATCATTTCAAACTCAACAAAAAAAAAATATTAATTATTAGAGTTTTTTTGTTGAAAATCTTAAATATTTAATAAAATAAATTAAAAATACTTGATTTGTAGTTTTATTGTTTACTGATTCTTATCCTGTATATTTTAAGTACCTAATTTAGTCTGTAATGTGCGGATAGATATCATACCTAATTTTAGGCTAAAAATCTTTAGTGTATGAGGATTGTTTAAAACTGTTTAGCTTTAGTTTATAAACTGCTTCGCATTTACAAGAGCCACACTTACACTTAAAACAAGCACATTAACCTAAATGAAGATTTATAACTTAAAATAATTCAATTTATTCAAAATTTATTTACAAATTAAATGCAAAAAATAGTCTAAGTTATTCTCAAATATATCTTGCATATTTATTTACGATTCTTTTAAGTCATCCGGTAATATACTTCTCCAATCCCCATTTTAAATACACTCTAACACAAATGGATCTATTTATTCAGATTCAAAGCATTAAGAATTCTACCATTTGTTGATTTAACTTGACTAAGAATAGTCACTCTTAAAGTCTAAAACCTGCTACTTTTATAGATCAGAAAAATCTAATGATTTTTGATTTTAGTTAACAGAATTTCTAAATAAAATTTAAATAGATTAAATTTAGTTTAAGTAAAAATTAAAAGTGAGTATTACTCATTCTGATTATTGAATTATCTATCTTCTTGAAATTAATTACTTTGTTGTTAATTTTTTTAATTTATATTTTTTAAAATGTATGCAAAATTAGTTACCTAAAGTCCTTAAATTTATTTGGTAATTTTATTTTGTTCATCTGATTCTACTAACTTTTATCATGGTATTATTTAGTATTTAACTTACTACTATCATTTTTTTTTAGCAGTTCATGTTGTGAAAAGTTACTAGCCTTTAAGTTATAGTAAAATTTGTTTTTAGTTTTATGAGTAAGTAGAATTTAAAACAGCAAAAGAAGCATTTAAAAATTTTAAACAAATAATTTACTAATTTATTTTTTTGTCTTTCTACTTATTTTGCTTTTTGAGGACTTCTATAATTTTCTAAGCTACTCAAAATATGCGTTTAGAAACTCCTTTTATTATTCTTATCTTCTTCTGTCATTTGTGAAAACCTCTTAATTTTTTCTTATGTTATAGTTGGCTCTTTTTTTTCATTATCCATAATTATAGTGCTAAGGTTTAATGGTTCTAACTCAGTTTTCTAATTTGCTTTTTTAGTGCTTGAATATGGATTAAATCTTTGAACTGAGCTATTCATAGATTAAATATATTCTTTTTCTTCTAATTTTTGCAAGTACCAAGCTGGGTACTTCTTTTAGAGTTTATAATGTTATCTTTAATCCATATTTAATGGACTTAATAATGAATAAATAGAGTCAGGTGAATTAGAGCTTTTATAAGATCTCTCTGTTTTAATCTTCTAATGTGAGTCTATTAGCTGATCTCTAATGATTGAATTTTCTATTAATTTCATACATCTTATAATTTAAATTGTAAAAAAGTTTATTCTTACTTTGTAATCTTTAAGTTTTAGACATTTTGTTAAAAGCAAGCGTTTTAATAAACTCAATAAAAAGTAAAAAAATAATAATTTTTGTTTAAAATTGTAAATTTTTTTTAATAAACTAAAGAATATTAAACAACAAATATTTTGTTTTTTAGAGATAATAAAATGGGTTTTTTATTTGAAAATAAACTGTAATTATTAATTAATCATATTCATTTTTAAAAAAATAAATTAGTTATAAAATATTTTTAAAATTAAAATATAAAAACAAAACTTGCAGTTGAAAAAATAAATGTAGAGTATATTTATTAAGATATATTACTAAACATTTACTTAAAGCATACAATCATCTAAATTTAAATACAGACATTACTTCAAATATCAAGTAATTATAATAATTATATTAAAATAAGAAAGAAAAATATACAAAAATTAAAAATATATTTAGAAATTTTATTAAATAAATATTCTACAATTAAATAAAAATATAAATAAGCAACAAATGTATGTAATCAATCTTAAAATAAATATATAGCTTATCTTATATTAAATTTTTAATTCATTACAATTAAATATATAAGCAACAAATTATATCAATCTTAAAATAAATACCTAATTTATCTTATGTATTTTTAATTCTTATAATTATAAATGTTAAGTCAGGGTAAGGATTAAAATCATAAATAAGTTTTAAATAATTTATTTTATGAAAGAGAGATAAAAACTTAATTTAAATCAAATATATTTTAGAAAATAAAATAAATAACATTTATTTATTTATCTTATTCAGCAAAGTAATGCTTAATTTTATTAAAAACTTCATCTGAAATTAATACTTTTAGCTAAAAAAGGATAATTATTTATGATTATTGTGAATTAAAAATTTAATTTAAGTAAACAAAATGTTGTTAAGAGTTAAATATTTATCAGCTTGTTTTTTCTTTCAAATGAAAAAATGTTGTTTTTAAAAAACGTGAAATAATCCTGAGAATATTTATTATTTTAATTCTTTTTATATTTTAAAAAGATGAATTTAAAATTAAAATTTATAAATCAAGAAAAACAAGAAAAAGATTGTAAAAAGTGTTTTTAGAAGAGGTGTCAATATTCTTAATATGAATTCTAACTGATTCTGTTGATTAAAAATCTTTTTGTTTCTTTTTATAATAGCGAGTGTTTAATTTAGAAATAAAAATATATACAAGAAATTTAGTTTTTTATCTCAAATGTGTATCAGAATTCAAAAGTGATATTAAAATAGAAATAAATTGAAAATAAGATAAATCTTTCATAATTAAAAAGTCAAATGCTAATAATTTTTTACAAATTGATTTTAATTATTAAATCTAGAATATTCAATTATGTAATTTTTAGGTTTAAATTAGTTAGCAAATTAAAATAGAAAACATGCATGTGGATATTTAATTATTTAATTTTTTTATTATAGTTGTAGATTATAAGCCATATACTACACTTACAAAAGGTATAAATGTATTTTTAAAATATATCGTCACTCGATTAAGGATGATTTCAAATGATTTCTGACTATACGAAATATAGCGATTAGATGCATTAATTTGATAGGGACTTTAATTATTACTTCATACTAAAATGAAGTAAAATTTAATTTGGATATTTTTTAATAGAATGTGCTAAAGATATTTTTATTGCTTTATTAATGGTCTTAAACTTTCTGAATAATATCATTTATTTTTATTCAGCAATATTTTTGTCAATTTCAGCAGGAGTTTTGAATTTTATGGTAACTTTATCATAAGAGTACAGGACTTTAAATACAAAAATTAAGAAATTTCTTAAATAAGTAGACTGGATAGATGATATAATAAACATCTAGTAAATTATGTTATGCAATTAAAATGAATGAAATATATGCGATTAGTGCGTAAGATTGATTATATTTCGTAAAAATAAATTTGAGATTTTAAGATACATTAAAAAATTTAAAGAAAATTTTTGATAAATAGAAATATGAGAAGAAAATTCATTAAACTGAGCGATTACAATCCTTATTAACACAATTAATAGTTTAATTGAATTTGTTAGATTTATCATGGAAATAAATAGTGACAATTAATTAAGATGCAAAGAAAAATTACATGTCAGTCAATAAGTAAATATATCATTGAAATGTTAAGATTTTGCGTAATGAAAAGGAAATAAATAACAAAGCTTCTATCTGCCAAGCAAACAAACAAGCAAAATAATGAACGAACAAACAAACAAACTAACAAACAAACAAACTAACAAGCAAATAATTAAATAAAGAAAGGCTTTAAAAGAAAGGAAACAAAAATGATGCTGATGTGATAGATAGGAGAATAAGAAATAATTGAATGAATAAATAAAAAATAATAAAATTTACGATATACATCTTGAATAGATATAAATCAAAGAATTTAAGCGTATTTAAAAATATTAAAAAAATTAAACTCATTTATATAGTATAAGGCTTCCAATCAGGTGATAAAAGAAAAATATTAAATAATTACAAAAACAAAGAATATTAAGAAGAAGAATAATATTATTGCCATTAGCGATATTCAATTATAATAGCAATAAAAACAAATATAGCATTAAAATGTTAAAAAAGTTAAGTAATACCTTCTGCAAGGGCTTATCCCTTAAGAACAGTTAATCATTTAGAACTACCAAGATAATGAATAGCGAAGTTAGTAAATTTAATGACTCTTTTTTGGCTGGGTGCAATGCTGAATTCGTTGAAGGTCTATTCGAAAGATGGGCTGAAGATCCTTCTTCAGTTGGACCCTCATGGGATAGTTATTTCAAAAATTTAGTCCGTGGTGTTGAACCCGAATATGCCTTTTCCCTCCCACCTTCAGATCTTACTAAGGCTATTCACATGGCTCCTGATCACGCTTTGAAATTCATTGTTTCTGATAACCTCAAAGCACGTTTGTTGGTAGATGCATATCGTATTCGTGGTCACGAAATTGCTGATCTCGACCCTTTATGTAATATTTTTTAAAACACTGCAGCTAGTAGCTTAGCAATAAATTAGAAAGGTTTAATTTAAACAAAGCCAAAGGTTTTTATAGGATGAAATGTAAAAATGAACTCCATAAAAGATACATTTTACAAGACTAATATTTTTTTCTACTTAAATAGAATCTTCTTTTTTTATTGCAGATTTATATAATAAATACACAATAATAATAAAGCTTCAATTGAAATAGCATTCAATAAAATAATCGTTTTTAATCACTTAACAAAGCATCTGAAACTAGATTTATTAAAATTTCTTTTTATTATAAATGCATTACTTTGATTGTAAGCATTCTTAAAACCTTTGTGCACTTTCACTGAGTGAGAGTTTTGTTTGATAATTTGATTGTGGCTGCAAAACACCTTATTTTGAGAGATTTGTAAAATATTTTTTTTTCTTTTCAATTAGAAATGAATGAAGAACTTTTAAAGGCTGGTAAACCCAAGGGAACTTCTTCCCCTAAATTAAGTCACCTTGACTTTGGATTCACCGATGCCGATTTAGATAAGGAAGTATTCATTAATGATGGTAGAGTTGATGGTATCACTAACAACCCTTCTAAATCAACTTGGAAATTAAGAGATTTAATTGACCACTTGAAATAAATTTACTGCAATAAGGTAGGTTATTAATACATGCATATCAACAATAAAGCTGAAAGAGATTGGATTAGACAAAGAATTGAAAATGCTGAAAAATTCAAGCCAACTAAGGAATAACTTATTAGAACTGCAGATAGATTATGCAGAGACTACTGCTTTACTGAATTCCTTAATAACAAATTCAGTACTTCTAAGCGTTTTGGCTCTGAAGGTTGTGATTCATTCATTTCAGGTTTGGGTGCTCTTGTTGATCATGCTGCTGAAAAGAAAATTGAAAACATCGTTATTGGTATGCCTCACAGAGGTCGTCTTAACACTTTATACAGTGTTTTGAAGAAACCAGCTGTTAATATTCTTGCTGAATTCCAAGATATCAACGTTGCCAAGTTTGATGAAGAAAACTGGGGTAACTCTGGTGATGTCAAGTATCATCTCGGTACAACTAAAGACAAAGTTTATGGTGACCATACAGTTAGATTAGTAAAATAACCATTTTTTAATTCATTCTTTTAAGATGTTAAATAAAAGGCAAAAAAAGTTTTTTTAAGAAAAGACAACTTTAAGAAATAGCAATTTAATTTGTTAAAAATTGTAAATTAAGATAAAAATTAGAATATTGAGATAAAAAATAAGGATTTAATTGCATAAAAATATTTAGATTTCAAAAAAAGCAAATTATTTTTTGATAAAAAGATTTGAAAATCTAAATTAAAATTCTATTTTCATGTTAAAAATATTTAAAAATTTTTTATTTTAATTTAGTCAATTATGGCAAACCCTTCACATTTAGAAGCTGTTAATCCCGTTGTTTATGGTAAATTAAGATGTGTCCAAGATGCCACTTAAGACACAAATGGTGACAAGTAAAAAATTAATTTTCGGTTAGAATAACATGTTTATCCCTAAATAAATAAACTAATAGATCATTTGGTATTCTCATTCACGGTGATGCTGCCTTCTCTGGACAAGGTATCGTATATGAATCCATTCAAATGCATGATTTGAAGGACTACAATAATGGTGGTATTATCCATATCGTTGTTAATAACTAAATTGGTTTCACCACTTATCCAGGTGACTCTAGAACAAGTAAATTTATTTTTTCTTTTATTTATTTTATTAAAAAAGTGAATTAAATTGTTATATTTTAATTTCTATAGCTCTTTATTGCACTGCTATTGCTGAAACTGTTCAAGCCCCTATTATTCACGTTAATGCTGATGAACCTGAATTGGTAGATGCTGTTATGAGATTAGCTCTTGATTACAGATAAGCTTTCCATAAGGATGTTGTCATCGATATTATTGGTATATTTAATAAGTTAATATCATTCAGTAGCTAATTGTTAATTTAAATTTAAAAGGTTACAGAAAGTTTGGTCATAATGAATTAGATCAACCTGCCTACACCCAACCTTAAATGCAAAAAATCATTCAAAGTATGAAGCCTGTATATTTGAAGTATATGGACAAGCTTTATAAGGAAAATATTTTAACACCTGAAATCGAAAAAGAAAGAAGATCTTATTATGAAAAATCTCTTGAAGAAGCTTACCATAATTCAAGATAAGAAAAGACTTAACACACTTAATGGTAATTTACTTCAAAAATTAAGTTATTTCTAATAATTTAAAAATTAATAGGGTCACCAAGCCATGGGAAGAACTTAAATTACCCACTATGTTTGGTAGAGTTAAGGATACTGGTGTTGACGTTAGTGTCTTAAAGGAAATATCTGCTAAGGTTAACTAACTCCCATCTGATATTAATGTCCATAAGCAAATTCAAAAGGTTTATGCTGCTAGAAGAGAAGCAGTTGAACAAACTGAAAATAAAATAGATTATGCTTGTGCTGAAGCTTTAGCCTTTGGTTCACTTCTTTATGAAGGATACGGTATTGATTAAATTAACATTATTAATTTTAATTAACGTTCTTAAATCTTTTAATAAGGTGTTAGAATCAGTGGTTAGGATGTCGAAAGAGGTACTTTCTCTCACAGACATTCAAAGATCAATGATTAAAAGGTAGACAGAGAAAAATACTGCCCTCTTTCTTCATTGCTCTCACCTTAAGATATCGCCAAGAGAAGATTAACTATTGCTAACTCACATCTTTCTGAATTCGGTGTTCTTGGTTTTGAATATGGCTACAGTCTTGCTAACCCTAACAACTTAGTCATCTGGGAAGCTTAATTTGGTGACTTTGCTAATGGTGCCCAAATTATGATTGATAACTTTATTACTTCTGGTGAAAGCAAGTGGAAATAATAAACTGGTTTAGTTTTGAATTTACCTCACGGTATGGATGGATAAGGTCCTGAACATTCTTCTGCCAGACTTGAACGTTTCTTATAATTATCTGATGATGATCCTACAAACTTTATCCTTAAGAGACAAAACCGTCTTAAATAATAATCAGCTGAAATCAATCTTTAAGTATGCATGACTACAACAGCTGCTAACTATTTCCATGCCTTACGTAGATAAATCCGTCGTCCTTTCAGAAAACCTTTAGTTCTCTTCAACTCCAAGCGTCTTTTAAGATTTGCTGGCGTAATTAATTAATTAAATTTATGAATGATAGATGATTTTAAAAAACAAATAATAATAAATAAATATTTATTTATTTCATTCATTTTAAAAAGGAATAAAAAAAATATTTCATTTTCATAAATTTAATTAAAAACAAGCAAAAAAATTAAAATTTAGAATTATTTTATAACTTTTTTAACTAAAAAATATATTGAAAATATAAAAAGGCCACTAGCAGTTTGAAGGAATTCTAATAAGGTACTAGATTTAATGATATTTACAATGAATAATACCCATAAGAATTACATGAGCCTAGCAAAATTAAGAAGGTTGTCCTTTGCTCTGGTTAAGTATATTATGATATCCTTGAAAAGAGATAAGAATTAAAGTGCAAGGTAATTTATTTGAATTTGTAAAAAAGGAATATTAAACAAACTTAATTTTAAAATAGAATACTGCCATTATTAGACTTGAATAATTGTCTCCTTTCCCTTACGAACATCTTAAGGTTGTCTTATAAGAATACAAAAATGCTAAGATTATTTGGTGCTAAGAAGAACATGAAAATCAAGGTGGTTGGAATTTCGTTAGACCAAGAATTAGAGCTGTCGTCGATAGATTATAAGAAGAAGGTGAACATAAGAACGGTAAAGTAATTTACGTTGGTAGAAAGGCTTCCTGTTCCTCTGCTGCTGGTAAATAAAAATTTTATTTAGGATAAAAATTATTAACAATAATTTAAAAATAGGTTCTTCATCAAAGCATAAATAAGAGTTAAAGGTTTTCTTAACTTAATTATTCAACGAGTTGTGAAAGACATAAAGAGAAAGATAGAGTATGTAAAAAATAAACAACAAACTGCTTGACTGAGTATATTTAAATAACTAAACCATTATCTATCATAATATAAAAATCTATAAATATAAAACCAATAATAAATTATGCTATTTTGCATTATACATAAATATATTTTGTTTATCTCTTTATATCTTAAATTCTACTTAATGCTTCTATCTATTTTCAATTTATTTCTTAAAATTATCTCTTACACATCTGCGATTGATAAATGATAAATAAAACAATTTAAATGATTAATTCATAATTGAAATAAATAAGTAAATCATATTAAGATATAAACATCCAAGCAAACATTAGTAATACTGTATTTTTTCAAATAATAAATAAAAATTTAATTTTCTTATATTATTTAGAAAACAAATATTTAAAAACATCATATATTTTTAAAAGCAAAATTTGTAAGCTTTACTTATCAAGAAATTATTAAGGTATATAAAAAAGAATTAAAAAAAAATATAATATCTTATTAATAACTTTTGATTTTTAGTGCAAATGGAGCTTGTGATTATACTCTACATAATGTAACATGATAGTTTTATTAATAAGAATATTTTATTTTTTATTTTTGAAAAAGATTTTTAGTATAAAATATTAAAAAACAATAAATTCTTTAGAAAATATATTAATAATAGTTTTATCTATTTTAATTGATTCTTAGAGAAAAAAAGTTGATATTTAAAGAAAATAAAAGCTTATTATTGTTTTAATCAATTTGATAGAATAAATTTGATGAAGTAAGTTTTAAATTTTATAATAAATACTAGTAAAATATGTTTGACAATGAGTGAATAAATATTTAATTTGTAAAAATATTGTTATTAATTTAAGCCTATTGTTATTTTTGTTACTCAATTTTACTATTTTTTTGAGTATCAACTTAGTTTTATTGTGCCTGAATTAATTTTAAATACTTTACTTTCAAATCACCACTTTAATATTTAGATAGACAGGCAAACATATAGATAGATTAGAGTTAGTTATTCATGGTAATTCTATGGTTTTATTATTTTAAATGAAGATTTAAATTAATTAATGATTGATAAATTGGTGGATGATCAACTTTCATTTAAAAATAGATATACTCACTTTTCCATATTTATTTAAGTAAATGCTAGATGAGCTTAACCTTAAATTCAAAAATTCTCTCAACTATTTATATAAGAAATATTATAAGACTAAATTTGATACCTATATAATTAATTTGACCTTTTTATGAATTTAAAATGTATATTAGCTTATATTTTAAAGTTTTTATGGAAACTAATACACATTTTATCATGCAAAAAAATGGAATTGATTGTTTTTAACCTTTAACTTTTGACTTAGCTTATAATTGAATTGGTAGATTTTGAATTTAAGGTACTACCTTTATGAAGGCATTCAAGTCTAGGAGAGAAAAAATTAAATCATCAATTAAACTAAATGTGAAGAATAATTTGATAGTTAAATCTAATTTCCTTCTACGTAAATTTGGTGTTCAGATTATTCTTTTATTAGAAAAGATTCTTTGATGCTTTTTTAATAGATATTCTTTTACTTTACAAATAATCATTAACCGATTAAATCAGTATTATTTTGAAGACTAGCAAATAAGTCGTAATTCAATAAAAGAAAAATTGTATTTTAAAACTAGGCATCTTTGGGTTTTAATTAAAGTGATAAATAATTAATTTAAATAAAAATAAATATTAGATACAAATGAACAAATACTTATTACTCGCTTTAGCTGGTACCATCCTCTTAGGTGCTACTGCTTTCTTGGTTGCCAAGAAGCACTCCACCGTCTCCGATATTAAGATCGATGAAGACGTTTACACTTAATGGAAGATTTTCAAGAAGACTTTCGGTAAGAAATTCGCTGATCCCGATTAAGAACATTACAGAATCGAAGTTTTCGCTGAAAACCTCGAAACCATTAAGAACGATAAGACTGGTACTTTGGGTATCACTCAATTCGCTGATCTCTCTCAAGAAGAATTCAAGAGCATTTACCTTACCTTGTAAGTTGAATCTTCCGAAGTTGAAACTCTTGATTACGAAGTTGCTGCTGATGATGTTTCTATCAACTGGGTTACCGCTGGTAAGGTCACTGGTGTTAAGAACTAAGGTCAATGTGGTTCTTGCTGGGCTTTCTCTACCACTGGTTCTTTCGAATCTGCTCTCATCCTTGCTAACAAGGCTGATAATACCCTCAACCTTTCTGAATAACAATTGGTTGACTGCTCCATTTTGAACAATGGTTGCAACGGTGGTTTAATGGACAGAGCTTTCACCTACATCAAGAACCACAAGCTTGGTACTGAAGCTGAATATCCTTATGAAGCCAAAAAGGGTAAATGCCAAAAGGTCACTGGTACTTAATACTCTCTTAAGAGTCACACTGATGTTAAGAAGGGTGACACTCAAGATCTTTTGAAGTCTCTCCAAAAGCAACCTGTTTCTATTGCTGTTGATGCCACTAACTGGTCTTTATACACTGGTGGTGTTTTCTCTAACTGCTCTACTGGTCTTAACCACGGTGTCCTCCTCGTTGGTTATGAAAACAACAACTGGATCGTCAAGAACTCTTGGGGTACCACTTGGGGTGAATAAGGTTACATCAGACTTGCTAGCGGTAACACTTGCGGTCTTGCTAACGCTGCTTCTTATCCCAACGTTTGAGTAGAATAAAATATTAAAATTAAAATTTGAGTAAAAAATTTCTAATAATCTAACATAATTGTATTTATTTTACATATCTTTGTTAAATCATTACTTTTTTCAAAAGCTCTCGAAAAGTTAATTAATAACCTTCTATATATTTAATTAATACATTTTCTTCTACTAATAGTGTAGAATTCTAAGACAAATTGATGATTGCATATTGAATTAATAAAATTTAGTTTATTATAAATATATTGATATATTTTTTTTTTTATATTTATTTTATATTTTTTAAGATACAAATTAATGAAAATTAACAAAATCAAAAAAAAAAAATTTAGAATTTAAGTGAAAAAAAATATAAATTTTTTTAAGATTTTATTTAATAAAATATTTGAATTATTTCAATGAAAAGTAAAATAAAAAAATTGTCAAAGTTAATTTAAAATTAAAAAATTTAATTTTCTATTATTTATTTATATTTCTTAAAAGAAATAAATATATTTTAAGATTTTATTTAATAAAATATTTGAATTAAATCATAATAATTTCAATCAAAAATAAAATAATAAAATTATAAAAATTAATTTAAAATTAAAAAGTTTAATTTTCTACTATTTATTTTTATTTCTTAAAAGAAATAAATAAAATAATTAAGTTTTTAATTTAAATAGAGATAAAAATAAAAGCTTTATAAATTTTATCTTATTGGGAAAGAAATTAGACTAATAATTAGATTAACAAACATAGATACTTTTACATCTATTAATAAAAATTTGTATCTACCAAAATTTATTTAAGATATATTTGTAATAAATATAGTGTTAAGGTAATTTCAAATTTATAGGACACATATTGAAAAAATACAGAAATAAGAAATATTAAGTAATAAGAAAGCAAAATTCTAAAAAATGGATAGTAATTAAGCCACAGAGTAAGACAAAAAAGTAGAAGAAGTTGAAGAATAAAAGCAACAAGCAGAAAATAGTAAATATTTTACTTTTTATTAACAACCCTAATTAGCAATTGAATTTGTTTAAAACACATCTATACTTATTTATTCATCTATAAAATATTTTTAAATATATTTGAAATAATGGTTCTTTATTACAAATAATTATGAATAATAATATAAAATTACATTGAATTTATTGAAAGAAAATTCTAATTTAGATCAAAACCAATACTAAATATAAATAATACTTTTTTTATGGAGATGAATAGAAATAAAATCAATCTGAAGAAGCTCAAACTGACACATAAATAAAATAAGGAAGTGATCAAAAATTCGATATTGAAATTAACGATGAAAATAATGACCCATAAATTGAGAACATACAAACTATTGGTAAAATTATATTAAATTTTATAATTTTAAATTAGTTTATTTTTTATTTAAATTTAGAAATAATGAAGATGAAAGTTTATGAGTATAAATAAGAATGTAAATATATTTGTTTTTACATTTTAAACAAACATAATTTTAGTAAAAAAGGAAGGAATCTTTGCAGAAAAACTTAAAAATGAAATGGAATTGTTGTAAATTGAATTGGAAGGTAGAGAGGAATAAGAAAAAACACTTAAATAAACTATTGAAAAGAAGAATGAAATGATAAAAAATATGGAATGTGATATGATTAGCTAATAAAATGAAAATAATCAAAAAATTTAATTATTTGAATAGTAAATAGAAGAATTAAGAAAAGAAAATGAAGTAAAGGATAAGAGCTACTAAGATATGTAGTCTTAGACAAAATAAGATAAGTAAAAATTTGATGATATATAAAAATTATAAGAAAAAATTAATGAAGATAATTAAATATTATTGAATAAAAATAGCGAATAATGGGTAAAATTAGTTAATCTAACCTAAGAAGTCAT
This sequence comes from Tetrahymena malaccensis 436, assembly GCA_000231845.2. Taxonomy (NCBI): domain Eukaryota; phylum Ciliophora; class Oligohymenophorea; order Hymenostomatida; family Tetrahymenidae; genus Tetrahymena; species Tetrahymena malaccensis. Next base: position 430,067 of record JH719971.1, read on the forward strand.
TTAGAATTTTTATAATTCTAATTTCTTTGCTGAAAGTAATGAAGACATATCTAGTTAAACATAAACTATATTATAAAATCAACAGACTTTCCACCAATTAATAGAAAAATATGTATAATTCTTAGCTGATTAAAAAGAATAAAATAAAGCTATATCAGAAGAAGATTTTAACAAAATTAAAACTGAAAATGAAAATGGTACACAAAAGATTAAGGAAAGAGTGTAAGATTTACATTAAAAATTTGAAAAACACTAAGAATTCTTTAATAAGTTAAACAAATAATCTGAAGAAAATGAAAATAAACTTCGCTAAATAACAAAAGAGTTAGAAGATTAATAAAAGGATGTTAGTGATAAAAATAATTAAATCCAATAATTGAATGAAAGAATAATTTCAAATGAATAAAAAATAGAGGAGCTTCAAAAGCTAGAAATTTAGTTAGCTGAAAAAGAAAAAAATCTAAGTGAATGCAAACTATAGATCGAAGATTTGAATAATAAGTTGAATACTAAGAATGAATAATATGAAAACCTTTTCAAAGATTTTAACAATTCAAAAAGTGAATAAGATGAGAGATTTAAATCAAAAGATGAAGAAATAGAGAGTTTGAAGAAAAAAGTTCAAGAAATGGAGCTTGCCCAGCAAGAAAAGCAAAAAGAATTTGAAGATTTGAACAGTAAACTATAAAATTCTAATCAATAAAATGAATAACTTTTAAATGAATTCAATGATTTAAAGAATAAAGATAATGCTAGTAACAAAGAATTAGAGCAGTCCTCAAACTAGTTAAAAGAAGAACTAATATAAGCTAATGAAAAATATAATTAATCTCAATAATAGTTAGATAAAGTACAAAAATAATTAGAAGACTAACAAAAGGAAATGAATGATAAAAATAATCAAATCTAATAATTGAATGAAAATATCAACTCAAAATAATAAAAAATAGAAGAACTTTAACAACACGAAACTTTGTTGAGCGGTAGTAAAAAGGAATTAGAAGAGTCTATAAACTAATTAAAATAAGATCTATTAAAAGTTAAAGAGTAGTAGACTGAATCCTTATAAAAATCAGAGTAAGAGATAAATTAAGTAAATGAAAAATACAATTAATCTCAAATATAGTTAGAAAAAGTACAAAAAGAGTTAGATTAATTGAAATAAAATAACGATTTACAGAATTTGTTGGATGAAAAGTAGAAAAAATGCGAAGAGTAAGAAAAAGAATTGAAATTATAATAAGATCAATAAGAAGAACTTACAAAAAAAGTTAATGAATTAAATTCATAAAATGAATAATTTAAAAAATAAGAGCAAGAGTTACTTGATATTTAGAATTAAGTTAAGAAAGAGAAAGAAAGTATTGAACAAGAAATTGTTTAGTTAAAGGAGGCTGCTGAATCTCTAAAATAAGAAAAAGCAGAGATCTAAAAATAAATCTAAGAAAAAGATTAATAACTGAATAAAGCAAAGCACGAAATAGATAACCTAACTAAGGAAAAGGATCAATCAAAGAATTAAAATTAGGAAATTAGTGATGCAAATAAAAAAATTTAGGAATTAGAAAATGAATTGACTTAAATAAAACACGATTCTGAATAAAAAAATAATGAATACTAAAAGTTAATTAGTACTAACGAAGAGTTAAAAGAATAGAATGAAAAATTAATTAAAAATGTTTAGGATATTGAAGCTTAAATTGAGAAAAATGAATCTGAAAAATAGGAAAAAAGTTAATAACTAGAAGATTTAAATAAAAATGTGGAGTAGTTAAAATCATAAATTGAATTATTGAGCTCAGAAAATAAAAAACTTTAAGAAGAATTAGAGATTAATAAAAGTACATCTTCTACTAAAATAGCAGATTTAAATAAAGAGATTTAAGAATTTTAGGAAGAAATAAAAAAGGAATAATAGAAGCTAGAGAAACAAAATATTTAGTTTGAAGAAGCTTAGAAAAAATTAGTATAAGTTGAAAAGCAGCTTGAAGAAAAAAATCTTGAACTTGAAAATGTCAAGCAGTCATTAAATGAATCTTAATAAAAGCATGAAGAACTTTAAAAGTAAAATGATTAATTAACCCATTCATTGAAATTGCTTGAGGAAAGAGATAATAATTTCATAAAAGATGAATTTAATTAATAAATTTAGAATTTATAGTAAACTTAGTAGGAATTGACTAGATAATTAGAATAAAAGTAACTAGACATCACTAAGATTTAAGAATAATCATCAAAGGAAATATCAGATTTATAAAGAATAATTTAGGAATAGAATTAGGAAATCTAGCAGTTAAAATAAAAAATATCATAATATAATGACTAAATATTGGAAAAAACTGCAGAAATAAACAATATCAGAGAGGAAAAAAGTTAATACTAAAGTGATTTTTATCAAAATGCAAGAAATCTAAAAGATTAATTGGAAAAAGTAGATAATAAAGAAAAAGAAATCTAATTATTGAATGGAAATATTTAATTATTGAATGAAAAAATTACAAATCAGGAAGAATAAATCAGTAACTTAAAAATAGAACTACATAATTATGAAATAAAGAGCACAGATCTTGATAAAGAAAGATAAGATGTAATAAAAGCATAGATAAGCCATAATTAAGAATAATAAGATTAATATAAAAAAGCGGAAGAGAAAATTTAAAAGTTAGAAGAAGAAATTAAAAAGCTGTTAACTGACAAAGCAGAGACCTTAGAAAAACTTTAAAAGGAAATAAAAACTGAATAGGTGATTGGAGAGGAGATGTCTAAGAAATTTAGATCGAATTTTGCTGATTTGTAAATTAACAACGAATAAAATAGCATAGAAAATGCTTAAAAAACTATTAATCAATAAGCTGAAGTAGTACTGAGAAGAATCAAAGACTGTTTCTATTCCAGCACTAAGATTAATTAAATTTCTCGTCTCTTTTATGATAGATCTGATGGACGTTATAATTCAAAGGATAATGCCTTTTCTATAATTCAAGAACTTAATTAAGCACAACATGCCTCTATCACTATCCACAAGCTTTTGGGATTTGAGTATAAAAAATTCAAAAATATTTTACCTGTTCAATATTTAAGAAATGATTTTAAAGTAATTAATCAAACAGAAAATACAACTTAACCTGCTTACACTAATGAAAACGATAAAATCGCTTAATATGCCATAGTAAACCATGAAATTTAAAATAGCAAATTCTACGTTGGACTGATTAAATTGGATGTGGTCAGCACTTACTTCAAAATTGGTTTTGTTCCTGTTGATCCAAAAAGTAAATAAGAGCAGTGGGGAGAAGCTATTTATGCTAACTTCTGTCTAAGTCATGAAGCTGCTAACTCATAAAATTATAGAAATCTAGTGAGACTCAATCATTTGAATCCTATATTTAGTATTAAGAAAGGCTATATCTATATTCGTTTCAATATTGAGAAGAATATTTTCTAATTCTGTGATATTAATTATCAACTTAGTGAATTATCAAAGTGCTAATTTAAGCCTAATTTACCTTACAAGCTCTTCATAGGCATGAAAGAAACAAAGGGACATTTCTCAATCATCGATTTAAAAGAGCAAGCCAATGATGAAGACATTAACATAATGACTCAAATATTCTCTGATAAACAACCATAGTTTGAAGATGTGATTAGACTATTTATTTGAAGCAATAAATAAACTCAAGTAATAAGAAATAAATATTGCTTATAAAATTAATATTTTTATATTCATTGTTAAATAATGTGAGGATGGTCAATGTTTTGTATTATATTATTAAATATTAAATCAGAATCTTTTCTATTTTTAAAGAAATTAAACTCTTAATTATAAGCATTCTATTACATAATTCTAAAATTATATTTTTCGATTAATTCTTACTTATCTTAAAAAATATTTAAGAAAAACCAATTTACATATTTAAAAGTTATTAAATTTAATATATTAAGTTATTTTAATAAAAGTTAAAGAATTTATATTGCAAGCTAATTTATATGTTTTGAAAACTTGTTCTATTAAAGTTATTTGATGACATTATATTAATTAAACTATTTTTTCTGGATTTTTATTTTGTTGAACATAAAACTATTATTTAAAATTAACCGAAATCAGAATTTTTATTAGCATAATAAAATATTATAATTTTTTTTAATGAAGTTAATACTGTTTTACAGAAAAATTGATAACAAAAATGAATAAAAAAGATCAACATATTAATTTATCTTAATTAGCAGTAATAACACTACATAATTATTAAAATATTTTCAGAATTTTGATTGGCTTTTTCAAATCTTTCTTCCAATATTATATTCTGCTAAAAGCTTTAAGAGTTACTTAGATTTACTTGCAGGGAGAAGATTTTCAATATCATTCCAAGCTGTTTATACTAATTCTTAAGCTACTTTTCTAGAATAATTAATAGAATCAGTCTTTTTTACTAATGCTATTGCTTCATCTATCTCATCTTAATTATCAGTGTGGGAAGAAAGAATCTTGAATAATCTCTCTTTGTCTTCTGGTAGAGAGTTTTGTAAACTATGTAGAACAATTAAAGACATCTTACCCTGTTTATTAATAATAAGTATTTTTATATTGTAATTAATTTTTCAATTTAACAAAAAAAAAATTACTTCATGAATATCTTCACCAGATTGTCCTTTAGTCTTCTTGTATTCTTCACCTTCTAAGTTGAGAATGTCATCTTATATTTAGAAAGCAACACCAATTCTTTCAGAGAATCTTGAAATAGTCATTTCATCTTCAACAGAAGTATTTACTGAGGCACAAATTAATCTACTGGAAAGTCTAGCAAGAACACCAGTCTTGTGAGCAGTCATTTATAAGTATTACTGTTCGTTGGGAATTCTTCCTTCCAACTTATCAGTGTTGTGCCATAAAATATCCCAACCTTGTCCTAAATGAAGTTGTGTCATTTCTTCAGCATAAATTTTAGCGAATCTTAACTTTTACTAATCAGTATATTTATTGCTCTTAAGTAGTACATGGAGAGGAGCAAAGTACATCATATTACCTGCATTAATACTAATATCAACACCATAGATTAAATGAACGCATTTCTTATCTCTTCTTACAGTACTATTTATTTATTAATTATAATTCTGGTATTACTATCAAGTTAATCTACAAAGTAGTAATTTAAATAGAAAATATAAATACCTGTTATCTTCAATATCGTCAACAATCAAGGTTCCATTGTGAACAATTTCGCAAAGAGAAGCGATTTCCTTGACATCTTCTTAAGCTAAGTTAAATGCTTCTGCTAAAATAATACCTTTTTATTTTTTGGTTATCTGTATATTGATTACAAAAAATAATGTTACATAGAATTGGTCTCCATCTTTTACCACCTCTATCGAGAAGGTCCCATACTGGTTCAGAAATAGCCTAGATTTTAATTAATTAGTATGATTATTTAAAATATAATTCTCTTATTGTTTATAATAAAGCTCTTTTAATTATTCAATCAAAAAAAAGATAGTAACCTTGGTTAAAGAAGTAAGATCATTTTGATTTTTAGTGTAAAGAAGGTTATCGCTAAGAATTGCTAAGTCAGCTTCTGTCTCAAATTTTCTAGGAATAACTGCCTCAAGAGCTCCGCATTAGTTGAATTTTTTTCCATAATCAGTAAAAATTTTCAAAAAATCTTCGCTTTTAATTGTATCTGTACCTTCTTCTTCTTTTTTGAAAACTGCTTGCTTTTTATGGTTAGGTGTTTTCTTGATAGCTTTTTTGATAGAGTTGTAAGAGAGGTAGATGGAAGCTAATGAAAGACCTATAGAACCTAGAGAAACTAAAGTCTTAGGAATTTTAACAATGTAGTATTAATCGTCAGACATTTCTAATTTACTTGTTTTATATAATTTAATCAATTAATTAGTTGGTATTTATTATTTATTAATTAATTAAAATAAAAAAGCTTAACTTCCATTTAAATTGATTAAAAATTAAAGATATTGATTCGAGAAATTTTTGAAATATCCAAACAGTATCTTTAATAATATTATTAAAGATGTATTCAGGTCAAAATCATGAATCATATAATATTATTAAAGTATAAAGATAGCATAGAGATTTATTTTATTAGCTCACTAAATAGCTAATTTTTTTAAATTTTAAAAAAAATGACGGAATATCAGCATTTATGATGTAATTAGGATGACTATTAAATGTGTAATTATATATTTAACCAAATAGAGGTATATATTTATTTTTGCTTATCTTTTTTTAATCAAGATAAATTTATTAGCCATTTTAAGTTATAACCTAAATTTCCACTCTTTCTCAAAATATTTATTTCTTTTGAAAAATTATTAAAATATATTTTAAGTTATCTTAAATAATTTTATATCAACTCTCTCTATTAAACTTGATAAGTTTGATTAAATAATTATCAAAAATATTTTTAGTTTTTCTGTGCAAATGCTATGGTTAAAAAATTAATTAGTTTTGTTTTGTAAATATTTTTTTTATAATATTTAAAATAGTTAATTGATAATAATTCTATCAATAACTAAAATTAAAATCATTTTTAATTTTATAATAATAATCAAATTTAAAAGTAATATTATAAATTTACATCAAATAAAAATATTTACTTTTTTATTATGAACAAATTTTTAAAAATTATTTCACCATTTTCATTTTAAAATTCTTTCAAAAATAAAAATATATTTTTAGTATTTAGATTATTTAAAACTCTTTTTGAGAAATTTCTATGGTATAAATTACAATAAAATGAGTAAAATTAAATCTAGTTTGATTTAGAATAAATTGTGTTCTCATATTTAATAAAATATAATTTAGCAAACAATATGTTAAGAAATTCCTCTCATAGTTAAAAATTGAGTGCTTGCATCATAATTGCTTTTATCTTTAAATTTAGTTTCAACTGTTAGTAGATGATAAAAATTAATTGGAATCAAGCTTTCTCTAAAAACTAAGATTAAAAATCTTTTATTAAATAGATTTATCACTTTTAACCAATTTATTTAATTTTTGATTAAAAAATAGAAGTAAAATAAAAAAGTAGCACAACAAAAATAATATGAAAGAAAGCACTGAATAGAATATAAATGGATAAACTAGCTCTGATAAAATGAATGAGCCTTTATTAAACAAAAAGCAACCTGTTCATGAATCAGACTCTCCTCCTAAAAAAGATAAGAATAAAATATCATTTTTGCAAGAAAATGAACTTACAAGAGAAAATGTCCCAAGACAAATTTATGATTTAATAGTAGAATCTATTCCTAATGTTGCAACAAATTTGGGTATATTCTACTATAACTTCATTAATATGTTTTTTGTAAGATAAATTGGTTCAACATAAGCTATAGCCTCATTTGGAATGGGTGTTACATGGTTTAACTCAACCACATTATGTGTATTAGTATCAATTGGTAGCGGTCTTTTTATATAATTAGCTCAGGCATATGGTGCAAAAAACTTTAAAGTAAGCTCCTTAGATTTAGCTTAATAAAATTGAAGCCAAAAGTTTTTTTATAAATTAATTTTTTTTATATCTTTATAAAATGCAGCTCATGACAGAACTTTATCAAAGATGCTAAGCAATCACTACTGCTATAGGAATAATTAGTGGTATTCTCTTGTATAATACAAAAAATATTTTAATGGCTCTTGGAATTAATGAAGAAATATCTTCTTTGACAGAAGAATTTTCCTTATCTTGTATTCCTTCAATATTTGCAAGCGTTTTATATGATTCTACAAAATAATTATTTTTTTCTTAAAATGTATTTGACATTCCAATGAAAGTTTAGCTTATTGTATACTTTATCCACCCTTTTTGGTGCTTCGTTTTCTCTATAATGTTTGATTTCGGAATAGCTGGAATGGGTATAGCAAGGACTGTCTCTGAACTCTCTGGATATTTTTTACTTTGCTTCTTTATAAAAAAGAAGCATCTTTTCGATGAAATTTGGAATTAACCTTATAATTTTTAATCTATGTTTTAAGAATGGATTCCATTTTTAAAAATATCTATTCCAGTTGGATCTCTAGTTTTTCTTGAATGGATTTTCTTTGAACTATAGACTGTAATAGTCGCTATGTTAAATGACGAAAATATTTTGGCTGGATAAACATCTTTTACCAGTATTATAATGTTTTTCTATATGGTCCCTCTAGGTTTATCTTACACAACAAACAGCTATTTAGGTAAGTTTAATTTAATAGTTAAAAATGAAATTTAAACTTGAAACATTAATAAAAAAAGGTAATGCTGTTGGAGAAGGAAAAAAGTAGTAATGTAAAAATTTCAGTAAAATCTCAATGATGGCATGTTTTTTGGAATTTGTTGTTATGCTTTTTGTAGGAATTTTGCTTAAAGGTTTTTTCACAGACATATTCTCAACTGGCCCTGAAATGGAGCAATACTTTTCTTATGCATATAATATGTATTTATATACTTTTTTGCTAGGTGATTATTACTAGGTTATTTTAAATGGTATTCTACGTTGCTGTGATCTTTAAAACTATGCTGCCTATTCTTATTTTTTCGTTTACTATTTTATTGGTTTACCTTTAACTTACATCTTCACTTTCCCATGTGGATTAGGTTTAGGAGGAGTTTGGCTGTCATAATCATTCTCTGCAACTGCTGTTTCTATCATTTTTTATTTGAGAATTCTTAGAATTGATTGGGATGAATCAATTAAATAAGTTTAATAGAGAGTAAAACTAGAAAAATAGGAAATAGAAGATTTAGAAATGAAATAAATTTAATAATAAGAAATTAACACAGATTTACCTACTCCTGCATAAAATATCACAAATTAATGACATACTCTAAAAATTTTATCCAAATCAATAATAATTTAAATTTAAAAAATTTATTGAAAATATATATCTGTTTTTCAATTATAAAAAATATTTTAATTCTTCTTCAAAAAAATCAGTTTAAAATTAGTTTTTTTTTTTTAGTTTTTCAAATCATTTGTTCAATTCAAAAATTGAATTGTTAAATGCAAAAATATAATTTTTATTGATTAATTGTTATGATTGATAATATATAAATGCAGACTTAATAAGATATATTTAAGATATTTTGCAAGTCTTTTATTTATCAGTTTCTTTTGTTTTTACTTTTCAAAAAAAACCTTTAATTAATTTTTATATTAAGTATTTATTTTATTATTCAGTGAATTTTTAAAGGTTATTCTTTATATCCATAAATAATCTAAGTGTTAAGGAAAAGATGCAACAAGAAAATTAGATAATTTAGCAAACAGCTCAATAAACTTTAGATAAATAGAAGCTAGTAATTGCAGCTAGAGTCAAAATACATAATGCAATAAATTTTAAAATAGATGATAATCCAGATGCAGGAAAATCCTAGCAAAATTTAAAATCATAAAAAGAGAATGTATCTTAAACGGGTACATTTAAATCTAAATCAAATATTCCTAGTTCTTCACAAATATCATCCACTTCCAGCATTACAATGAAAACTGCAAAAACTGGAATGTCTAAGTCTAAAGTTGGTGCTTCTTCATAATAAAAGAAAAAGAAAGACGAATCAAAAGTCAACATTTATGCATGTAAAATGACAGAAAAGAACCCATTAACAAATATAGTAAGCTTAAACTAAACACCAATCAGCTACAGCTTACTCTCGAAATATTTAAAAAATGACAACAACATTCTTACTCAAAAGTAAACACTACTTCCTAAATCGAGATAGTATTCTTTCGATGTTGCTTTCTCTTAGGAAACCTCATAAGATGATCTTTACTCTTTCTTGTTAAAAAAGAAAATTAAATAAACATTAAATGGATTCTAAACATCAGTGTTCGTTGTTGGACCAGAATTGTAAAATAATTTAATAAAATTAATGAGTTTATATAGAATAAAAATTTATTCTTCATAACTAATTTCTTTAGCTTGATATTCTTTACAATAATACATATGCTTATTATATTTTAAATAGTTCAGGTAGAAAATATACTGTAAGAGGTGATGAGAATATAATGAATAAGAATTCTTAATCTGAAAGAGGATTAATGGTGAGGGCTTGTGAGGATATTTTATCATTAATAGACATATCAAAAGATTCAATTAGATCAAGAAAGGCTATTGTAGGTGGAGTGTATTATAATTTGGGTGTTTAGATATATTGTGTAAAAGATGATGCTGAAGTAGATTTGCTAGTAAATGCGCCTGAATAACTTTTAAATAAAAATAGTAGTTAAGATATTGAAATGGGTTGCTTTGACATTACTTCAACAAACGATTTGCTAGTTTTTTACAGACAAGCACAAAATAGATTTAATATGATTAATGATACCTTAAAAGGATAAGATTTTAAAAAGAATGCTACTATGTTTGTTAGACTGCTTGTTCTCAAGTAATTACATATCTATTCGTATAGCTTTTAAGTATTATTAATATTCAAATTTTTAAATTAGGAATAAGCAAATATACAGCAGTGTTAATTTCGCTATATTCTTTGACTACAATTTACTCACTCAGTAAAAGTTTTATCCTGTAAGAGATTATCTGAGAGAGATAGAAAAAATGAATAAAAGATAATTAAAAACATACTAATTCCAAAATAAGTTATTGCATCACATAAATTTATGTTTTTCTTCTGGTCCTGAATACAGTGCTGTGCTATTAGGATAATTTGATTCAACTCCTTAATAGATAGAACATTCTTAGCTCTTGTTATAAGTAAGAAAATTTTAGCATTTAACTTTTTAAAAAACACTTTAATTCAATTATTTTTTAGGTCTTATCTAATTTAAGGACATCTAAAAATCTAAAATCAAAAGAAACGGCTTCATAGATTGCAAATAGACCTATCTTAAACCCAAGCAATTTAAATCAAAACTATGATGACTATTAAGAACAATAAGTAGAAGATAAAGAAGTTTAAGATTTTATTCTAAGCTCAAATAGAAAAAGTGAATTAAACGAAACTGCTGGATTTAATATGGATAATCAAGAAGATTAAGTTGAGTAAGGAGGAGATGTTTAGTAATTTGGTTTAAATGAAAAAGAAGGAGCATAAGATAGGAATCAAGGAAGAGAGGATCAATAGAATTAACTTGATGAGTAATAAAATGAAAGAGTTAAAAATAGTTCATAGAATTTCAACTAACATAATTAAGACTACGAAGAAAAAAATGAATATGACGATACAAGAAAGTTAGATGGAAAAAAATTCAATACTTTTGGTAATGAGACTACTTATAAAAATAGGAAAAATTATGAGTTTGATCAATATAATTAAGGAGATGATTAAGATTATCACGAAATGAGTGGCAGCAAATACAATTTTTTCAATTAGAGTTAGAGAATTCCACAAGATGTTGAAGGTGTTATCTAAGATATATTCTCCTATTCAGATGCAACTAGAGGCATGGATGATAATTAAAAACTGCAATGGGTTTTAACTTAATAGAGAAATCTAGAATACTTTTAAGATGGAGTTAATTTGCTGAAACCACCTACAAAAGGCTCACCTTAAGATTTATAGATTAGAAAAATTAATGAAGCTAGAGCTTTCTTATCCGATTTGAGAAGTGAGTTAGATATCAAAGAATATGTCAAGAAGAATATCGAGGATAGTCCTTAAGATGAAGATAACGAAGAAGTGCACTCTTCTACTTCCGAAATAGACACAAGAGCATATTTGAAAAGGGATAGAAATCATGAAAGAGTAAAATTAAATTAGAATTAAAAATAATTGTTAATAAATATAAAATTTAAAATTAATTAATTTCACTCAAATTCAATTTAAAAAATGAACTTAATTGAAAGTGGATACAATTTAGCTGGCAAAAATAATTCAATAAAAAACCTGTTTATTTTTAAATTAATAATTTTCAAATATTTATTAATTAGTGCTGTTTATCATAAATAAATAGTTGATTTAGATTATTTTGCATTTCTTATTCATTAAACAAACCAGCAATATTAAATAAGATCCTCAAAATTTTTATTTTCAATGAAGATATGAATCAAAAAATCAATAAAAATAATAGTAAAATTTTGTATTCATAAATAAAACGAATACATAATATATTCGTATGAATAATTTAAAAGATTATTTTGAGAGCAATAAAAAGCAAACAAAATTTAATACTGAAACAAAAAAAGATTTATTTATTTGCTTTCAAATCAATCAATTTAATTATTTATAAACTAATTAATTAATTCATCTGTTTTGATTATTTTTGAATAAAATGTATAAGAACGATAGTTAGATTGATCGTAATTTACATGAAATGAAGCGTAAGATTATGGACTAGATTGATAAGACAATACAAGACAGTCCAATTAAAGGAAGGACTAACTCTTCTCAGCTTTAGGAATATTCTAATAATGCTGCTTTGACTACAAACTAAAATGAAAATACCTAAGAAAGAATTAATTCACAATCAAATATATAAAATCCATAATTGACAAGTGTCAGCAAAAGATACAATACAGCTGGAAGCGATTAGGAAGAAGGTGTAGTTAAAAACTTAAAAAAGCTAAGAAATTAGATTTTAGAAAAGGAAAAATTGTAAGATGAAAGCAACTATAAGTTAAAGAATAAGAGCTATATATTAAATGACGAATTAGACATTATGAGATCGAAGCTGTTAACAATGCAAGATGCTGTAAAGAGTAGAGACAGAATAATAGCTGATTATGAGTTGCAGCTTGGAGATATGCGTAGTTCTTAGTATTCCTTACATGCCCGCAGACAATCAAGAGAAACTCTTCTTGAAAAAGCCCAAGAAGATATGCATAATAACATACTCCATCTTAAAAATAAACTCTCATTAAGAAAGGCCTAAATAGTTGAACTCAAGTAAGAAAATAAAAACAATCAATTGAATTTTTTTGAAATTATCAATAATTTTAAAACATTTTTTTTTTAAATAAATTTTTAGGGACGAAATCAAGAGAATGGAAATAGAATTTTAAGAGGAAAGAAGAAGAGTTTTAGAAGACAAAAACAATTATGAAAGAAGCTTTGAAGAATACAGAGAAAAATATGAATTAGAGAAGCTTAAAACTATTGAAACCGAGCGTCTTTTGGATAAAGCCCGTATCGAAATTTAAAATCGTGATGCTATGACAGAAAGACTTTAAAATAATACAAACTATTAAGTATTAAAAATATCTATTTACTTATCTTAATTTAAAAAATATTTCTTAAATATCATAAATTGATATATTTATTTATTGATCGATCAGTTAAGTTCTCAATAAAATTAAAAATATCCATTCCTTTTTTCAATTAAATAAATAAATAGGATAAAAACTTAACTGAGTTATAATACCGTTTGAATTAAGAGTAAGATTTAACTAAAGAGCTTAGAATTTAAAATTAATTGCAAGAAAAGAAAATCATTGAATATGAAAAGCAATTGAGTCATTTTGAAGAGAAAATCTTAAAGCAGAAAAGAAAATTTGAAGATGAAAGAGCTTCTTTGGTTTCTGAAAAAAGAAAAGAATAAGAAAAAAGAAAGGAGAAATCACTTTACTTGAAGCAAGAATTAAAGAATTTAGACAAGAAGGTTTAAGAACTAACCACTGAAGGTTTGGATATTCGTACTGAGAATGATAGACTTTAAAGATAAGTTTAGTCACTACAAGATGAGCTTGATTTAAAGAACAGGGAAATAGTCTCATAAAAAGACAATATGTAAATTTTATTTTTTAAAAAAAACTCTTTAATATCTAATAAATAATTTAAATTAGTTAAACTCTCAGGGAAGATCTTGATTCAGTGAAACATTCCTACAGAGATAGCGATTTGTTGATTAAAAGAGAATAATAAGAAGTAATAAACAAAATTTTTCTTTTATTTTTATTTAAGCAGTTAAATTTATTTTTATGATTTTTGAGAATCAAATTTCACATTATTAGTTTTCAAAAATAAAATTAAGAAAATCTTAGAAAATAGTTAAATAATTTTACATAGCAACCCTTTAAATATTTATGACAAAAACTCTAAAAATTTATAGACTGTTTATAATCAGTTTTAAGATGTAGCAAATAGATTTTTTAATTATTTAAATTTTAAATAAAATAGTATAAAAAACTTGAAAAAGAAATTAAAAAATTGAATGAATAGCTTATTGATAGGGAAGAGAGGATTAGTGATTGGTAGTATTAATTAGAAAAAGAAAGAGAATAGTACAAACTCTTAGAACAAGAATATCACCATTAATAGGAAACAAACAGATAATAATAAGATTTGATAACTAAGATTGAAAGACAAAACGAATTTTTATCAAATATGCAAAATAGAGACATTGATAAGTTAGAAGAAAGAGTAGATACTGTCAATCATGAAATCAATATTCTAAGAAAGGAAAACGAAAGCTTAAGATAAGAAAACTAACAACTAAGAAGCGAAGTAGTATTAACAGATCGTGATAGCAACTTGAACAAAGAGAAGCTTTACAAGTATAAGAAGTAAGTTAAAATTCTAAAATAATCATTGGCTGAAGCTGACGATAAACTTAGAGAGTTAATTTATTAGAAACATAATGAAATACGTTAAATTTAATCGCCATTGTAAGATGAAGTAATTTTTATTAAAATTAATGAACAATTTTAAGTAAAATTATTTTAAAATTAATTAGGAATATTATTGATTTTATAAATCATTTGCTGGAATATTTTGAAATTTTTGTTGAAACTTTAAATATATTAATTATTTTGTAAGTAAACTATTTCAAGCTAAAACTATTTATAATATTTACTTTAGTTCAGTTTTATTCTTACTTAAGAATTTTAGTTTCAAATATTAAAATTAATCAGAATTTATTAATTCAAATAAATCAAACATTCTTATAAAATAACATTTTAATCTTTATTTTATTTTTTCTATGCTTTTAAATGAATATTCTAAAATTTATCGAGGTTTAGTATTTATTTTAAATTACTTTTTATTCAGTTGAAGTTAAAATTTTTAAAAATTGAGATTTACAAACTTAAAAATGTAATTTGAAAAAAATATTTTAATGAATTTTTATTTAAAATTGAAGAATAATTAAAGATAAGAATTGATGGATTAAATGAATTAATTATATTTTGATGATTGCTGTAGTAAATATTATTAACAACAATGTCAGAAATAATAGCATAAAATTACATAAAAATTATAGCCAAATTATTAAACAGAATCTATTTAAATTAAAAGAAGGTCTCCCATTATGTTTTTTTCTTTCTAATGAAATGAAATAACTGATTTTTGAATATATTTAAGTTTAAGCTGTACACATAGATACTGTATTGATTCATAGAAATAAAGTAGAGTAACACTTTTTTTAAAGCAAATACTAATTATTTAATATTCAATATTTGGAATAAGGAATTCTATTCGTATTTAAGCTAATTTATAAACTCATTCCATTTTTAAAGAATTTTTTTGGCTCTTTCCTGTTTAATAATGCTAATTGCTATTTTTTATTGTAAATCTGCTACTATCCTTATCATGTAATCAATAAAGAATATATTTTTAAATTTGAAATATCATGCTTGTTGCTATTTTCAAAGTCTAGCTTTAATAGTGGCGATAGCTTCTGAAGTTTCAGGAACTATTTCCTAAAGTTTAGAGAGAGTTTGCATCAAAACTTCGTGATCCAAGTCAGCATTTCTCTTGGCAAATCTGTGGTTAATGCGGTTCTCTCTGAAGAAGAAAGGATTAATGAAATTAAAAGATATGTGATCTAATAACTCGTGAACAGCGAATTTAGCTCTAGCTAAGCTGTTTTCGCAGCCACCTTCATTGATATATTTTTCAAAAGTATTATCACCGCATGAAACAACATTCCAAGAATTGCAATCGCTATATTCATATTGATCAATACTCCAAGCATGGTTAGTGACAGGTTGTAATTGATTTGGGAAATCTTTTTGAGAAAGAGCAGTAATCAGTCTCTTAAGTAATTCCTTATCAGAAACGTAATTGAGTTTAACAAAAGCACTCAAGATATCTTATAAATTATGAATGGATGCGTATTCAAGTTTTTCCTTGAGGGTAGGAATAAGGTTTTCAGATATGATGGTAGCTGCATTGGGAACTTAGATGGGACCAAAGGCAAGGACATAAGAAATGTCAGCTACGGTTTAAATAGGACATTCCTTTTTACCAATTTTGAATAGAGAAAGAATTTCACCAAAATATACATTAAGATCACTATGATTTTAAGTAATTCTTTCTTAAACTTCTTCGCGAACAGCTTCTTAATCAACATTTTCCAAAAGTTGAGTGTAATTGTTTGCTTAACGAGTAAGGGCAGCAGCAGCTAAACCTAATTGGAAAACATCCATTTCGTTGGCCAAACGCTAGCTTGAGCTTCTTTTGTAATAAAAAGCAGTTGGGTGTAAAGTAGAATTGGAGCTTCTTAACAAGAACTTGTGACCACTCTTGCTTAATTGGCTTTGGCAGACTAACTTTTCGAAATTTCTTAACAATCCTGACATTTCTAATTACTATCTAATAATTAAATCTATATATGTATGTTCCTTCTAATTTATCTTTTATCTTCTCTTTATAAATACTTACTCTAAATTTTTCTTTGAATGCTTATTGATTTTTCTTGCTTTTTTTAAAGCAAATCATTTATTTTATTTTTCATTCCCATTGATATTTCCTTCTCCTCTCATATTAATTGCAAATAAACTAAACATAAAACAGCATTAAGATATATATACATAATCAATCTATCAATTTATATGTATTTAATTGTTTATTTATCATTTCAATCAAGCAAGTCTTTGTTAATTACTGCTTTTTATTTCTGAAATTTATCTTTCGTTTGACTAATTGCCTTTAATCAAATTTTATTTATTTCTTTTGTTTATAAGTATTTTTATAGCTTAAACATATAAATTTTAACGAAAGCAAGATATCTTTCCAAGGGATCATACATAATATATGTTTTACTTAGCTTTTTTAATTGAAATTATTTCTTTCAAAGTTTTAAATTAACACTAAAATATTTTTTTCTCTCTCTTAAATACTTTTTAGAATTTGTTTAAAGAACAATCATAAAAATTTAATATATTTCAAAAATATTTTATTTATCATAATTAAAACTAAAAAATAAACTATTTTTTAAAATTTATTTAGCTAAATTAATAATAAATAAAAAAAATTATTTTAAAGCAGACTAACATTTGATAAAAAATTTTAATAAGGCAGATTGATTGACAGTTTATGACAGATTTTTGATGAATAGACATCTGCTTTCAAAGAACAGAGAGAAAGAGAGTGAGAGATAGATTGATAGATAAATAGAAAGATATATGATTAGTTTAATTGAATTTATTGTTAAGAAATCATGTTATTATATTTGCAAATAAAACCCTAATGATTTGGCATGATATTCCATCATTTTAAATTTAGATACTTTTTTAAATATAAATAAGAAAAATAAAAAACAGAATAGAACTTATCTTGTTTTTATAACAAAAAATAGATAGTTTAAGTATAAACAAACAAACAAATAATTACAAAGCAAATAGAAGTAAATAACTGAACAAAAGCAATCTTAAAAAGTATAATAATGTCTGGATAATCTGCAAATCTCTCCCATTTACCAAAGTTAGTAGCTGTTCACCCTCTAGTTTTGTTGTCTGTAGTAGATCACTTTAACAGAGTTGCAAAATAAAGCAAAAATAAGCGTGTAG
Source organism: Tetrahymena malaccensis 436 (assembly GCA_000231845.2). Classification (NCBI taxonomy): domain Eukaryota; phylum Ciliophora; class Oligohymenophorea; order Hymenostomatida; family Tetrahymenidae; genus Tetrahymena; species Tetrahymena malaccensis. Next base: position 447,744 of record JH719971.1, read on the forward strand.
TTGGTGTTTTACTAGGTAATTAATAATCTTAGAATCATTAAATATGATATTAATATAAATTTTGAAGAGAAGTTAATTCTAAATATAAATTAACAATTATTTTAATTATTTTCAGGTCAAAAATCTCAAGGAAAAGCTGATGTCACTAATTGTTATGCTATTCCTTTTGACGAAGATCCAAAGCAACCTAATATATGGTTTGTTGATCACATTTATCATGAAACCATGTTTAACATGTTCAAGAAGGTATTTTATTTTATATAGCCTTTAATAGAAATAGTTAGTTAGTTTTCAATAAAACTAATATTATTTAAAAAAATTATTTTAAATTTACTTATTTGTTAAAAAAAATTATTAGAAATATTTTTGTACGTTTTTTAGAAATAATTAATAATAAACTTAAATAACAAAAGGTCAATGCCAGAGAAAAAGTTTTAGGATGGTACACAACCGGAAAGCATTTTAAGCAACATGATATTCAAATTAATGAAGTATTCAAGAAATACTGCCCTAATCCTATCCTTTTGATTGTAGATGTTTAGCACGAAGTAAAAAATTATATTTTAGAATAACAATAAGCACATTATAGTTTAGAAAGAATACTTAATTTTTATTGAGTGAGTATTGACTTAGTGCATTCAAGTAGAATTACTTTCAGAATAATTTATTCCGATCATTCTAACTAAGAAGAAAGGAAGTTTTTCTTGTTGCATTTAGCTGTATAAATTAGCAAGACTATTTTAATATTATAAAAACAAAAAAAAACAAATATTGTAGAATATTTAAATTTGCAATTAAAGATTTATGAAAGTTTATTTCTTACAAATAAAAATAAATAATTCAATAATTAATAATAAATAAAGGATAAACTTGCTTTACCAACTGAAACCTACTGTGCTGTTGAAGAAGTCTCAAAGAATGGTGAAATAATTTAAACTTTTGTCCATCTCCCCTCAACTGTAGAAGCCTTTGAGCCTGAAGAAATTGGTGTTGAGCATCTTTTAAGAGAAATTAGAGATGTCTCAGTTAACACATTAACAAATCAAGTAAGCATTTATAAGCAAAATATAGCACACAACAAAAATTTAAAATTGTTAAATATAGGTTACTGATAAAATCTAAGCATTAAAGGGTATGATGGGAAAAATTTAATAAATTAAACTCTATATAGAAGCCGTACTTGGAGGTAAAGTTTAAGCAAAGAATGATATCCTGTTTAAGATATAAGAAATCTTGAATTTGCTTCCTAACTTAAATAATCCAGAAATAATTAAATCATTCGCTTCCAAAAATAACGATTAAATGTTTGTCTTATATATATGCTCCTTATCTAAATCAATTATTTCTCTCCATTCTCTGATCAATAACAAATTATAAAATAAAGAAGCTGAGTTAGAAAAGTTGAGAGAAGCAGACAAAAAAGTTGATGAAAAGAAAGAAGGAAATAGCACAAGTGCTGCTGCAGCTGGTGCTGAAAAAAAAGAAGAAAAGAAGTGAAATAGGGAAATAAATAAAAATAGGTGTAAAATGCTTAGTTAATTTCAGATTAGATATAAATGTAATCTAAAAACAAACTATCAATTATTCCTCTATCTAATAATGTATTAAGTAAAATGCATATATTAATCGAGCTAGTATTTTTTATAATTTTTAAAATATGTTTCTGTATATAATCCTCATTCATTTTACAAATAATTAATACTTTACCTCTCTTTATATTTTAGCTTTTTATGAATTAACTTAAAATATGAATTTAAGTTGATCAAAAAATAGAAATTTTTCATAAAAGTACAAAATAAATCTTTCAATCTAAAATTTAAAATATTATGAAATTTAAAAGAGAAAGAAAGAAAAAAAATAAATGCAAATTTTATATCAAATGTAATCTAAAAACATGCTATCAATAAATAATTTTTATCTATTAATTTACAAATAATAAATTAACAGATCAGATAGACAGTAGTTGTTATTCAATATTTTGAAAATTAAGTGGTCATTTAAAACTTAAATACTGTTTGAAAAGACTTTTTATATAAAATGGGCTAAATTTAAAATGAAAATTTTTTACTTTAATAAATAGTCAATCAATTAAATAGTATTTTTATAATTTCTTAAATATCTTTTTATATTCATTTTAAGAATGACTAATGCTTTACCTCCATCCATTTTTGATTTATTTATGGATTAACCAAGGAAATAAATTTAAGCTGATCATATAATAGAAAATTTTTTAAAAGGTATAAAATAAAATCCTTTAATCTTCGTTTCGAAATATAAACAAATATAATAAAATTCAAATGAAATGGGAAATAAATAAAAATAAGTGTAAAATTGTTATCTAATTTCATATTACAAATTAAATGTAAACTAAAAACATACTATTAATTATTCTTAATAATGTACAGTTATGCATATATTAATCTAGCCTATCCTCTTTTATAATTTTTCAAATGATTTTTTCTGTTTAATCTTTAAAAAACAAATCGTTTTTGATTAACCTCCCCCATCTTTGATCAATTATTGTAAAATATAAATTAAAGTTGATTGATTATAAATTAGATTTTTAACCTGTAAAAAGTATTAAGAAAATAATTTAATCCTTTTTAACTTCAGAAAATAGTAAAATTAAAAGAAAAAAGAATTAAAAAGTTAATTGTAAAATTTTTAGCTTATTTTAGATTACATAAAATGTGTAATCTAAAAACATAATATGTATAATTCATCTATCTAATTTAGAATAAATATGCATACATTAATTTTATTTATTATTTTTATAACCTTTCCTCACTCTATCATTAATTTACTTATGAATCAAGCAAAAGAAAAAAATAAAATCGATTATATAATTGATTATTATTAAATTTATAGTAATTACTCTTTGCGTTATTTTTATATTTTAAGAGGCTAAATTTAATTTAAAAAAAATTCTTCCATCTTATTCTTAAATTCGATAAACATTTATTATTTTCTAATTTCAAATTGGCTTAAAAATATTATTTTCAACAATATATAAACTTCTTCAACACTTTTAGTAATATTTGTTACAATGATCCTATCAAATTTTATATTTAGTTTCATCATTATTATTTTTAGATTCATATTTCAAAAAAAAAAAATATGAATATATCAAAAAATCATTTGTTTCCTAATTTTTTATTTTAATACAATCCCATATATTTTTTAATTACCAATTTTATTACACTAATTTAACTGTAAGTAAAAAAATTTATTGTTAATTAGTAAACATTCTCAAGTTATTTAGAATTCACAAACGATTTAAGGTTAAAGCTACAAAACATTCAATTTACATTAAAAAACCACTTCAAATCATTAATGCAAAATTAGCTTTGAATAAAAATAAAAACAATCAAATATTCCTTGAGTTTAGCAATATTTACTGAATATAGCATTCATCAGCTTGATGCTAAATTAATTTATATTGATTTAAAATAATATTTTTATCATTTATATTGCAATACCTTACAAAACTTATTCTTAAAATTTTTCTGTGTTAATTGGTTATTTGAATATTTGTAAATAAACATTTAATTTATCAACTATTTTCATTCAAAATATATATTATTTCATATTCAAAACTAAAATTATTTATTTCATAATTGAATAATACAAAATACAATCATGTGCAATACTTTTTTTTAGTTTTTTTAATACTTTATTTTAGAGGGATTTAAGATATTATTAAAACTAAAAAATTTTAAATATTAAGGCATATAAACTTGTTTAGACTGCATATGATTTAATTTACTCTGCTAATTTTTCTTTTATAAACTGAAATTTTTAGAGTTACTTTGATACAAAAAATAGATAAAAAACCAAATTATATTTTAATTTATTTAAATAGAATTTATTATTAATAATTAATGATACATTTTATCAAATACATAAAAATACATCTAATACACTCATATATCTTCAATTAAAACCTCAACTAAGAAATTTTAGCCAAGAATTTGCACGTGTTCTTAGCTAATTTCTTCACCAAATGTTAAAACAGGATATCCTGGGGGACAAGAGTATTATAAATTGCCACTTATTCTACCAATACAATATTATATTTCTTTCTCTTCTTTATCAGAAGCCATAACTTTTGTTAAGGGTGTTAAAATTTTCCTTTTTTTTGTCAATTGGACATAAATTTATTCTTAGTTAATGCTTTGATCATACTAAGTTTTATGTTCATACTTATGAGAAATCTCTGTAACAGCTTTAATTAGTTTTTGTATGTCTGCTTCATCTGTGTTGATGTGAATAGTAACTATGACACTTATTGAATTGTATTTCTCAACCCAAATATTATACTTTTCTTGTAATATGTTTGCCAGTTGGTATCCATGAATGTTTTTAATGCCAAAAATTGTCTTTAGTGGATCTTTCTAGCTTTTGTCAAAAGAGTCTATTATTATGTTATCTAATTTTTCTATTTCATTTCTAAAAGTGTTATTTCTTTAAATGGCTTATTGAAGATACTCTTCACCTTTTTCATTCAGTTCAAGGATAGCATCATATACAGAGGCTAATAAAAGTATATTAGGGCTTGTTGTTGCAAATGTGTAATAGGCATCAAGAATTTTTTTAGTAGGAAATTTAGAATCAGCTGCAACATTAATTAAGGATGTAGCAACTAAGCTTCCAAGTGATTTGTGCATACTGCTTACAGTAATATCAGCACCAGAACTAAGAGCTGTTGTTTTATCTGATTTATTAAAGTAATGTATAGCACCATGAGCTTCATCGACTATCAGGAATCTAGATCCAATCACTTCTCTAATTTATTTATAATTAGCAAAAAGTCCTTCATAACTTGGTGAAGTTAGTATTACGGCATAAATATCTGGATGCTATTGTAATGCTTATTAAATTTAATCAGCTGTGACTGCCATGTGAATACCATACTCTTTATTAAATTCAGGTTCAAGTAAAACTATCTCAGCATTTGCTAGTGATAAACCAGTATAGACAGATACATGCGAATTTGCTTATATTAGTACCTTTTTGTGAGACAATGTAAGGGCAATAACTTAGTTTCCCATTGAAGAACCGTTCTATACAAATAAAGATAGCTTAGAGTTAAATGTTTAGTGGAATAATTCTCCTAGATCACCTATTCTTGAACCGCTAAACTGAAGTCCTGATATGTTCTACATACATTCCCAAGTTGCATCTACTTTTTTAAAGCCATAAGTCTCTATAAGTTTGTTCAATCTAGGCTGAGAGGTTGTTCTTCCATTATGGTATGAAATCTAGAGTTAAGTAGGGTCACTCTAAATAAAGTCTTCAATTGCTTCAAAAATTTGTTTTTTATTTTTCATTTATAAATTTTTTTTTTAATATGAATTATTATTGATTGGAATTGGTATGCGATGTGTATTTAAACTAAAAAAATATGGTTTTTCCTGAGAAATTTGTCCCTTCAATGCTTACCCCTTCAAATATTTAAACAACAAAATATAAAATTTTGGTTTTTAAAAATTAACTATCTATATTAATTAAATTAAGAAAATAGACAGTACTTATACTAATTAACGGGTAAATAAGTTAAATTCTTTGTTAACTCTATTACTTGATTAATTCAATTTTGGTTAATTCTTATGATCTTCACTCATATCTTTTATAAAATTAGATGTATAAATCAATTTAGATATGTTAAAAATTAAATACAAGTAATGAAAGTAAAATTAAAATTGTTGCAAAGTGGAAAATCACTCATTTTATCAAATTTTATTTTACTTAATTAATTAATTTTCAAATTTATTCATGCTTATTGCTTTTTTTTCGATGACTGTAACAAAAAAGAAATGAAGAATTTATCTCTAATATGGTTAATATTAAAATAATTTTCTTTTTTCTTATTAAAAAAATCTATTTACTGGTATTTCTTAAATTAAATTAGACTGTTGCATGATATTTAATGTTCAAAAGCTTCTTCTCCAAAAATAAGATATTGATTCAATACTAGAACTTCTTTTTAATTAGTTATCACTTATATTTTTTTATTAATATAAGGATAAGCAGCTAGTTTTGATAATTGCTTAACTATTTCTTTATTAATTTATTACAGTGATATTTTTCTTTATTAGTTATATTTAAAGCTCATATCCTTAAGTGATTAGTATATGAGTACTATCTATAATCTATATTATATTTATAGAATTTACTATAAACATTAACATTTATTATAAAATACTATTTTATGTTTTGCAATAATATTTAATATATTTAAACCATCATTTTCTATAATTAAACTATGTATTTATCTATTAAGAATTTTTTATCAAAAAATTTTTTTTTAAATAAGAAAATTGGTATTTTTTTTCTTCTATTTTTTAAAATAAAATTTTAAATCGTATATCTAAATATCCTTCTTGAGTAAAATTTAGACCATAGTTAATATCATAGATTGATGTCGATGTTAATTAATTAACGTTAATCCTATCGGAGTTTATGTTTGGTAATTAGAATTTTTTGAAAAGAAAATTCAGAATCTATCTAAAATATAAAAGAATTGTTTCCATAAAATTTTTTGTTAGGTTTATCCAGAATAACAACAGTAAAGTTTGTTCAACAAAGAAAAATGTTTTATGATTGATTAGTTTAAAGAACAAATTTTATACTACATGCTTATTTTTATCCCTTCATTTTTGAAGAAGTATAAATAAATTGTGTTAATTAGGAACGATTTATTGGTTCTCATTAATGTTACAGTATTATCATTATTAGGTAATATTTAAGTATAATTATATTTAAAATTCTTAATTATATTCCTAAGTTAGCTTGTCTAAATAAATGAAAGAGTAGTCTTTATCCAAGTTCTATTGCTTTTCATAAGCATAAATACATTGATAGATATTTTTTACAAATTCTTCTCAATGCTGTATTCTAGAACCACTAATAGATAATATTTTTAACCTTGAAAAATAAATTAATTTTTAACGAATTAGCAAATAATTTGATTAATAAATAAATTTCCTAACTTAAAAATACCTTGTTAGTATAAAAGTAAACTCATAAAAGTATAATGGCTAGATATTATCATTTTATCTTTTGTTACTCCTATCTCTCTAAAAACATTTCTTTAATATAAATATGAATTCTAGTTATAGTAAATTATTTATGAGAAAGAGTTAATTTAAAAATATCTAATTTTTGTGATTAGTAAACAAAAATTTCTTAGATTTCAATAAAATTTCACGTTAGATGGATAAAAGGAGCTAAGAGTTAGAAGTTAAGGAAATTTAGATAAAAACATAAATTCTTATTATCGATAAATTCAATAATATTTCGCACAATTAAACAACAAATCTCATCAAAAGATAAAAATATATAATTTTAATTTTTAAAAATATCTTTTTCTTTCATTTTAATTAATATTTTTAAAATTTTTACAATTATTTTAGTGTTAGAAAAAAATTTATAAAGCAAAAGGAAATAAAAATTAACATAATCTTGTGTGCTATTTCTCCTTTCAAGCATTTAAATTACAAATGAATTAAATAAAAATACAAAATTTTGGAAAATAAGTAGGGATTAAGATTAGGAATATTATAAAAAATATCTAAAAAAGATATTATATGCAAACCAATTTGAATATTACATCAGTGAGATATTGATTGAATTTACTTTAATGAAAAGGTTTGGATAAAAATATTAAAAGAAATATGTAGCTCATATAAGTGTTTATATGATTAATAAAACTTTTAAAGCATAATATTTATTGATAAATAAATATCTTTTAAAACAAATACCTTGGCTTTTAAGAATTAAGCTCTGATTGTTTATTCTAATCATATAATGAATAAATCCTTCTTTGTTAATAGATCAAAGAAAATTTTAGATTTGTAATTTAAATAAATCTCTTTAATAAAAATAATCTTACTTGATAAGATTAAATCATAAGGAATTGTTTGCCTCACTTTTTTTTAATTTTTTCTATTAGAAAATAAAGGTTTCTAATGATATTAATTTTTAAAAATATTAAATTGATTGATTGATATATTTATTATTTGTTAATGATAATTCTAAAAATATTTTATATATTTAAAAGGTGTTTATTTTAAACAAAATATAGATTATTTTTTCAAATATTGATTTGTAGTTCCTTTTTTAATATATAAATTAACATATTTAACACCCGTATAATGAAATCAAACTAAACTGAAAAATTATTGATAATTTACCCTTTAAAGTTACTTCATATATTCAACTTTTAGTCATTAGATTTGTTTCTTTAGAAAATATGATTTAACATTCTAATTAAATTTTGTTTCAATATTTATTCAGTTAAATATAGAGTCATTATTTATCTATATTAATCAAATTTGACGCAAATTAAAAAGGTCTGGCCTTTCAATTTCAACTATAAGATACTGGTAAAAAAATTAAAAAAAGCTAATTTATAATTTTTAAAGTTTCACAGATTATTTCGCATATTAATGTAAATATATAAAGAAAAAAGATATTTGATTATACTAATTATTATTTAAAAAGCATTAAAACGAAGATCTTTGACGGTACATTCTTTATTATTTTGAATTTTTTTAACTCCTGAAGTTTTTTTTTACTAATGAAAAATTGCAAAATATTTCGTTATTTTTTCATAAAATATTGATTTTAAAAATGGTAATTTAAGCGATCAAATTTTATTGCTAAAAATAAGTTGAGTTTTATGATAAATTTAAATATTATTGTGGGTTTATTATTTGAGTAATTTCAATTTGTCTATTTGCTATTTATTTAATTAATTTTTTCTCAATTAATATTCAAGGAATACTAAAAAAATAAAAAATTTAAATATGTTTTTGATTGAATTTACTTGTTTTAAATCAAAAGAATTTCTTTTTTCTAATAAAATTACACAATCATAGCTATTAAAAAAAAATCTATGCTCATTTACTACAATATTTAAATATTTATTTTGAGTATTTTTATATGCATTAAATTTATTTTTATGTTAAAATGGAATTCAAAGAAATTGAATCATTATCGAAAGTAGGATTTATTTTATTTTTTATTCTGAATCTCCTATTTTCTATTCTCTTTATCATTTAATAAAATACGATTATATTTAACGCAAAAAAGACCAATTTTCTATTTTAATTAAGCATAAAAGTGAGTTTATTATCGGATTATTATTTATCTTGAATTCAATTTTTTTTCCTTTTAGCCACTTATTGAATCAATTTTTAATGCTTATCTTGATGACAAGAATTTCTATGGTAACTACAGCACCTTTTAATCAATATTTTATTAGATAATTTTATTTTTTAGTTTTATCTTTCTATAAGATTTCTAATCATCAATTTTCTTTTAATAAGTCAAGTTTTAATAGTTCAGCCAATTTAGAATTTTGATATATTATCTCAATATTTAAGGCGGTGATTTTTTGTGGAACTTATTTACATACTAATTTATATTTTTATTTTTATTTCTATACAAGATCATATTCATTTTACTTTTTTAATTGAGCAGTGTCTAGTTAGATTGATTAGAATTTTAGTATTATTTGATATAATTACAATAAAATGTATAATAAGAATATTTTATTTTCAAAGAATCATACCACATTATTCAAGTGTAATTTCTGTGCTTGAAGTTACATTTAATATATTAATAAAGCTCTAATAAATTAAATTATCTTAGTAATAAGAATCTAGGTATATTAAATTTATTTTAAATTAAAATTAAGTTTTGAAATAATAAAAACTAGTGTTTTTTCTGTGAATGAATTTATTCTTAGACAATCAGCTAAGCTCAAATTAGATTAAAATAAAAAAAGTTTTTGAAGTATTATGATGATACAAAATACGAATGAAATTAACTTAGAAAAGAAAAAATGTATGTCGATGGGTTTTAAGTTAAACAAATTAAAAAATGTTTTGATAATTGACAAAAATAAACAAGAATATAAAATTTAAAATACAATCTTAAAGAATCTTAAAAATAAAATAAATTTCAATCCTATATTTCTTTAATTATTTTTTCAGTAGTAATAGCTTTATTTTATATAATATTTTAAATCTCTTTAGACATATTTATATCAGTTTCTTGTTTTTATAAACTCTATTATGGTAAAAGGAAATTTTATGATAAACTATTATTCCTTCCTACAATTTACTCAAATTAAGGACTGTTTATTTATGTAATTGGACTAGCTTATATAAAATTAGTGTCAACTTTTTAAGAAGGCATTGAGTCTGATTGTGAGATAGATTCTAGAGATTATTGATTGGTAAAACTTTTTTGCTTTTACACCAAACTAAATTAAAATTTTTAATGATCATTATAATTAATTCATATTTTAAAATAAAAAAGATCATATAATTTTAAATTCTAATTAATTTTCATTTTAAAATGAAATAATTAAACCTATTTAAATAATGCATAAGTCCTAATGATTCAAATTAAAATTTAATAAATAGTTAATTAATTTACTTTTAATCCTGAGGCTTAGAAGAGTCTTCTTCAGTTTCTAATATATTTTCATTTTATTATTAGTCTGAACTTTAATTTTGCAATTTATACAATTCTGAACACTCTACTTTTTTAATATTTTTATATATAAGATTAGCCTTTTTTTAAAGATTTTAGACGAATTGTGTTTTAGTTCTAATTCTCCTATTATCTTCCTCTTCTTCATCTTATTACATTTTTTCTTAGTTTTATTATGGAGTATCATCATCATCGTCATTTAAGTCAATAAGTTATTTAGCATTTTCTAAATTTTAAGTTGGAGTAAAATCCTTATCTTCTTGTAATATTTGGTTAATCTAAAGTCTTGGAGCTAATGTGTTTGTATTTCTTTAGTTAAAATTAAATTTATCATTAATACAATTTAACAAATTTTAAATTACAATTAAATTTCATCTCCAATAATTTTAAAAAGAGAAAATAATTTTTTTAAACAAATTTACCTTAATGAATTGAATATGATATCTTATTCCAATTCAATACTTTCATTTATATCAGGAGTTTCAGCACCTTTATTGGTTTCTTTTACTTTTTATAGCTAATCTAATTATTAATCTCCTTCAACATTATAATATCTATCCACAAGCATTAAATTTTTCTTTATTAAGTCAGTTTTTTAATATAAATTATGATCATAGTTTATTCCTTTCTTCTTAGATAACCTTCTTTCATCCTCAGCTTCCTCAATCTCTCCATAATTATTTAATTCATTTTACTCTAGCCTCATAGATGACATAGGAGATTAGAATAAAGGATTCCTTGATGGAGAAAGTAAAATATCATCAAATTCGACATAATTGCCATTATTTTTAAAAGTTTCATCTCTTCTTGCTGGAAAAAAAAAAAAAATTAAAAAACTCAAAATATAAAATAGATTTACCTGATAAAAATAGTAAGTTATTTGACGATCCTTTAGGACTTAAAAAGTTAGGATCAAGTCTTTCAGCAGACAATAGCTAATCTTTTTGGAAAGAGTGTCCTTTTTATACAATATAAAATAACATAAATTAATTAACAAGCAAACAAAAAGATCTAATGAATTACTTTAGGAATAATCATCTTATATGGGATTGTTATTATTATCTATTTTTAAAAAATAAGTAAAGTGTGTTTTGTAAAAAATAAATTATTTACCTAATCTTATTGACTGCTAAATTTATCCATTTTAAAATGGTTATAAAGAGTTACTGTTTTACATTCTTATTCTATTTCTCTTGCTCGGCAAGAAGCTCTAATTTTATAAATCTTTACTCTAAGACATTGACCCTATCAAATTGACTTAATTTATTTCATTATATTATTTTCTTTCAGCGTACTCGTTAATGTAATATGTAATTTTCATCCATAAGTGGAAGGTTTTCATAGAAGTTCTTTAATTGATTACAATATAGGGTTTCAAAAAGGGAATTTTTAATACAATCCATTTCAAAAATGCATTATATTTAATTCTATAAACGACAGAAATTTTAGCTCTACAGACTTCAAGTATTAAAAAAAATTGATATGAATTATGTAACATTATAATGATAACATAGAATATCTCTTATTAAACTATGTCTGGCTTATTATACAGGAATATATTCATAAGTAGAATAGTTATAGTTACAATCATACTTGCCCTATCAATTTTCTAAAAGTATTACATCTAATAAGGTCTAAAACGGATCAGTGCTACTAAGTAAAGCAAATAAACAACTAATATAATAACCAACTTATTTGCTTTTCATAAAAATTATTAAGTTGAATTCAATTAAAATAAAATATTAAATTATTAAATTAACTTTAAATTAAACAAAAAAATAAAATCAATTTTTCAAAAATTGAAAAACATATTAATTAAGTTGATATTTAATTTTCTAAATAAAAAGGTAAAAATTTTGAACAAACTAAATAATGATTTTCTTACTATATGGATTTCCATAAAAGCTTAATACTGCCACTGCAAATAGTTTTTTATACATTTTCAAAAACTCCCAATAGTACCTAGCATTTTTATAATCCTGATATAAAAAACCATACTTAAGACGTATTGTTGCATGATCAAGTTAATCTTTGTTAGTCACTAGCAATCTTATAATAAAGACTGGTATTATTAAGCCCCAAAATATTAAACCAGGGATACAGACAATTCCAATGTATATTACATGAATTTGCGTGTAGCACTCAAATGATATATCTGAAGATATATATAATTTACCATCTATTTCTCTGCATGACATTACTCCTAATAAATCAGATACCATATTCGGTTATGTAAAGAAACATAAGAATACTAAACCGCTAACAATATAAGACTAGTTAATACAATAATATTAATTAATTAATTTTTTAAACTGAAACAAAACTAATAAATACTTATCTATGCTTAAAAAGTTTCAATTTGACTAATATAAAATAGATTATGCCAGATCCTATTAAATAAAATATAGGAATAGCTAGACTCCACAATGTTCTTAAAAAAACAATTGGATATTTTGACTCTTATGCCTTATTTAAGTAGCAATCAAATGTATGCAGCATATTTTAAATAGGTGAACCTGGTTTTTTATAAAAATGCCATAAATATAAAATAAGAGCTAAATAGAAAATAATATATACCAAAATATTCTGGGATAAATGTCATCCATTCAGGTAACTACACAACAAAAGTATTTACCATAGAACTGATTTGCATATAGTTGACCATCGCTTTTATATTCATATTAGTCGTGTCTTAATAAGCACTTTTATTTATACTTAATAGGTTTAATTAACGTAAGTAGTATCCTTGTACTATTAGTGTGTTTATTTGGTAAGCAATATGAACACTTAAAATAATGTAAATAACCATTCCCAAAGCAATCAATATCATAGGGAATAAATATTTTGGCTGTCTTAGTTCAGTGCAATTAACACAGCTAAACTTACCATCTGATTAATACTCAGCATTCCACATATTACCATAAATATCACATTACTCACATTAAGGACCTATATGCCCTTAAACACAATAATCATGTAGCTAATCGCCATTACAATTATCTGGCTAATTAGAACAATAAACAATTTAATCTGTGTCATTACCATATTTCCAATATCCTGCTTTTAGCTCCATTTAATCTCTATAACAATAGCTAGCTTCATCAGGACATCTTAAGCACAACTGTGTATCATAATCATCTAAATTAAAACAAAAATAAAATATATCAGTCCTTAATATAAAAATAGATATATTTTTTTTCATTCTCAAAATTGATTTTTTTAGAATCTAAAAATCAATAAAGAGTTAAAATAATAAAAAATTTACCTTGAATAGGTTAAACGATCGAATAAGTGCCTTCTTTACATTCTTAACAATAAAATATACTTCCACTGAGTTTATAGACTTCTCCTCTCAAGCACTTTCTAAACTAAATATTCAATCTAATGTGAAAAGGACCTTCAAAAATATTTTAATTAGCAAAACATAAATAAATAAATAAATTAATAAATAAATAAATTAATAATTAAGTAATTTAATGATTACCTGAGTTAAAATTTCTATCAGAATCTGGATTTAAAATCTTTTAAATTGATGGGCATTCAAACAAAATATAATTTGTACTTTCAGGTTATCCTATTATAAGCATCTAAGTAATGCTAAAAGTTTTTGAATTCAAATCGAATTAAGTGTAATCAGTAATGTATTGACCAAATACTTTAATATTATCATTACCCGGGAGAGCTTTTATGGTGAATAGTTATAATTCCTATACTATAATATCAGGATAATAATTGTTTTGTAGTGCACTTACATCAAAATCAATTGGATTATTATCCTAATCTAAAATTTAAAATTAAAAGTTGATGTCCGCTCCACTTTAAAAGTTTTGTAACAAATAAAAATCCAAATTAAAGGTATCTGAGTCTAAATTATTGTTGTAACTTTATTATTAAAGATTTGTCTATGCTATTATTTTTATCATTTTAGGATATGAGCCTACATTTTATCCATAAATATAAGCATAATTATCGCTGATATTGTTAATGATATAATATTTTTTATCCTACTAAGTTAAATATTTTCTTTAATAGTAAATAAAGAGAGGTTCTAACCCAATATATCTTATCCCTCCTCCTATTTAAGCTTAACACTCTTAAATTGTAGTTCGATTTAATAACAGATCGCTTGAAGATAAAAAAATGGCTCCACCACTCGCAAAAGCAGTGCAATTGAAAAAAGTAGAATCTTAAACTATTAAACTAACATTTAAGTTATTTAAAAATGCTATAGCTCCTCCTTATTCCCCAAGTGTATTATTAAATAAGCTTTATATCGCCAAAAAAGAATTCTAGACTGATATTAAAGAAATAACAGAACCTGAGCAAGATGAGCATTCAATAAATTAAAATTAAGAGTTATTAACTGTTATAGAATTACCTTCAATACTAATAAAAGGTGAGTTTAATTAAAAGTGGTCATTAAATTAGCTATCTTTAACTAATAACACATCATTATGAAGATAAACTATTTGTTAATTATCTCGATAATAGTTTTTATATTACATAAATCCAAAAGCTATTGAATCTGTATATTCTACATTATTGATTGTTAGTTATTAAACTCCTTATGATGAAATAAAGTAAAACTAATTTTAAGAATTTACAGCTACATATTAAGAAAAATGTGAGTTAATTATTTAAGCTTGAAGGATATTAACTAGTCCAATTATGTAATTCTATTGCTACAAGTAATCTACAGAGAGATAATTTATACTCATATTTTCTATTGAGAGCTATTAAGATATGCTTCTAATGTTAAATAGCTAGGCGTTGTTACCTAAATTAAGATTTCTTATTCTAAAGTTTTTTATGTAAACTGACTGACATGAAGTAATTTGAAATAATATTGTTGATCCACTCAATGTTAATGTATTAATTAAAATATTTTCCAAAATCACACTTTATAGATTAGTAAATTAAAATGAAAAGTTTTATGCATTTCCAATTATTTGAATAGATTTAAAAACCAATTTTTTAGCATTTTAATTTAAATTAATTTATCCTCCATTTGAAATATCTAAAATATAGTTGTCAATAATTATAGAATCCAAACCAATATTTAAAAATAAATTGTTTGTCACTTTTACTGTGGGAGGAGTTGAACTATAATTTTAATAAATTACACTTGAGTTGTAAGAAGTCATTAACTAGTGATAAAAGAAAGCATTCTGAGCATCAACCTATATTTATTGATTTATATGCTAACTTATATTATTTTTCAAAAATGTTTACCTATATGAGACTGCTTTATAGATTAAAATTCAACTTATTTATTGAGTTTTAAAATGTCATCATTTGCATGTCAACCTAATTTTCATAAAAAGTAATATTGAATATTTAATTTAAGTTTTTTATTTAATCATTTTTAAAACTTTTATTTTGTTGGGTGAATTATTTAAAACAAAAATTTATTTTCTTAAAGTAAACTAAATTGCAAAAATATTTGTCAATTCAAATTAATAGTTGGATGTTGATAAATTTAATCTTCATTATCATTGTCATTTGTTTAAATATGTTAATTTTTATAAACCTTTTTAATAATTAATTCAAATTTTTACTGTGTACTTATAAGACCCATTGATATTCTAAAAACAATTATTAAATTGAGTATCTTAAGAAGTTGGTATCTAGAATGTGTAATCAAATATGAACGAAGTACTTATCCCTACAATCTGTATTTAGTAATAGACGCTTTTTCTATTAACTATATAGCTTAATACTACAGGATATGAGAGAGGAAATTTAAATAATGAAGGCTAAGCAAATACATTATTTTTTTAAGAATATAGCTATATGCTATCACTTTATACTGAATTAAGCAAAGTAGGAAAATTATTAAGAGTTCCCTAATTTATAAGAGAGTATATCACTTATGTATCTCTAAAATAGCTTACAAATTGGTATGAAATTCTGTCATAGTTAATGATTTACCAAGGTAAAACTATTGACAATTTAGTTGGATCTGATAAATCTATTTTCTATTTTGGTGATCTAGATGGGGAAGGAATATTAGATAATAAAGTAATTGGCTGAAGAATGTTTTAACTATATGTGTATGAATATATACGTATTATAGGAGCAACATCATATATTGATATAGTAATTAAAGCATTCTGCTGGTAATCAATCAGAATGTTAAAAATAGAAAATCCGTTATTAATTGTTTAAAGTAGATTTTATGTGTAATCCTATACTTTTTATTGGTACGAATAGAAATTCATCGTTGACGGTGAGATGACATATATTATAATTTGATTGATACTATCCATAACTATCATTTAGAGATTCTGCACTTAGCTATTACTGTAAACTGTATTTCCACTTGCCATGTTAAATCTATACACTTTTTATGTTACTAACATGACAATAGCTTCTTGATAATTCTCATTAGGTAAAAAATACTTTATTGTTCCTTCTAATTATCTTTAAAACGGAAGCTAACTAAAGCTGGTAAGCGCTAATTAGACAAAATTATAATTAAAATCAAGTAGATATAGATAAAGATTTGTAAAAAAGCATTAATAGGTCTAAAAATTAAAAGAGCTTATTAACAGTAAATCAGATGTATACTTGAGTGCTTAAGAAGCAGTAATAACATAGAAATAGTCTTAGAAAAACATCGAAGTTTTAATTTGGTCGTTGCTATTAAGGAATGTTAGCTTTTATTAGTTACGATCTAGTTTCCAAGACTGATTTAGTGAATCAAAGTAATAAATATTTTAAGATTGATAATTCATTAGTGTGTTAGAATTTTTTTCATCAGATATGAGCTCAAATTTCTTTGCTAAATTAATAGATCCCTCCAAGTTATATATCCTTATGTTATAATTAAAATTAAAAAAATATTATTATGATTTTAAGAATGTAAACTTTAACATTAATTTACATTAAATTAGATGGAGAAGCAGAATCTATGTAAATTAGCCTGTTTGTTCTAGGTATAAATTACCACACCTTAATATATCCAGTGAATGTTTGAGTGTAATAGCCAGAATAGTAAAAAGTTTATAAATCGATAGTGTAAATGTAATTTTAAGTATAAACTTTAGATATGATTAATTAATTTGTATCTTAATCTAATATAACTTTATGGATATTACCTTATTCAATAACTTGATTATTATTTATATCTTGTATTTTAGCTCCAGTTAAAAGATTATATATTCCTATACTTTGATTTAAAATAGTACTCTATGCATCACTCCAAATAATTACTTGATTCAATTTTTCATAAACTATAAAATTTGTGATTAAAGGATTTACACAAACTATTGTGTTTTTAGGTGTTAACGTTTATCTATCCATGACAGCAATTTTAGTCTCTTCAAAAGAATAAACGTTATTATTTTAAATCAATACACCTAGTATCTATTCTGTATGAATATTTGCAACATCTTTGAAATAAGTTAATGATGAAGAAGAATAACTCAAAATGGTTAACTTGTAAATGAAATTGTTATTGGAAGCAGCAATAATATGGTTATATTAATTATCTACATAAACATAAGTTATAGAGGTAATATTGTATGATTGGGATGTAAAGGATATATAGCTATGGACAAATATAGTACCTAAATTATTAGCACTCACAATAACTTTGTTAATAGTATCTACTATAAAAAGTATAATTTGATATTACACTTAATAAGCAGCTGGGATAGATGCTTAACTTAAATTTAAAGCATTCATTGCATTAACATGATCTTATATCCTATATACTTAATTTAATGTTAAATAATTCCAAATTATTATCAAAAAATCAGCTCCTTAGCTAATTAACAAATTATTCTATGTATCTAATTGGGCATTTACTACTCCAGCTGTAGTATGGCCATTAAGAAACTGCTAATTTGTATTAGTTTTAATATTCCACATAACTAAATTTTTATTTATATCACTATTATATGCTATAAGTTATTAAATACTATCAATAAAAAGCACTCCATTTAAATTACTTATCATTTTTGAATCTGATAAAGTTACAGTTTATTAGAGTATGGTAGGATCAATAACACTAATGTCCTATAATTAAAATTATTTAAAATAAGTTTAGATAAAAATAAAATAATAATCTTTATATTTTTGAAAAAATAAACTAATACATTCTTTGGCTTTCTGTTTTTATTTTAAATATTTTTTTATCTTATATAAATTCTCATTATTTAATTTATAATTTTTTAGAAAATTAACAACCCAATTTTATAAATCTTTTATATTTCAATGCTACAAAATAATTACACAAAATTTGAGTATTTATTATTTGTTAAATGATTGAAAAGATGAATATAGCTTTTATTTAAAATTTCTTAATTTAATTAAAAAATTTGTAATGTAAAATAGCAGCTTGCTAATTTAAAATATACCTGTCTCTGTCAAAAACAGATTAGGCATATTTTGAAAATTATAAATAAAATCACTCAAAATAACTTATAAATTTTTTAAATTTTGGTGATTATTAAAAGAAATTTTTATCAGGATTTATGTTTGTAATTAAAGATATTTTTAGTTCAAATAGTACTTAAGTTAACTGGTAAAAATATAAATTTACTTTCTTATATGCAAATAGCATGGTTGATCTATCAGAATAATAAAAATTATTGTAATCTATTTTTTGTGAGTAAAGTACATAGTTTTCTAGATAATATCCATTGTAGATATTTCCATTTTCAAATCCTATGAAAATTTTTTTGGTGACTGTGTCTACATTTATCGAAGATATTTTGTCAACAAACGTTAGAACAAGCTAGAAATTTAAATTTGGTCCTATAACGAATACCTTTTTAAATAATAGCAATTTAAATAAATTTTATAATATATTTTTAACAAACCTGGTTTTATATTGTGCTGACACCAGTATTTTAAAAGCTAAAGTAAAGCTATGGAGATGATATGGCTGTTGACTACTTGCCTACAGCAAATGCAGCAAATTAAAAAGTGTTTTGTTTAACAAATGAATTTGTAACACTATTGTAATAAAAGTAAGAAACATATTAATTCATAGAATAGACTGTGAAACTTCTGCTATTAGGATCAAAAGCTACAGATACAGGAAGATTTTAAGAAACTACAATACTTGTAGTATAGAAATTAGGAAAAGTTGAAAAAATAAGCTAAAGTTAGGAATTAGTAACCATATACCATTTTATTGAACTATAATATTGAGCCACATAGATTTCTCTATAAACATTATATGTTTAAAGTTATGGAATAACGTAATTAGGTATAGCTAAATTTTGAAAAGTATCAGTAGCAATAACGAAATATGAGGTTGAGGTAATTCTTGAAAAAATAAGATAGTTGACTCCATTTATTTAGTCAGTTGCACAATGCAAGAAATTGTTTTTAAGTGCATCAACTGGAGCATAAATCAATACAATTAGATCTTGGTCTACATCATACACTCTAACTTCTTTACCATTGCAGTATATTAATAAGCTTCCAACAAAATAAGTGTTTAAAATTGGCATCGTTGTATCAGTCATAGTAAGCTGCTTAACCATATCCAAGGAAAGTGCTGAGTATTTGTACAAAATTACAGAACCATTGCTATAAATTGCTGAGAATAAATTTGGTCTTATAATTTATAAATCATTAACTGCTACAAAGCAACGAGTGTTTTGTAACATGTCGCAGTTTGTTGATGGATAAAATTTTTACATAACAAACTTATATTAATTACTTATTTAATCATAAAATATTATGGAACCATCATCAGAATAACTTATTACTCGATTGTATAACCTATCAAAAACTACTCCATTAACTTTGCTTGTATGCTGAATCATTCGAGTTGGAATATTCTTATTACGGCTTTCTAAAGTTATCTGCTATTTTTAGAATATTAGATTCAAGTATAGAAATTCCTAACAATTTATTGAAAGATTGTATATTATTTTCAGTTGAATTATTAAAAAAAAAACTTTAATATTAAATAATCCTTAAATTCAAAAAAAATATATATTATTTAAATAATAAAAAAAATTAGCTTACAGTTCCAAAAATGTACATTTGTTAAGAAGTAATTCCAATATATGCATCACTAATAGCAAAGTATGATTTAAAGGATAGATTTAAGGTTAAGGTTTCTTTCAGAATCATATTAGAATAACTGTAAATAATTATCTATCCATAAGCATCAATAGTTACTAAATAGCCTTTCATAACTTTAGAAAATGATTTTTTGATGTTACGGAAATCAATCATTTAAATTTGATTGGTAGAATTTATATAAGAGAATTTAAATGATGATGCATCAAAAGTAAAAATGTAATTTATCTTTAAAGTAGAATCATAGTCTGTAAGCACTTTGTTTATTGCTGATGTATGACCTAAATCAACTACACTCTAGCCCTTTCCACTATAATATGTCAATACATTTTGTCCATAGAGGATTATTATATTATTTAAAGAAATAACTGATACACTTTATATTGGGTTATTTACTGTAGCTATTTAAGAACCATCAGACAATGAATTTATATTGTAGGTAAAAAGCTTTCCATCTTAAGAGTAACTATATATGTTATTTTAAAATCTAGCAAAACCTGTCAAAGTATTTATTTGTTTGTTTACAATAAGAGTAGACTGATAATTTTAAGTTAGATTACTGAATTAGCTTAGTTACAATACTCCTAAAGTTTAACTACCTTATTGTAAGATGATAATATCTTAATCTATATAGGAGATACTTGTTGCTTACAAGTTTTAATCAAATAGTCCATATCTTAGCATTTAACACAAACTGATGTCCCATAAAATTAGTTCAGTGGAACTGTAAGTATAAAGTTGTGGAACATTTTATATAGTAATTGATTGAACTCCAATAATATTAGTAGTATGACCTACTAATTATCCTTAGAGCTCAGCATCTCTTGAATATACTTTTATATTATTTGACATACTTGGATTTTTATTTGCTGTTCCTATTGCAAATATCAACTTCTAAGTAACTGCAGCAGCAGTAACTAAATCAAAATGATTTTATCCCTTTTCTATTAGGTTAGGGCAAGATGGATATTAAATACATGAATACAAATTATTGTTATTATAGTAGGATGTTGGGCAAACGCTCTAACAAGTTCCAGTAGTATCATCTCTGTATGTATTGTACTAACAATTAGATTAACAATATTAATTAGATTAATTATAAGTGTACCCATCCATGCACTGCTAACATATTCCATCAGAGCATGATAGGCATTTAACATCACATTAGCAAATAACACTTTCAACAATAAAAATGCACAAAATTAACAAAATTTAGATGAATTACTACATTGATGTAATATTTGATATGATCAATTAGTAAAATATGTTTTTCTATGAAATATTTTAATATCAAAAAAATCCTAATTATATATATTCCCAATTTTAAAACTTTATGTCTGTCTTTGAAAAGAATATTAATAAATATTGGAACCCAAATTTCCTCTTTATATTTTTGTTATTGTTTCCTTATTGTTGTTATATCTATCTATTGAAATCAGATTCTATTTTTTAAATATCTATTCAATTTGATTTTTTGATCTTTTTTACTAATGAGTTAATTTTTTTATATTCAAATTCAGATATTACAAAATGAAATTGACAAAAAAAGGTAAAATCCTAATCTTTAAAAGTAAATAAATAAAGCCATAAAATAAATTAAAGTAATACTGCAAAGAAATAATCTAAAGTAGAAATAACTACTAAAGTTGTTTTTTTTTATCAATATAATTTTAATATAAAAAATAGTCCATTAATAGTTATATTGATATTTTTTCTATTGTATTAGATTTAAAAATAGAACTAAAAAGTAAAAAAATACACTTTTCTAAAAATTAACTAACATTAAAAAATTTATTTATTGTTTTTTATATGTATCATTTTTTAAATAAATATTTTTTAAAGTCATCATTAGATTTGTTTTCAATTTGATTGATCTCTTAAACATCAGATGCCCTTAATAATTAATAATAATTAAATATATAAATATTATAATTTTCTATAAAATTAATAAAAAGTTTATCTCTTTCTTTCAAATATTTCTTTTTTTTTTTTCTTTTTGAAAAGTTTTCAAAAATTTACTTTTTTAGACCTGGTACTGGCTTATCATATTTTTAAATCTCAAACTCTCTTTTTCTGATGCTTCCTTTTTTCATATTCAAAGCTTACTGATAAGAGCTTCTGTTTTTAAATGTTACGAATGCAAATCCTTTAGGTTAGTTAGTTTCTTAATCTCTAGCAATAACTATCCCTTCAATTTATAAATCTTTGAAAAATTCTTGTATGTCACTTTCAAGAGCCTTAAAGCTCATGTTTTTAAGGAATACTGTTAAATTATTATGGTTATCCTTTTTATGCTTGCCTTTATGATTTTAATCGTTTTCTTCAAGAGCATCATTTAATCCTCTCAAACGATCCTTTGCTAATCCCTACGATTTCTCACAAAATACTTTTCTCTTTTTAATGAACGGATTCTAATTAAACTTTTCTAAAGCAGCATGAAGATCAGCTTCATTATTGAATTCAACATATGCAAAACCTCTAAAGTCTCCATTCCCATCTCTTATCATTCTTATTTAATTTATATCATGGTCAGGAAAAGCCTACTTAATCTCATCTTCAGTAATTTGATAGGGTAAATTGCTCAAATAAGCAGTACTATCTTCCTATCCAGTTTACTTCTTAGGAGGTGCAGAAATGGCAACATATAGTTTTTAACCTTCTACAAGTGCGTCATTCATCATAAGACATGCATTGTTAGCTTCTTCCATAGAACTAAAATCAATATAGGCAAATCCTTTATTTGATCCTCCATGTTTAGATTTAACTATTCTGATTGCTTTGATATGATCTCTCTATAAATTAAGATTAAATTATATACTGCAAAATTCATTGATTAAGTGTAATTTACATTTTCAAATAATTATGAGATTGAGGCTTCTGTGCAATTAGAAGGAAGGTTTTTAATGAAAACTGTAGGTCTAAAGAATAGAAAATTAATTATTTATCAAGTTTAAGCTATTAAAATAAATTTACTTTGTTCCATCTTAATCAGTAGCTGTCTTTTCTTAACTGAGCTTAATCTTTTTATTGATATCTTCTTCTTCAGTAATATCATGAGAAGCCTTTCTTTTATTTGATGCTTTTTATACTTAGTGATTATTTTGATGTTCTTCATGCACTTATAATTATTCTTCAACAACAGATCCTCCTTAAGCATTTGTATCCTCTTGATTGGCTTCAGCTTATTCTTATTCTTAAGCTGCAGCTGCTTCCTTTTCGCTGATCTCTTAATACTTTTATATCTACTTTTGAATGGCTTTTTCTAAATTTTCTACATTACCATAATCTTGCTCAAAATCTACTAAAATTTAATGAATAGTTAAGGGTTCATCTTTTACATACATGCAAGCTCTCTTAAGAATACCTCTCATAGTATTAGTCTTTCCTAAAACTCTTTCAAATTCGTAATATTTCTTCCAGCTTTGTACATTTTCGCCGTTTTCCTTCACAAATTTTTCCATAATCGAACTTAGCTGTTCCTTGTCCTAAAACAAAAAAAATTTAACAAAAATATATTTTTTAAAATTAAACTAGGTTACTCTAATAATGTAGCATTCTATTTCAGCTTATTTGAGGATAATCTCATTAATATATACACTGAGAGTAGCATCAGAATTATCTTCTGTCTATTCATCTTCTTCAGATGCTAATTCTTCTTTGAGTTTTATGAAGTATTTAATAGCTTTTTCATATGCTTTTCTCATAAGGCTGATGTTTGAAGGATTTATATAGTCGTCATTCAAAGTAGAAGAGTCAACTTCATAGGGATTGTCTATAGTTCTTAAATTTCTTACTGTGTAAGATAAAAAGCTAGTATAAAGTATATATCTGTCATCATTGGCATTTTTATATGTATAGAGTAGTCTGTCTAATTCACTTTCTATTTCATCAAATGGAGCTTGCTTTTTTTCAAGAACCCTAAGATATTCAGTGTGTAAATCTAAATCTGCCTTGCAATTCTTCGTAGCACGGCACATAACCTTAGACAAATGAGTTGCAGGAGTTTCTATGTCTTTAAGATATTAAATATAAAGCTTCCAAAAATTAATTTCACGAGCATTTTCAATAAAGCATAAGCACTTTTCAAAGAAATTAATAACTTTTGTATTTTCAATCGATTTCTTTTCATCATCTTTCTATTTTTGTATTAAGTTTACCATAAACTCATACTTATCTGAAGTTTAAATATACTCATCTTCTAAGTCCATAGACTAAATTAGAATTTCATTAAAAGTTTTTGTATAAATCTACTCTGCTTTCTTCTTTTAAGCTTCATCTTACTCCCAAATAGAATACTCCTCCCATGATTTTGTAATTTCTACAAGACCTAGTTTTAACTCTCTCTAGTATAACTACCTTAATTGATTTTAAGAGTCTTTACTATATATAAAATAAATAATATTGCTTAAATTGAATATCCAATTAAAATACTATTCTTTTTCTGTTATCTATTAAGATGAGAATTTATTTTGGAATTTAAGTTCTATTTTTTTAGCTTATTTAAATATAGAGGATCCTACTGTAAAGTCTTAGAAAAATAAGCCAATCACTTTCTCAATGATGTATTTTGATTTTTGCTTTGTTACAATCTTTTTCTCTATCAAATTGTCAACAAATTTAAGATACATCTCAGCAACTATTGGATCTTATATTTTCATAAAATGTTATTATTATCATAAATAAAATCTATTTATTTGAAATAATCATACAATATCCTTCATCCATAGCTAAATCAAAAATTTTGATTACATCTTTCTTTTTATTGCTATCTCCACTTGTCTCTGCTTCTGTCAATTCTTCTGTAATCCAATCAATCCATTAATCTTTATTTTTATTTATTTGTTAGATTTATAAAATATTTAGATTATTTCATGAAGAATAAACTAAAGATGAAGAATTATTTTATTTCTTACTTTCTGTAAATGTTGCGTATTTATACATTTTTGATCTTAATTCGTTTGCTTTATCATATTACTAAAGTTTATTGTAGCAGTCTAATAAGAGAAAGCTATTCTTCACATGATATTTATTCTATTCAAGCTTACTCTCCAAATTTTAAATTCTTTGTTTTTCCTTAGATATATGCTTATCTTCTTCAATTTCCATTTGTCAATAAATACCTTTAAAATTATACTGTTTCAATCAATGCACTATTAATAAATAATCAAAAATAAATTAATTATTTATAGGCTTATATCTTAATTCATAATTTAATGATTAAAAACTCGATTTAAGATATCTTTTCAATAAATATAAAAAATAGTGTCTAATTTTTTAAAATAATCATTTTGGAAATTAATTTATTTTTATATTGAATTCATCAAAAAAGATAAAATTTTACTTTATTATAAAAATATTTCAAACATTTCATAAAATTTATTTTAATACTAAATATTTTTTAAACTTTTTTAATAAGAAATAAATCATTTCTATAAAAATCAAGTTTTTTATTTACTTTGTTTGACAGTTTATGGATAAGGCTTGTAAACTAATAGTAAATTTCTTTGAGGTGATAGAAACATTAAAATAAGTATCTGAAAAATAAAGTTACCATAAATCTTGATTCAGATGATAAATTTTTAGAATTATTTAAATAAATAAATGAGGGAGTTAAACTTAAAAAATAAAAAGAAAAATATATGAAAATAATGATATCTTTTTATTAAAATTGCAAGCATATTTAAATAAAAATATATTATGTTATCTCGATATGTTTTTACTATTGTAAAAATATCTAAATTTTAAAAAATTTTAAATTATATTTTGATTTACTTCTAACTCTATTTAGAATTTTAAATAATTTAATTTAAAGTATTAAACTCTTAACAAATAAATATTTTAATAAAAACAAATAAAAGTTCAAAATATTTTTAACTAATTTATTTTTCAAAAGTGATAATAGTTTATTTAGGATTAATTCATTTGTTTAATATTAACTTCATTTATTTAACATTAAAGTAAACGATTGATATTTGTTTCATTTACTTTTGAACATGAAATTAAATTTTTCTGTTTCTTTCTGCTTCCTATCTTTTACTATTTTTAAAAATATTGATTGGTATTGAAAAAATTAAAATGTATTAATTAAAACAAAATAAAATCTATTTATAAATTAGCTAGAGTTAATTACCTTTTTAATTTATAATATGCAAAATTTAAACTCTTTGATTTTTATTATATACCGATTGGGTAACCTTAATTTATTAGCATCCACAGTATATTTTATTAATAATATAATAAAAAATATTAGAGATTTGTTAGATTTGATTCAATTAAATTTTTTAAGATAGATATTTAACTCAAAATAATATTTTTAGAGCCTTTTATAATTTTTTTAGCTTTTATTAATGGAAAACAGACAAAATTAATTAATTAAAAAATATTTCAATGATCTATTTTTTATTAAAGTTTAATATTTAATATTTTGTTTTTAATTTTATTTAGTTTTAGTTTTCTCAAGTATTTGTATTGATAAGTTCTATAAATTATAAATAAAAAATATAAAACAATAATAAATAAAAATAATGGTAAAAAAATATTTTAAAAATGACTTTTACTTTTTAATAAATTTTGTATGTTTGAATAGTTATTCTAAAAAACATTATGTTTAATTAAAATTTCGATTTCTTAAAATTTTTTTATTGAATTATAAATGCAAGAAAGAATAAGTTATTTTTTGAATTAATATATTTAGTTTTGTAAAGTATATTCTGTATTATTAAAAAAATGTTAATCTTAAAAATTTTTTTAAATAAAAATGTAAATATTTAATTGTTTAATTACCCAGTTTATGAAATTTAACTAATTTATGTCTTTCATTTATCAATTATCAATATTCTTGGAATAAAATTTTAAAAATATTTTGATGTAATTAGAATACATAGATATATTAAATTTCATATTGCTAAAGAAAAATAATTTTTTAGATTTCAAATTATTTATATCTTAAGATTAGTTATAAAGCTAATTTATACTTTAATAAGTAATAAAACATTATTTAAGTCCAAATAATTTTAATGTATCTTACTGCAATTAAAAAAATAATAAGATTTTTTCTATTTCAAATTTTGATGTCCTTATCATAGTCATAAGGGACATTAATTTATGATTAGGAAAAAAAACAAGAAAAAGAATATTTATTTTTCACTAAATAAGTTTTTAGTTGATAGCTGAATTTATGGCTCATAACAAATATTTATGATAAAAGTTTTGGTCATATTTTTTCGAATAGATTTCAGTGACCACTTCCTTATTTATATTAATTTGTATATATTTCAGATTTGCTTGATTCATCGAAAGTAATTAAATTAATAAAAAATTAAAAAGTATTAAAATTAATACAAAACAAAAGATCATTTTTTAGTTTATCAATATAAATGGCTGAAAACAAAGAACCAATTAAGATAAAGTGCGTTATTGTTGGTGATGGTAGCGTTGGAAAAACATGCATTTTACTTAGGTAAATTTTATCATAAACTAGCTTAAGGAAAGATTTAAAAAATGTAAATAAAAATACTTAATAATAGCTATACAAATGATTAATTCCCTACAGATTATGTGCCAACAATTTTTGATAATTACAGCGCAACAGTTAAGGTTGGTGATGAAATGATTAATCTTGGTCTTTGGTAATACTTTACAAATAACAAAACTAATAAATATTAAATGTAGATTAACATAATATTTTCTTAAATAAAGGGATACTGCAGGTTAAGAAGATTACAATAGATTAAGACCATTAAGTTATCCTTAATCAGATATTTTCCTAATTACTTTCTCTGTTGTAGAACCTGCTTCATTTGAAAATGCTCTTAAGAAGGTAAATTTTACTAATCATTTTTTATAATCTTAATTTTTGGAAAGATTTGCCAGATGTTGACTTAAAATTAAACATACATTTATTGATGGAAAAAATTATTAAATAATTTTAGATAAATGAAAGATTAATATTAAGCTTTAAAAATTTACACTTATCTTAAGCAAAACTGTGTGTTCAGTGTTAAATAAATAAAAATATTTTAAATAGTGGTATCCAGAATTAGAAGAAAACGTGAAGAATGTCCCTAAAATATTTGTTGGAAACAAAATTGATTTAAGAGATGAAAATATGGTAAAAAGTACTGGCAAAGATGCACCAATCAGCTATTAAGCAGTAAATATTATATTAATTTAAAGAATCTAAAAATTGCATATTTTATAAATGCTAAGATTAAATTAATAATTTTGACTAATTTTATTTATATTTGAAAATAGGCTCAAAAGATTATTTCTGAATTAAATTGCAAGTATGTTGAGTGTTCTGCTTTAACTTAAAAAGGTCTTAAGAATGTCTTCGATTAAGCTATTAGAATTGCTTTAGCAAACAAGAAAAAAACTCCAAGAAAACCCCAAAATAGATGTGTTTTAATATGAAAGAAAATTAATAAATAAATATCCAATTAATATAATAACTTAATAAATAAAATAGAAAGAAATTAAATTTAATAATAAACGAACCGTCTTTATATATATACACATATTCTAATATATCTCTGTAAAAAATGTCTAATTTTTTAATTATTTCATTACAATATCAAATATAATTTAATTTAGGAACTGATAATTTAATCTAAATAACTACAACTTAAAGTTATATAAATGGTCAAAAAATAATAAATATAATAAATTAAAACTTAAATATTTTACACAACATGCAGTTAAGATTGAAATACATATTTTCTTATAATTTTAGTAGTTCTTTGAGAATTAATTTAATTGTTTGATTATTAAATCTTCATTTGAGAAAATAAAAGTCTTCTTATCCAAAAATATTTTTAAGCATACGGTTTACAAATATTATAAAATTTATGATGCAATTTACCTAAAAAGTTTAAGGTAAATATGTTTGATATTTTCTATTACTTTAAAATTTCAAATTAAAATTTAGCTTACTTACATAATCAAAAATTCTTTTAAAATATTAGGAAGGACTTTGTAAATTTTAAAAATTACTTAAAACATAAAATGATTTTAATTACTAAAATGAAAATTAGAATATAAATTATTAGGAATGTCAAAAATTTTTAATGAATTTTGTAAGAAAAGTGTTAATTTTTGAAAATCATTTAAATTATTCTATATAAAATCAATTATTTACAAATGATAAATCTTAAATTATTTACTTATAAAAATATTATTTATTTTTTAAAAAACTCAATTAAATATATTTCTTGCTGGTTGCTTTGATGAATATTATCTTTGACCTTGATTTTTATTTTAGTATTAAATATGTTTATCAGTGTGCTGCTCGTTACTTCCACTCCATGATGGATTTTTATTATGATGAGGATGAGCTCTTTCTCTAATAACCATATTTTAGTTGTTAATATTGATGTTTTCAATATTTTAATTAAATTTCTCACAATTATTTTATTATTAATTTAAAGCTAAAGGGTTTTGATTTTCTTTTTGCTCGAATTCATTTAAATTTTCCCTTGACTATAGAGTTTAATAATTTTGTTTTTGTGGTGCTGGTGGGAGTTAGCTATTTCTATTATTATTATTATTATTATTATTATTTGTTGTAGCTTTTTCTTAAAATATACTCAGCCTCTTTTAGTTTCTTGCATTAGTTGTAGTTTATGCCTTTTTTAGTTATAATTATTCAAAATGTGATGGCATTTACTGTTTTTAATCAAGTTAAGGTGGTAAAAGCTTATTAATTTATTGATACGGTTATGTATTCATCTGGCTCTAATTTGGTTATATTATTTAACCGTCTATTGAATTATTTCTAGATCTTTATGATGGTGCAAAGGTATTATAATTTTAATTATTACTTGTTGTTGGGTTATTTTCAACAACAAAATTGCTACTATTGTTGTTATTGTTAGTTGTATTAAATCTTATTTTATTTTGTTATTAATTTACACTATTATGTGTATGAGGTAACAATTTATTGGTGGAATAATTTTAAGGTTGAGGCATGCTCATTAAATTCTTCATTCTTAATTGAGCAAGTGATTTAGATTATCTATTTGAACTTAACTAATCTTCTGAATTTGTATTATAATACTGCAGATTGTTATCATCAAATGATGTAGGAGGAAAAGGAGGTAGCTGAGTGTGATTTTATTAAGTTGAATAATTTTAAAGATTTCTATTTAATGGAGTTGTTTGGTTTTAATAATTTTTATTAAATCTAGGGTTAGCTGGGATATGTTAGTTGTAATTTAATTAAGAAGAAAAATAGTGATTTTCTTAAATTTATTGCATATTCTGCTGCTAATAATTTCCTCTTACATTTTCTTAATATAAAGTCTAAGGATAGTTTTATTTAATTAATTACTATTATTGAGTTTAATTCTTGGATTCATATACCAGTCTTTGTAAAATATCTTACATGTAAATCATTTCTTCTATGTTTTTTACATATGGGCGATTTTCAGGAACTCTAAAAATATCAAATTTTTCTTTTTGCTGCTTATTAGCAGGGTAAGTTAAATTTATTATATCAAATTCCTACTGAAATTATCTGTTATGCCAGTTATCATACTCCATAAATACTCCTTTTGAGAATTTTAATGGAATTTAACTGATTGAAGGCTCTTAATAATACTCACCTACTAAATAAGGATCCTTAAAGTTTTCCTTAGGGGCGCTTGTAAAGTTTTAGTTACTTCCTAGATGTTAACTGCTTTTAATGCCTTATTGTTGGACAGATCCATGTAAACTCTACTGAATTCTATCAGTAGATTAACTTTGAATAGAATCATCTAAGTTTTACTTTTTTAAATTTTTATGGTTGGTATTGCCACTCTGGTTGGTATTGTTTAATAAACTTTTTGGAGCTTCTTAAATATTTTCCTTAGTTTTTTCAAATATATTATCAGAAGGTTTTGGAATTGGCATCAACCACTCCTTTTCAAGCTTCTTAAACACTATTTTATTTTATGTTATTTATTTTGCAGATCCTTGTTAATAAGTAGGGCCTTATTCTGGATTTTTATGTTCAATAAACTTTAAATACTTTATCAAGTGAGGAGTAAGATCAATTATTGTAGGATTTTGATAATTAATTATAGCTTCCTCTATTAAAGATGTGATCTCGTAGTCAAGTGACGAAAAAATTAATGGATTCAAAAGAATATCGAATTTTTTTTCAGTATTTCCCTTGGGTAGACTTTTCTAGATTTTTTTAATATTCTTAAGGAAAAAGAGGAGACCTTCTTTATCATCTTTATTTACATCAATATCTTCTTTTTTGAATTCTGTAATGTATAAAATTCTGTAAGAATCTTCGAGGAATTTAGAATACATCTGTTTTTATAAACGTTTAATATTACTAAAATAAATTTAATATAAATGCTTACCATTGTATTTTAACATAGCTCTGTCATAAAAGACTTCTCGCTTTGCTCAAAAATTTAAATATATTCAGACTTTGCAAATATGTCTCTAGAAGCAACATTATCCTTATCAAAACTACTAGAGTATAGGAAGAATGGTGTTATATTATTAATTAAGCATGTCATAAAGTTCAAAAATATCTTTTTCAGCTAAAATATAATTTCAAACCATGCATTTTTTTTCTTTTAATCTTCATTTTTGGTTGCAAAGAACTTTTTAGCTAAGTCCTTAAAGTTATTTGTTAAATACATTTTTAGGAACTCA
Organism: Tetrahymena malaccensis 436; assembly: GCA_000231845.2. Taxonomy (NCBI): domain Eukaryota; phylum Ciliophora; class Oligohymenophorea; order Hymenostomatida; family Tetrahymenidae; genus Tetrahymena; species Tetrahymena malaccensis. The sequence goes on from JH719971.1 coordinate 479,949, forward strand.
GGAAGATGAAATAACTATTTTTAGTAAATAAAGTGTTATTTAAAAAAATTATTTTATATTTATATTACCTCTACTTAACTGACTGTATCCTCATCAAGATTAATTACTACTTTATCTTTCAAATCAGTCTTATTTTTGATGATATCAAAATTTTTTTTGCTTATGCCTATTATGTAAGGCATCATTGCAGAAATCATTTCACTCAGCTGTAATGGTAAAAGTGGAATATATATACAAGCCCACTTAAGAGGGTATATCAGAGTAAATAGAGATTCGCAAATGCTTATTATCTCGTTTGGATTAGATGAAACTAATAAAATCTATCTCTCCAGAAGGATAGATTACAGTAATGATATTGTAGTTTTTATAGAAATTTTTTCAAATAAAGGCCTAAAAGAGAAATTGCTGAGTGAAAAAAAGTTGTTTTATTATTAGGTAAAAGGTCTTAACCTGCAAATTTCTTCATTAGATATATTAAAGATTATTTCAGTGTTTTTAGAGAATAAATTTTGTAATGTATGAACCCTAAAAAGCATAGATACAGAAAAATTTATCAGAAATTCTTCTTTTAACTTAAATTACTTAGCTATTTCACTATTCTATGGCTATTACTGAATATGATTCAAAGTCTAAGTATAAACCTACTCATCCCATTACTTTTCTGCTTTAAAAAATGAACCCTCTTCTTAGAGAAGACCTGTAAATTTCTCAAAAAGATGTTAGTATATCTATAGTCTTGGTGGCTGCTTAGTCAACTTACTAGTAATTGTGAATTTGTAAATAAAGGCTAAAAATTATTTCTAAAATTCTAGGACAGGGTAACTTGATATTAGGCATATTGCTTTTGGGACATAAATCTTCATGAGATGACTATCTTTAAAAATGAGAAAAAAAATTGAATAAAAATAAAAAGACTTAAGAAAGAAAATTACTTAGCAGACTACTTTGCATCTAAATCGTTTAAGAAAGTCCTTTTTATTTTTCATCTTGATTTATATAAACTTCTTCCTTAATAAACATAAAAATTGATTTAATTTAAAGTCATAGACTTAACGGATATATTCTTCAAAAGGTTAAATATTTATACATGAATCAAGAGGCAAGAACAATACTTTTTTTCTGTATTTTGGTTTGTAAGTACGAAGTGATGAAGTTAATTTTTTCCCATAATATTTCCTGTGTTTGCTTCTTAATTATCTGCAAGAGAATTTTATTGATAGGCTTAAAAACTCTTTGCCATTCCATTGATCTTTTAAAGATTTTCATTATAAATGGAAATACCGTCAGGAAAACACCACTAATAATAATTAAATTATAAATCACTTAGTTATATTTTCATTTTTTCTAAAATTTTGATATGTATGTATGAAATATAAAATGAATCTTAAATGTGTTGTTACTAATTTGAAATTGTCAAGGTAGCTAGGCGCTTCTTATTACTCAAAAGGGTAAATATCTAAAAAAGTAGGGTGTACTTAGTCTTCAATTATATTCTAATAGCTGAGAGCTGCATTTTAAATTAAGAAGTTAAAAACAAGATAAAAAAATATTTTTATTTTCAATTAATTGGCATGCGAGATGGCTAATTATTGATAATACTAAATTGAAAATTTTATTTTAAATAAATTACATTCTTTAAAAGGATCTATCCCAATTACTACTATTTTTTCTATCAAAGAATTTGTGTCAACCATACCTATGAAATATTGCTTTAGCTCTGAAATATTTTAAATAAACTATCTTATTTAATCCAATAGAATTAAATTATTTTTTGGGAATCTTTTGTTTGATTATGAAAAAAGAGTGTAAATTATTAATAAACAATTTTGAATGTTTGATTTCAAATATTGATTGATTGATAATAAAATAAACTGATATTTTGTTAAGTAGCGCTAATTGAAATTTTATTCAAACTTTCTAATCAACTGTTTGTTTCTAACTTGTAATTTAAGCGTTGCTTGCTATTTTCTTAATTTACCTTATATTTATTTGAATTTTCATCTCTCATTAATCAAAATTAGAATTAATCAATCAATACTATTTTACAACATTTAATTATCCAACTATGTATGCTATCTAAATATTTGAATCTTAAAAGAATTTATAAAATCAAATTTACATTTAAATTTAGCATTTTCAAAAATTTTATTGATATAAAATATTCTAAATTAATTTGATTTATTAAGTTCTACCTATTTATTCATATACTCATTTTTTACACTTACATTGTTCATTATTATTTGTTACATACTGATAATATATTTTTATATTGATTTATTAATTAGTTCAACTTAAAATATTTAAGTTTTAGAAAATGAATAAATAAGTAAACAAATAAGTGATTAAGGTGAAATATTTTTTTGAATCTAAATGTGATTAAGGAAATAGATAGATACTTTATATATTTATTTATTTATGGAGTGATGCAAAATTAATGATTATAATATATTTATATTTTATTTGAAATTAGAAGTTTTGTTTATAATTAATTTTTATATGTTTGAAATATTAGCAATTTTAATAAAGTGTAAGGAATTAGTAATTCTTCATTGAGGATTTCCTATTTTTATATAATAAAAATTTAAAATATATTATAATTGAAAAATTATTTCTTTACCTTGAGGACCTTGGCTCATGCCCATCATCATAGTGTTGAAAGGAGCTCCTTGAGGATTTGCACCTGGTTATTAGCCCTAAGGATTTCCCCACATTGCTGGATAACCCATTGGATTTCTAGAATATTTTAAATTATTTATTAGCAAAAAAATTAATTTATTTATTTTTAAATTCTAATTTAAATAGATCTAAAATTTAAATTTTTACCCCATCATCATTTGAGAAACTTCCTAAGGATTTTAACCCTACATAACGAAAGGTTAACCAAATTGCATTTAAGGAGGGAATTATTATTACATAACCATACCTGGCATACCGCCCATAGGGAAACCTCCCATAGGCATCATTATCATGCTGCCCATGCCTGGATTCATAGCCATGTTTGGACCTGGGAAAACCATATTTGGCATCATCATTTATTATTATTAAGGCATACCAGCTTGAGGAGTGCCGGGTTAGCCATTGAATCCCATTTAAGGATTTTAAACCATACCGCCTTTCATCATTTATTGTTGATTCATAGCAGATTGACCAGGTTAACCGGAAGCAAATTAACCTTAAGGTGTTTGACTTACTTCACCACCTTAAATTACACTTTGACCCATTTGTTATCCTTACTATTAAACTTGAGCTACTTAAGTTTGAGGTTAAACCATACCAGCTTAACTGTTTGCAATCTTTTGAGGGTTATTTATAACTTAAGATTGTTGAGCAGCAGTTTAAATGTTAGAATTAGTGTTCCAGTTATTATCTTCTGTTCCATTCATATCTTTAACATTTTCAACTTTAGTGCTGAATTATTGCTATTTTATTATAAAACAATTTTAAATATAAATATTGGTTATATGAAATTAAGAAATGACCAAATAAGTTTAATTTTATATACGGGGTAAGTAATTAAGCAAGTTTATTTTTTAGAAATACTTTAGTTGCTAGCTTACTTACTTAAAATTTAATTTTGTTTTTGGCTGATATTATTTTAATACTTATCTGGTATTAATTTAATTAACAAAAAAAAGATGTAAATACAGGTTTATTTGTTTTGGGGGCAGGTTTTTCTTAATAAGCATTTTCTTCATCACTTTCTTCTTCAGAGTCGTTATTAGCTTGCTTCTTGTTGTACTTGCTTTCTCTTGCGGGAGGATTGGGTTTAATTTTTTTGACTGGTTGAGAAGATGGACCTTCATCTTCAGAGTAGCTCTCTTATTCTTCATCTTCACTAAGACTTTCACCTTCCTTTTTATTTAATTAATAAACTGTTATTTTTGCAAGGAAATTATTTAATTGTTAATACCTCTCCATCATCATCTACTTCACTAGAGCGAATCATTTTAGCAGCTGCGAGTAAGTTACTGTAGCATTTTCTGTAAGTAGAAATCATTTCATTGACTCCTTCTTAAGTACCGCCTGTAATATCATCAAAGATTGGAGGTAAGCGATTTAAACTAAAAATAATTCCAAGAGAAGGACAAGCAAGTGATTCAATTGCTTCGTTAATTTTCTTATGCTTGAAGTTATCTGGAGATTCTTCAACATACAAGATGAAGAATTTATCATCTAAGGTACTGCCAGTTGAATTTAATGGCTTATTAGAACAATGCTCTTTTGTTAATTTCTTTTGTAATTGTTCGAGTAGTTGCTCATTCTATTATTTTAAATAAATTAAAGTTAGTTAGTTAATTCATTCATTCATGTGTTTATGATGATATATTTATTAAACACATATTTAGTGTAAACTTATACACTATATATATGTGTTACTATTAATAAAAGATCTTAAGTTACCTTATTTTATTGCAAGATCTAATTGTTGTAAAAAAGCTTGACACAGTATGAGAACTTGAGAGCTAAAAACAAAGGATGCTTAACCTAATTATTTTAAAAATGAAGATTGTAAATATTATATATTATAGCATCTACTTCATAAATCGCTCGAGATGATTATATCAATAAAAATTGAAAATATAAAGCTTTATTTGCGATTGATTTAGTTTGAATAGACAAAAAAGAAAAACAGGAGAAATTTTAAATTAAATATGAATGCCTCTTTTATAATTAACTTAAAAAAATACGAGATGTTAAAATTAGGTATATATTTCCTATCTCATAAATTATAATTTTTAAGGCATATTTTACCTTATGACGAATGTTAGGAGCAGTTAAGTAGTTGAACAAACCATCTAATGTGTTAAAAATTTTTATTTCTGTATCATTTTTCTTTTTATTTTCTCTCTTGATGAAAGCTCTGTCCAAATTTTCTGGAAGGAAGGGTTCGACAAAAGAGCTCATTTTCTTTTCCTATTTATTGTATTTGGATGTTAGTTAGTATATTATTACATTAAATAAAATTTAAATATCAAAATGAATAATTGAATGAATGGTTGTAATTATTTACAAGCATAATTTAAGAGTCTCTAGCAGACTTTCTAGAATCTACGAAAATAGGAGGTGAAATAGTTGCGTTAAGAATTTTGGGAACATCATCGTCCTCATTCATGATGTAAATACAGAGAACTAAGTGGAACTTTACACCTTCATTATTATATGAAGTAGAAAAGAATTTGATGGCTTGGAAGAAGGCCTAGCCGTTAACCAATTCCAATTTGCTAGTACCTCTAATACCTACATCAACTAAGTGAAAGTTATCAGGTTGATCAATTACAGCTTTAACAGCGAAAATGTGAGCCTATTTAAGAAATAAATTGTTTTAAAAGCTCAGATTATTAACTTTTTATCTTAATTGCAATTTGAAATTTTACAGTTATTTAAAAAATCAGATTCAAATAAAAAGAAACTTAACTATTGTACTAATTTAAATATAAAGTTTTTCAAAATAGTGCTGCTATTTATTTTTATTGTGTAGTTCAGCTATTTGTAAAACTTTCAAAACATATCTTATCTGATAAATATCTTTATGCATGTATTTTTTTCTTGATTTTTTTAGAGTAAGATTAATAATAATTCATATTATTTCACTCTCACTTAAAAAATATTTAGCGCTTACAAAAAATTAAAGAAAATTTTGTTCAAATAATTTATCAGTATCTATATTCAAAGGTAAAAATATTTGAAAAACAAAGTAATATTAAAAAGAAAAAAAATTAAGTATCTTATTTCAAATAATAAGGTTTAGTTTCTTTTAAAAATTTAATTCCACACTCACTCAATCAATCAATCAACCTTACTTAATTTTTATTTACTTTTTCTGATTTTTTAAGCCCAAATTACAATTAAATAATACTAAATTTATTTACATAAAGATTTTTTGGAGAGAGAAGTGACTCGTTTGTTTGTGCGTCTTTAATCTTTTAGTTTAAATAAAAAGATATTTAATTTAATGTTAGTTGATAGCAAATATTAACAAAAAGAATATATTAATTTCAATATTTTTGATGTTATTAAGAATTATTGATCTTTACTACTTAAAAATATTAAGAATTTTTTTTGTTTTTTTGTTTGCTAATATTTATTTTGTTAACAAGATACTGCTAACAAATTTTAAATAGAATATGAATAATTAAACAAATATATTTCTCAATAGAAAATATATTTTTTAGAACAAATAAACAAAAGTATTTAGAAATTTTATAAATACCTCTAGACGGACAGAAATATTGGGTAGATTCCAACTTTTGTGCCAGTTCCAGCCGAGTTCATCAGTGTATTGAAGTGATTTTTCTGTGTCAATATAAAGTTTAACATGAGGATCAGGACCCTTTTAATTAAAAAATTAAAAATTAATAAAAAGACAGAGAAAAAGAAACTCTAACAATTCCAAATCAGTAAATTTTCTATTAAACACAATATATACTTTTTTTTTGCGCTCTTTGGAGAACTGAAATAAATAATAGTTTTTAAAAGAATAGAAAAATAAAATCAAAGAAATAAAATCAACTATTTAAAAAAATAGTTTGAATTATTCAAAGTACTCAAATCGTTTATGTTTATATTTAAATAAAACGATGAGAAGTTTAAATTATTTCATTTTATTCAAATAAGAGTGTATAAAAAGAGCTTACTTCTTCGTTAGGATTTGTGAGAACGATGGCAGGTTATAAATTCCAAACAACGACCTTCTTTTTGACTTCAGTCTTAAGGTTATAGTTACAAGGGATCCAATCCCATTTAGGAGGAATATCTAATAAAAACAAAAAATAATAAAAATAATTGTAAGTGTTGAAAATAAGATAAATTTTTAATCTTTTTTAAAAAATCAATTAAAAATTGTAGTAGAGCAAATTTTTATGGTGACAAAGGAAGAAAAATTTAAATAAATAATTACTTTGTTAGGCAGACATTTTTAAGAGCTATAAATTTAGAGAGAATTTATCTTTTGATTTGATAGGATGATAAAATAATTTATGGGAGATTTTTCAGTTTGTACTTTTACTTCTGCTTCTCTGAAGGAGGGATAAAGTAAGGATTTTTTGATTTACTTAAGTTTTTGTTTTCAATTGTTTTTTTTATAATTATAATTACTACTTGGCAAAGTGTTAGCTTGCTTTTAAATCTTGAGCAAAACATGCTAAGCAGTTTATACTTTTAATTTTTCTTAAATTTTCCCTTATCTTTAATTACGTAAGACCCCCTAAGAAATTTTCCTCTGTAACGTGCAAACATAGAAAAGCATATTATATTTAGTTGAGGGGTAGGTCAAAACTTATTTTAAAAGCTCATATTTTTACTCTTCCTTTCTTTTTGCTTTCCCCACTTTTTTTATTTACCTTGCATCTCAAAACATCATTTCCTCAAGCTAATTACTAAAAGACAACATCTTCCAACTAAATTTTACTCTGTCTGACATTGTACAGCAGATAAGATTTATAAATTTAGGAAATGAGATTTCATAGATGAGCAGCAAAAACCATTTAATATTAACAAGTCCTGACTGATTTTATTGTTTAAATGATCTCTTTTTTTCTACATTAATGTAGCAGGGAAAATTGTTAAAAATACGAACTAAAGATAATTTAAGTAGCACATATTCTGCTCTCCTCAGATAATGCTTTTCAGTTGATAATAACAAAAAATTACAACACACTTATTAAACATTAGATAGGTTTTACTCCCTATCATGAACGGGGTTAAGTTATACTTGTGTATTATTATTTGCTTCAAACTGTCTAGATTTAAAAATATTAAAGAGTATATTTAAATGTTTCAAATGTGATTTCATTTACTCAAAATACTCTTTTGCCTCTTTTCCTAGATTGATTAAAGAAGTAACAAAAAAAGAGGAAAATTTTAATCTTGGGAACACAATTAAAACAAACTATAGATAACTAATTAAATAAAATTAAATAAAAATTTCTCCTTTTTGTTAGACAATTAAAATTTTTCTTCTATTAGTTGATCCACTTTCTAAAAATTTAATCAAATTATCATCTTGCTGCTGAATTTTAAAACAAAAGATTTAAAAAACAATGATTTATATTAAAATGGGTATTATTTAGTCAACAAAATTCAGTTACTTTAGAATCTAAAAAATAATTGATAATATATTAACGTCAACTTTCTTGTAAATAATTTGTTTTTAATATCAATTTGAATTATAAATATCTAATTTTCTATTATACTAATTGAAAAATACAAACATTTTATAAATATCAAAAATATCTGTCGATAAATTACAATAAGATTAATTAATAGTTTATCACTCAATCTATATATTTAATAAAAAAACTTTCCATCTTGAATAACATTTTTCTAAAAAAACAAAATAAATAAATCTATACAAATGAAATTTTTTAGTGGTATTTAAATGTTATTAAAATAGACCAAATAATTATTGATAGGAATACTCATACTTCTAAATAAATTGTCTTAAAGTTATAAGCTTGATTTTCATTTCTAATTTTTAAGTTAATAACTGACTGTTCAATGCAAAACCTAAAATATAGAGACAGTTTATTTTTTATAATTAAATAAGTTGATCCAATAATTGTTTAAAAAAATGTTATTTAAATCCAATTTTTAAATTATTAATCAATTAGATTTGCGTTCATTAAAAAAGTAATACTAACTATATAATCTTTGAATTTCAAACATATATTTATATATAGCTTGGTTAAATTAAAATTATTGGTCTGCTTAAAGATTGTTTTATTAATTTAATTAATTTTATATGCAGCTGATCTGATTTAAAGCTAAAGTAAATTAGGTAAAAGCTCAATCAAGACTGTGTTTTATTTATATAAAAGTTAATTAAAAAATTAAAAAATAAGTATAGGGAAAGACCTCATTCAATTAAACATTATTTATATTAATCTTTTTACAATCCAGTTAGATAAAGTGCTAATGAAAATAATTAAATTTTTGATAATTCTGAAGTAAAAAAAGTATGAGTTTTATTAAATCAACAAATTATGTCAAAAGATCCATTGAAATAAAAGAATTTGCTTGCATGAATTATGATTTATTAGGTTATTTTAATACTTTATTTAATTCTATTGCATTTTTTTTGCATTCATAATAATTTTTTTCTTAATTTAATTAAATTGATCATAACTTTTAGCTAAAAATATTAATTTCTTATATAGTATTCAATATTAAATATTTAAGTAAAAGAATAATTAATTCAATAAGCACTAAAATTCAAAATATATCAACATTTTTTGTTGAAAATGAAGTATAATATTTAATATATTTCTCCAAATAAATTTATGTGTTTAAAGGATTTTTTGGAAATTTTTATTATTCTAAATGCAATTATTTATGGAAGGATAAGAGGTATTTATTATACTTTTAATTAAATTAAAATTACAAAAAATAATTATTTTATTTAGATTAGATAATACTAAAGTAGCAAATTTAATTTTTAATAGTTTTATTACTTGTTTATAATTTTATAAAATGATAGTAATTGTTATTTATTATGAATGGATGGAAGTATATATATGATTCGTATTGATTAGAAGACTTAAGAAAAAGTATATCTTGTTATTCATTATTATTATTATTTTATGAGCTATTAAAACAGTATAACTTCTTTTTAATATATCAGATTAATAAAAAACACAAATTTATAAAACACATTTGTTTTAAAGTTATTAAGCATAAAGTAATTAGGGTTATTAAAAAATCAAAAGAATGTCTCTGTACGGTGTTGGCCTAAATGTTTAAGTAGACAGAATAAAGACTGAGTTCCGCTTATATGTCTCAAAATAAAAAGGAGGTTTGAATGTTAGAAACCTAAGAAGAATTTTTGAATAGCTTGATTATTAATAAAGTGGTCAGCTTAATCTTGACGATTTCAAGGCAGGTCTTAATAAATTCGGATTCTTTTTGAAGAATGTTGATTATTAATGCCTCCTTAAATACTTTGATGTTGAGCAAAATGGCCACGTTAGCTATTTGGGCTTCTTGTCTTGCATTTCGTAAAAATATTTTTATTTTTACTCCAAAAATTCTAATTTTTCATTCTCTGTTTTCACAGAGTGAAAAAATAAGATTGAATTACATTTTTGTAAAATTTTGAAAAAATTGCTCATATTTCTCTTCAATTATAAAGGGAAACATTAAATTAAAGAAGAGTCAACTTCGTCCTTAAAGTTTTTGACTCTGTAGATTCTGAATAAAAAGGAGCAGTACACCCTTTCTCTCTTGGTAAAATAAAATTAATAAAATTTGGATTCTTACAAAAAGCAACTGAAAATATATATAAATTGATTGAATAAATAAACAAATAGTTGTTAACAAAAAATATAAATAAATTTATTAAATTTTAATTGATTTGATTAACAAAATCTTTTAAGCTCGATTAGATAGATATATTGACAATTTATTTATAAAAAAGCTGAAAGACTTGAAGTTGTCAAAAACAAAGATTACTAAATTGGTAGCAAAACTAGAGAATAGCTTGTTGGTGAATATGTTGCTCAATTCCATAAAAACTAAGATGGCTTGATAACTAGAGATGAGTTCATATCTTACTATGAGGATTTGGGACTTGGAATTTCTTCTGACTAACACTTTATCGAAATCCTTTAAAATTAATGGGGCATTAAAGAAGATGATGACTTAGCTATTACTAAAGAAGAAGTGAAAGGCATAGTCAAAACTATTAGATAAAAGTTAATTCAAAAAACTAAGGGAGCTAACGACGAATTCCTTCTCAGAAAACTCTTCAAAGAATTCGATATTAGCAACAGCGGGTTCCTTACTTTGGATGAAATGAATGCAATGTTGATTAAATTAGAAATCCCCATTCAAAAGAGATATCTTAATGCAGTATTCTCTTAATTAGATAGAAATCACTCTGGAGTCATTGAATTCGAAGAGTTTGTTTATTACATTGTCAACGACCCTTATCCATGATACACTTGATAATTCTTTTATTTTAATAATATTATAATTAACTGTCAATTTTTTTAATTAAAATTTATAATTATATGTTTTTCTTTAGATTAAACAGATAAAATTTTAATTAAAATTGATGTTAAATAAAATTCTTTGTTCGTTCCTTTTTATTTTAAATTTTAAATTTTGCATTTATTATTTTAATTCTTCTAATAATTATTATTTTTATAAAAAGAGACAAACAAAATAAATATTTTTCATCTAAAACAGTTTTTGAATTACAAATAATACTAACAATTTTTTGTTTAAAAAATTTCTTCAGAATACTTTTAATATTTTTTACATAGATAAATTAAATACATTATAATTTATTTCACTAATGAGTATTTTTCCTTTAAAAATTTTATTTTTTCAAACAAAGGAATCATCTAAATGAGTTGGGGAGTTTTCAATTTCACCTCTCATTAGTTTCTTTATTTTCTCTCCATACTAAACTTCATTATTGATTTCATCTTTTTTGTTTGGAACTAAACAAGCTGTTCTTCTTTTATTAAAGTTTTTATTTTGGATAGGCTTTTCTTCTTCTTCACTGTAATCACTACCACTATTGCTTTCAATTTACATCTAATTTTATTAGTTTTCTGAGGAATCTGAAGATATTTCTTCTATTTCTTCATCTCCTGAATTCTATGAGGAACATTCAGATTGGCTGTATGATAAAGAAGATTATTTTTCATTTTTCAAATCCTAATTTAAAAGATTATTATTTTTTTGGTATTAGTTGCCGTTGGTAATTTTTTCTTTTGGTTACTATAATTAATCTACCTTTTTCTATGCAAAATAAATCTGCTAATTTTCTTTTTCTGACTCTTTTTAGTGAGGTTTGTTAAGCATTTGATCTTAGTTATATTAAATTAATTCACTGTACAATCTAACAACATATTGTGAATCACTTAATGAAGATTCATTTAACTAACAGTCTTTTTTAAGCTTCTTGCTTGGATTACTATATTAGCTTTCAAGTTGCTTAGAATCACCAATAATTTAAGTTGCTTGATTTAAGTAGGACTCATTTGTTTATTTAAGATCTTTCAACCATTGACACATCTTTTGATACTCCTCTTAAACATTTTTCTTTATTTGCTTACAGTCAAACTTAAACTAAAAGTTCTAGCTTAAAAATATGGGAATATCATTTTCTTGGAAAATCGTTATGAGTTAGTCTAATAATTTGATAAACACTGCTTGCCAATTTCCTAATACTCCATTATCTGTTTTTTGTGAAAAATTGAAGTTATTTTTAACAACATCAACCATCTCTTGAACTAAGCTTTCATATGCATATTCATTAGTATCTATTTAGTCTACAGTATTTTCATTATCCAAACTAGAATCGAATTCAGAAGATATTTCTAAAAGATTTTTATAATATTTATCTACAGTTTAAACTACGTTTTCATAAGTAAAACTGGTGAAGTAATTCCTTCTAATATGTTGTTTTAATGATTTGTTAGAATCTCTTATGAAAATCTTGTCTAGCTATTCTTTCACTATTTCTAATGTTTATTCAAGCAGAATTAACTAGCTTTGCTCAAATTCATTTAGCTAATCAAATGGAATTAAGTGAGATTGTTCCATAATACTTAAAAAATTTTCAAACAGCTAGTATAGTGTATTATTGAAAAGGTACTTGAAATAAAAGTAGTTCTTCATGTCTGAGTGTTTTTTGACATCTAAGACTTACTCTCTTATCAAAAATTCTTTAAGCTATTTATACAAATTACGTCCGCTGCTGTTTGGTGGTAGAGGAGGAAGTCCAGGTGTTTACTTCGAAGATGAAGAGTAACTAATGTCTTTTCCAAATGCAAGAATTTATCTCACTTTTTGCAACTCTATGCTTAAAGAAGAGAAAGTTATTTTTCCAAAAGGAGATTTAACGTGAATGCTCTTTTCTATTGCTGAATCGATACTAGCCTTAAATAATCTTTCAGACAAAGGATTTTAGTTGATACATATTCCATTAATTTTTTCATAAGTGTAGGAAATAACGTTGTAATATTGATAAATTGAGTTTTATTCGACATCTTTTTTCAAATCAAATCTTTTGTTGAGGTACTTTATAGCACTACGTACAAATCCTTCACTATCTTAAACATCAGGATTAGTATAGCTCATATCCAACATCATTTAATAAGCTTAATGAGATGACATGCTTCTATTCATATTCTAATTATATAAGCCTGAAGAGGGTGATTCAAACAAGTGATTAATAAGCTTATTTTTATTATTAGCAGCTGCAAATTCAGAAGATTTAGTACTGAAATTTGAAGAGTTTCCTTTTGTTATTTCGTTCACACTTAAAAAGAGCAAGTTAAATCCTAGTGAAAATTTATTTTTACTTAAAGCTTCTAAATGTTTCTTAAAATTTCTATAGTATTGTTAGTTTAGTTCATCATCTTATTCAGAGAATATGTAAATAAATAGATCTGTTCCGCTTAATTGTCTTTCAAGATAGAAATATTATTAATTTTTTTTTTAATTAATAGAAAAAGGAATATTTACTTTGTGTTAATTCTATCTAAATATTTAGCCATTTAAATATAAAGAGTGTATTCAATAGTTATATCTTCAATTTAAATTGTAATTTAAAATTAACAATCATCATTTTTTTCTTACGACAAATATGTTTAAAGACTTTTAACCATTCTCTTTTTAAAATTAATTTTAAATAAAAAATTTAATGCTTAAATAGTAATTTTAATTCAAATTATGGTTGGTTTGTAATCATTTTTCATTTAGCAATCAAAATATTCTTGAAGAGTAAATGAAATAAAATAATAAATAAAATTAATAACTAAGTATCAAAAAATACCTCTATTAAGGGATTCTATCCATCTGAAATGATTGTAATTTTGTAATAAAAATGAGTGAACATTTTATTCTTTTCTTTTAAAAAGTTAATTGATATCATATCTAAGAATTTAAGAGTTTCTGGACCAATTAATTTTTCTTTTTCATTAAATGTTTTTAAGAAATTTTAGTAGAATGCGTTTTAATCCTTTTGCTAGTGTTTTTTGTCTTATTCTATTTGCACAGAAGCAGGTTTACTAAAAATAGAGCTCTTTTTAATAACAATTGGAGGATTATTGATTCCATGACAAATTACTTATTAACTTTTATACTTTTCATACTTATAGTGATTCTTCCACTTTTAAAAGAACTTCAAGCATAAATAAGATTCATAAAATTCTAACTAGTTGTTATATTCAACAATTTGAATTAAGTCATTTACAATCTAACTTTATTTATGCTTGATTAACTATTCCCATTTTTATATCAATTAATTTCTCATTTGTTCTTCTTTTGCTTTTTTCTCTTGTTCAGCTGTATTTTTTATTTACAATTATTCATTGTTAAATTAAATTTATTGCTTTTATTCTTCTATTTTTTCCACTTCTTATACTATTATATTTTGTTGTTTGTATTTATTTATAGGTAAGTTCAGTACAGGAATTACTTTTTTTTTATCTTCTTTGGGTTCCACCTAAATTTAAGGTTCTTTTATACTTACAACTTATTTCACAACAGGCTACTTTGAAACTATAGACATTTTACGATCTCTTCTGATCATATTTTCAACTAGAATTTCTGGGAATCTATTCTTTTCTGAGTCGTCTAAAATTTTTCTTATCTTAAGATTTCAAAAATTTATTTGATAAAAGAAGGAATTAAAATTAATTTACTGTATCCTTAAAGCTATTTGGTTTTCTCCACTCAATTTTTTCATAAAAATTAGGCCAATATAGTTAAGCTAATGTTATAAGATAAGATCTGCTTGGATCAATTTTAACCTTATCTATATCATCTATATTTTCAATATCACAACCTAGCTTTCCTAAAAAGTGCTAAGCTGAGTCTTTATCGTATTGATTATCTAAATCAAATTACAAATTTTAAAGACTCTATCTAGTAATATTCTTTTCCTATAAAATATAGTTGAGTCTTACATTAGATAAGCGAAGCAAAGAAGCATTAGCAGATAAATAATCTATTCTTTTATCCTTATTAAGCATTTCAAAATATTTGAAATAATTCTTTTTTGTAAGCCATGTTATTAACTATAAATATATCAAATTAATAAATATGAAAGAATATTTAATAAAATAATTAATTCACCTCAAAAATTGCACAAAAAGACTCATCAATAACTAACGAATCATAAGCTATGTTTAATAAATCGTCCATTTTATGCAAGCTCATTAGATCATCCAGCCTAAACAATAATCTCCAAGATATGACCTTAGGGATCAGTGGAGAGAGATACACGCTTTCGTTTTCTAAAATTTACTTTTTGAGAGTTTGCATATCGACATTTTTACTCTTTTCTATAATGCTCTATATTTTAACTATATTTTATTCATATGTCATAATCAAATTATCTGAAAGAGTTTAAACTTATTCAAATAATTTTTTCTCATTATAACCATTTTCAAGTTCATATTCTTTCAAACATGATTATTTTCTGAAATAATTTATTCCTGCCAAGTTTACAACAAGAAGTAATTCTTTAATTTCTATCATCATCTTTGTAGAGTTATCTAAATTTATAATAACAAAATTAAATATTTTAATTTTTGAAAATCATTAACATTTATTGTATCCAGTATCACTAATTAAATGATTTAAAATATTAGATTCATTTGATATTTAATAAAATTATCATAAACATTTATTATTTATTGCTTTTTTTGAGGCTTTTGATAAAGTAAACTCTTTTGGATTTAATTTAATGTTAATTCAAATAATAATTGCTTTATAATATTTTTTATTGCTGTTTTAGAAATAACTTTATCTGATGTATTTAAAATCAAAATTTTAGTTATAAATTTTCTATTTTTACACAGAGAAAGATGTTGAGAGAGAGGCTCAAGTTCTGCAATTAATGTTCTCAAACGATCAGTAAATTTATCAACAAGTTCCTTAACATTAATTTTAGGTTATAAAAAGTAGTCTAAAATTTCATTTATCATTCTATCTGCACTTTTTTTTATTCCAATTGGACTTAAAATACTACTCATAACTAATTCTTTTGCAGCTGCACTTCTATAATAAACTTTCATAGCAAGATTCTTTTGAGGTTCACCTTTTCTATTTTTTTCAAAGAATGCAAATGCTTAGGGTCTATTCATTAAGTGCCATTCCCATGATGCATCATCGATTGTTTCATGACACATTGCACTTAAATTTTTAGCTTACTCTGCTATAGTCATTTAATCCCCATCGGAGTTATTTAAAGCAAAGTTTTAAGTCACAATCAATTAACTACTTGGATCATTAGCTACTGATTCTTACTACATACCTGCTCTCCTAATTACAAGTTCTCTAATTGGTCCCTTTTTTTAGTTGTGTTTAACTTCGTTGTATCCACTACTTTCTTAATTGTCACTTTCAGACTAGTTATCAAAATCTTGACTTTCTTCATCATATTAATCTTCATCCTAATTATCTTAGTAGCTATCTTCCTAGTCATCCTCGTTTTCTTCCTATTCATAATCATCTTATTCTACAGAAGATTCGTTATCATTACTTTTATCATCTTAATTATCTTCACTTTATTCATATTCCTCATTTGCACCATTAGACTCACTATAATCATCTTCTTATTCATCAATATCTTCTTAGTAATTTGAAGACTATGAATCTACTTCTTTATCATTAATAAAATTCTTCATCTCTTTATTCACATAAGGTTTTTTTTATATTTTTTTTTAAGGTTTAATTGCTTAATTAACTACATTCTAATCCCTAGAAGGTTATGGAGGAGGTCTGTAAACAATACCCTTCATGTTGCCAAATTAATTATTTTTAAAGTTTTATGAAAATTTCTTATTCTAATTAAAATTAGTGTTAGCGTTATTAGCTGCAAAGTTTTGTTATCTGTTTTGTTGGTTTCTATTATAATTTTATTTTTACTAATTGTTGGAACCATAATTGTTGTCATTATTAAAATTCGTAGATTTCTATTACACTTTGGATTATTACCAATCTCTATCGATTCCATTACCCTAGTTTCTTTAGTTAGAGCTTCTTGATCTGCTATTTTGTTGATTGTCAAACCCTTGATTTTACTGCCTTTAGTTTCTTTGACCTCCTTAATTAAATTTTTGATTTGGATCTTTAAAATTCCTATTTTGTTGCATTCCTCTATCATTATAATTTGTTTAATTTTAGTTATTGTTAAAATTTTGAGATTAAAATTTATTTTATTATTGACCCTATTTTGTAGGGGAATATTATCTTTAATTTCCTTAATTGTATTATTAGTCATTCATTTATCCTTAGTTATAATATCCACCTCTGTTTCTATTATTTCTACCATATTATCCTTAAAATCTTTAACCTTAATCAAAACCACTGTTCATTTTTTAAAACAATCTAAATATGATACTAATTTTGCTATTGTTCTATGAATAGTTTCTTTCACTTATATATTTAACAAGATACTGTCTTTTATGGCTGTTTTTAAGATAGATCCGCTTAAGTTTTAAATATTTTCTAAAAGCTATTTACTAACTATTTGATATCCTAAATTGCTTTAATTAATACTTTCAATTTTATTTTACCAAAAAAT
The DNA here is from genome assembly GCA_000231845.2 of Tetrahymena malaccensis 436. Lineage (NCBI taxonomy): Eukaryota > Ciliophora > Oligohymenophorea > Hymenostomatida > Tetrahymenidae > Tetrahymena > Tetrahymena malaccensis. The sequence goes on from JH719971.1 coordinate 497,494, forward strand.
TTTCACACTATTTATTAATATTTTAATATTAAAGATTTTTCATTATTAACTATCTAAAGGCTGATTTCTATTTATTTTATTTGTATGTTTTAGACACCCAAGTTTATGCTAATATTATTCACTCTCAAGTCAAAAATATATTTAGAATAAGTAGTAGGTCTTCATTTTAGGATAGATAAGTATACTCATCTTTAAAAAGCATTAAAATTATTTGGTTTAAATTAATTTTATTTTAATATGTATTAAATAAATTTTAAAAAAATTGTTTTTGCACTTTAATTTTATGTTAATATATGTTTATAACTTTATGAAAAGTTATCAAAAAGTCAAAAAACCACTCATAGAAAATGGTTTAATTATATATATTTCATACTTTAAAATATGTATATATTTAAATAATTATAATTATAATAATATGTGTTACCAGCTTGAAATTCTTTCAAAAAAATTTAATTTAATTTGAATTTTATATAAATTAAGTAAATTTTTAATGTAGTGTTTATATTTTTACTCAATTAAGAATGTTAATTATTTGTTTACTGCTTTTAGTTAGTTTGTTTGTTAATTTAAAATATATGTATTAAAATCAAACTTTTTTAAAAGCCTACTTTACAAAAACAATTTTGCAAATAATTAAATTAAAGTATTTATATATTTATTTAATCTACCAAAAAAACAATTACTATTTTTTAATTTGAGATTTTAAGAAGGTTAGTTAAAAAATAAGAATTCTTTTATGTAATTTTTGCAAATAAAGAATTTATTAAAAATGATACTCAATTAAATAGTTTATTTATATAGTTAATTAAAATGATTAATTTTGAAATAAATAGGAAGACTCCTTATATTTTTAATAAATTTCAAACTAATTTTATAAAATAATCCACAAAATAAGTAATAAAAATCATAGATATTAACTAAAAGTTGTTAATTATAATATTTTATTGTTAAACATTTATTAATGAAATAAAGATTAACAGATAGATGTTGATAAGTAGATTTATGTATTGATGGATACTTAAGAAAGGCTAATTAAATTTAATGCAATATTTTGATAATTAAAATCTAAAATAGAGGAAGACATGGTTTTATGAAATATAATAATTAGTTTTGTTTCATTAGTTTATAATTGTTTTAATGTTTTTAGAATGAATTTTATTTATTATAAGTTAAGTAATAGGGAAATTTAAACTATGGATGATAAAAACTGCTATAAAATAGTACACCTCTTCAATAGATCAATAAATCAAACATTAAATTGATCATTGAGGTAGCTGAATTTTTCTGTTATTTGCAATTACATTATCAAAATTATATATGTCGTTATTTATTTTACTACCATTGTTAATATTATTGTTTGCAGCAAAGCTGGGATTATATGTATTTCCTTGAGGTTTAGGGTCGAATTTATAAATATCAAGATTTGCAGGTTGTCTGGCAATTACTGATGGGACATATCCTAATGCATTTGAATCCTAATTACTAATTGTATTATCTTTAAGTCTATCGTTTCTTTCCCTATTTCCACCTCTTTGATTAGAAAACATACTCGCTACATTTTCCTAGTTAGAATTATTTCCGAATAGAGTGCTATTATTATTATTTGAAGAGAGTGTATTACTATTGTTGTTGTTATTATTATTTCGAACTCTTGAAATATTTCCACCTGTTGGTAAATAAGTACCTAATATTTCCTACTCCATATCTTCGATTTCATCATCTATTCTATTTTTTGAACTGATTCCTTATGGCATACTAAAACGAGATCCTTTTTCTATTGGATTAATAGTAGATCCTCCTATATTATTATTATTGCTGCTGCTGTTGTTATTGCTTGTAATACTGTTGATATTATTGGTTGTTGATATTGATCCTGTGTTTGGATTATTTATACTTCTAACATCGTTATTTATGAACTCATAAATTGGGTCAAATTATTTCTTTGAGGCATAATTTTGGTTTTGATTACTGAATTGTTACTGCTTTTATAATTACTAATTTAATTCAAAATTATTTTTAAGACCAATCAAGTCTGTCTACGATCTTTGATTATTTCTATTTTAAAAAATATTTTTAATAAATTTATCTTTTATAAATAATTAAATTATTTTATTCAAAATGAACTGCACAAATAGGGTTCATTTTCACTCAGCCTTTCTTCAAAGTAAATATTCAAATTATCTTTGTAAATTAAATTTCAGGGATTATTTGATGAGAATTTCATAATAAATTTATTATTTTGCTTGTTAAAAAATTTCAAAGGATGGATAAATTGCTGGATCAAAATAAATAAATGAATCAGCTATTGAAAGAAAGATCTCATTTGTGTATTAAGTAATCAAAAACTAATTTAGGTGTTTTTAATATTTGTTCAGAAAACAAATAATTGATTGATATTTATTTTGTTAATCTTTGCTTGCAAATTGATTGATTTTAAGAAAATTTTGTTCTTTTTGCTTGTTTTTATTATTTAAGTTATCTTTATTATGAATGCATAAAAAATACTAAGAAAGCATGATGAATGAATGATTGCTTCGTTTTGAATGTTTAATAAAATTTAAATTATTTTTAAATAAATTACGATTAAGTATATCTGTTGTCAGGGCTACTGCTTTGGTAATGGAAATGACCATGTTTATTTGGATTCAAAGTAGCGTTATCATAGTTTGTTTAAGGTGAAAGCTAACGCTAATGATTATTGTAATTTCCTAGATGGTAACTGCTTGTACTATTAATGCCACCCAATCCAAATTAGCTTGAATTTTGATTTGCTGTATTAGCATGACCACCTAAACGAGAATTTGAGGGTACATTTTAATTATTGTTTGCTTAAAATTAGTTTAGATTTGCATTATTGTTGCTGTTGCTACTATTATTACCACCCTGATTCCAAACTGAATCTGTATTGTTGGAACTGGTACCTCCTATTAAAGTTGCTGGTTAATTGGAGGATTGTATCATTTAATTGCTATTGTTTTCAGCAGTTAATTCTTCTGGTAATTCTACGTTGCTAAAATATGGATGCTAAAGTATCTTGGCTGCAGTTATTCTTTTTTATGGGTCCCATTTAAGCATTTCTGAGATTAAATTAAGTGCATCAGGAGGGCAATTTGGGATGACTTGGGATAAAGGAATAGCTGGATACTAAGGGAAAGTATAATACTTTGTTGAGGCTAAAATAAACCCATCTGGCCAATCCTATTTTTAGGGAGTTCCTAATACTGAAGTTATTTTTTATATCTAATCTATTTCAGAAGAACCGTTGAAAAGTGGCTTCATCAGATATAACTCTGCCATGATGCAACCTAAAGCGAAAATGTCCACTGGACTATTATAATGAGTCGAACGTAGCAATATTTCTGGTGCTCTATACCACCTAGTAGACACGTAATCGGTGTATGGAGGACGAGAACGCACTTCACGAGCCAATCCGAAATCAATAAGCTTTACAATTCCATCGCTTGAGATCAGGAGATTCTCTGGTTTCAAATCACGGTGGAAAAAACCGTGTTTGTGCATATATGAAAGTGCAGAAGCAACTTAATAAACAATACTTTTTATTGTATTTTCTGGCAAGGATGTTGCTCCTTCCTACTTTGCATTTTCATAAAGCTTATATATATTCTTTTCGACATATTCAAAAACAAATGAGAGCTGTTTCTTGACTCGAAATACTTCCTTAAGCTTTATGATATTCACGTGTGTCAATTTCCTAAGTGATTTCAATTCCCTTAAATTAATGCACTCATCCCATGTCTCATACTCCTACAACATTTACTTAATAGCCACAATTTCCTTTGTTTCCTTATTTTAAGCTTTCCTGACAATACCGAAAGCACCTCTTCCAATCTCGCTAATTATATTATATTTTTCCATTTTGAATATTTCTTTTTAATATTTAACTATTTAAACTTATTTAGAAAATTAATTAATTAATTTCTTATTAATTTTTCTTCTTTATTTGCTCCTTATTTATAAATTTAAAGAATACTAATTAAATGATTTATTCATTTTTAAGGAATCGAGATGAAATAATAACTTTCTTATCATATTTTAATGAATGGTCTGGTAAAAAAACAAGCAAAATAAACAAACAAATAAATAAGTATGCATGCGTTCATAGAAATTAAAAATGAATGATAGCTATATCTTCTTATTATATATTATACTGAATGTGTAAATTTACTAAACATTTTTAAAATACACTAAACAAAAAAGGCCATATTAATACATAACTACTAAATTATTTTCTTTTTTAAGCAATACTCACCACTTAAAAATGTTCATGAATTAATTCTTCTCTACCTTTCAGTAATAATAAATTTTATAATTCAGTCTTGCGATATCTCCTTAATTTTATTTTTATTATCTAAATCTTTTTTTAATAGCTTTTTAAAAAGAACCAATGTATTTCTTTATTTAAGATAAAAATAAACCAGTAAATAGGTAAATTTATTTATTTATTTTTATATATTTTAGTCCAGTAAATTTCTAATTATTTAAAATAATTTTAAAGCAATTGAATTCTAAGCTAAATAACTCCTAAAAATAATACTCCACAAAAATTATCATTAATTAATTTATTAATTCTTCTCTCTCTACCTTTCAGTAATAATAAATTTTATAATTCAGTCTTACGATATCTCCTTAATTTTATTTATTATCTAAATCCTATTTTAATAGCTTTCTAAAAATAAACCAAAGTATTTCTGTATTTGAGATAAAAATAAATCAGTAAATATTTATATTTTTTTATTTGTTTTTATATTTTTTAGATTAGTAAATTTCTTATTATATAAAATAATTGAATTCTAAGCTAATTAGCTCATAAAATAAACCATCAAAATTATGATTAATTTATTTATTTATTTCAAATATTAAAATAAAAACTTCAAGAAAAAGTATTAATTAAAATAAAATAGATATTTTTTAAAGATGGGTTGGGTTATTAAAGATAGATGTTAGAAATTTTTAATTGATATTTTTATATGAAACAGTTTATCAAAGTTAAATTGAAAGAGCCCTTAATTTGTAAGTATTATAAATTATCATAAATAAAGTTATTAATTTAATCCAAATTTCTTAATTCCATTTTATAGTTAATTTTATGAAATTAAAACACAAATATTTGCAATAAATAATTTAAATTAAAAATAAATTTATCTATTTTTAATAAGTTTTAATAAAAGTTAGCTTCAAATTAAATTTTTTATTATTTTTGTTAAAATATTTGTTATTAATTATTGAAATTAAATCTTATTTGCATAAAAGTTAAAATGTATGCTTTTATTTTAATATACTAACTTGATATTTAATTAAAATTATTTTTTTAAGTTATTTGGTTTAATTTTTATGATAATGCTTTTGCTAAAATTATTAATTTTTAATCTGAATGATGTATATTCTTGTTTTTTGAATACTTAGTATTTAGTTTTTAAATTTTATGTTTTAATGGATTTTAATTGAGTACCTTAAGAAAAAATAACCTAAATTAATTGTTTTAGTTCTCTATTTATTCATAATTTCTTGTGAGTTTTACATAAGCTCTATTTTATATCAAAAAATTCTAAATTTTAATATAAAAATATTTTATTTTTGTGAGTTAAAATGTAAAAGTAATTTGAATGAAATTGAGAAACAATTAATAAATGATTACATTATTATATTTAAGTTTTAATTTAGACTTAAATATTTTTGTTTATAGGCCAACTTTTTATTTTTTACCTAAATGTTGATTTTAGTATAAAATTCAAATAATTTTAATAATTGAAGAAAAAAATGTATAAAATCTATTTATAAAAATTTATTAAAAATTGCTAACTTTTTCTATTTGAAATTAATCAAATTCACTGTTCATTGTAATATTGTCAAATTTCAAATATAGTTTATCAAAAATGTAACACAAAAGTTTTGGTTATGTAATAAATAAACGACTAGTACAAAATGGCAAAATCCATATTAAATCTTTAATGGATAAAAATTTATAATAATAGTTTATTTTAGTTTAATGTGTATCCCGTATTATTTTATCAATAAGTAGCTATTATAAAAAATTTCATTTAATAAATATAAATTATTTATTCTAGATGATCATTTTAAGGATACTAAAAAATGGGACTGATGCTAAAAATCTCAGCAAGCATTCATTATTAACTATGTAGAATAGAATTTTGTAAACTTATATAATTATTTATAGTATTAACTCTTCGAATCAAATCCACTTATCAAGTGATTTCAAATAAATTTAGTAATAAATTAATTGGTTCATTATATTTAGAAAAGAACCCATTTTATAGTACAATAGAAAGTAAGTAAAATAATTATATGCTTAGAATAATAATTTATAGCTAATTACGGTTGTTGGGTAATCTTTTTTTTTAATTATAATAGATTTTAGATGAGTAATTTAAACAAACTTAAAATATGTCTGTAGATTTTTAAGATATTAATTAAATTGTACTTTTCAACATTTTCATTTTTATTGTAAAGGTGAGTTTTTATTATATCTTTTAATTGTGTTGTTTCAATCTCAAAATAAATGTAATTATTAGCAATTTTTATTTGTCTTTTAGTTCTTCTTTTCTTTTTTACTTACTTACTTTCTTTCTTTCGTTCGTTCATTCACTCGCTGGCTCGCTCACTGTTTTGATCATTCAAGCTTATAATAAATTAAAAATAATTTGTTCGCTTTAAAATATAAAGTATATTTTATTCATCAGAATAATAATGAATTTGAATTAATTGTAAGAATAATTTACGCACTAACTTAATTTAACTTAAATTAGTATTTAATTGGTAAAATGAGTTAAAAGAAGTTTTGATAAATTAAAATTATAATTTTAGCTTGGTTAGTAAAAGTAAGATTAATTATTTTCAGTTTATATGGTTAGATTTTTTTAAATAAAACTTTATGCATGGGTTAATTCAGGAGTTAGTAGTATTCTACTCTCTGTTTTTAAAAAAAATACCTAAGTTGCTGTGTGTAAATAAATGGTAGAATTTGTTCAAAATTAAATATCTTAATAAATATGTAAATGTCCTTTTCTTTTTCAAAAAAGAATTCTTTGTAATTATAAGTTTAAAAAATATTTTAAAGCAAACAGTACTTTTTGCACAACAAATTTTTTAGATAAAACCACAAAATAATTTGAATTCGAATTTGCCTTAAAATTAATAAAATAAGATTTTCGAAAGATTCTAGCTTATTTGTAAAAATGTTTAATACATACATTCATTCATTCTATTATGGTTAGAATAAATATCAAAGAATAAAGACTTCCTTCCAACGTTTAATAAAAAGTATCATTCTAAAATTTGAGAAAAATGGAAAAAATTATATCTTAAGAAATTTAGTAGAGTTATTTCTGAAAATCTATCATTTAGCTACAAATTTAGAAATTATATTAACAATAAAAAGAATAGCTTTTTATTTTTACTGCTTATAGCATTAATCTCATATTTTTTTACGTTTAGTTCTAATGGTTTGTTAGCCTCTTTCAATTTTCAAGATTTAATACGCTGGTTTTAGTTAAACAAAAAGGGTAACTCAACTAATTAAACAAATTTTGTTTGCTTTAATTTTTAAGGGTTGAAAAATTTGATTTTCTTACCTTAATATTTAGTTAGTTCTTTCAAAAAAGTTTATATTTATAAAATAACGTATTATTGATTATCCTTAAAAATACAAATTATCTAAATATTTTTTACAGAATCAACTTAATGAATTGCTATGGGCTCATTTACTTTACAAAAAAATTATTAAATTTTTAGTAAAATTTTTTTATTAAAACATCACTCCATACTTAGAAATTAACAAGAAGCAAGTCTTTAATTTATGAGAGTTTCATGAGATAATTTACTTTTCTAAATTACAGAAATATTTATTTGATATACAAATTCCTTTTAAACAAAGATATAAATTGTTTACTTTGCATTATTTTTTAAACTTTTATAGAAGATACTACTTCTATATTTATATGAGTTAAGCACTCTATAGAAAAGCTACAATAAAATAAAGTTGGATAGCCCTAACTATCCGAAATTTAGAATTGAAACTTTTACCTTTATTTATTAAAGTGTTCAATTGAAAGATCTTATTTTAGGCTTAAACATTAAAATCAAAGAATAATTATAATTAAGACAAATTTTTTATCATTTTAATCACCTATCAACACATATCTTGTAAATTTCAATCATAAAAACAATCAAATAATAGATGACTTTAAGTTTGTAAAAGTTTAGATTGCATGCTTCATAGCTTGCATAGATTGGAAGACTATTAATAATTGAATGTACTTACAAGTATTTGACTATTGAAAGGTTTTATATTTACAAAATTTTATTTTTTATCTATCTTTTTATAGAAATAAAGGAAAGAGCTATTAAAATAGCATTAAGAGGATGACTTAGATTTTTGTTTATTCCTTTGGAAATTTGGAGCAATTATAATCACACATTCTTAGTATCTGTTCTTTATTGTAATAATTATTCTCAATTTCCATAGAGTAGTGAATTTGGACTTGTTAAATTAAAATCAGCCTGAGCTTATTTTTTTACCTATCAAATTAACAGCTTTATAAATATAAAATGAGTCAGTGGGGAATATATTTTAACATTTCTTAATTAATCAATTCTAATGAATTTTATCGACATTGTAAATTACACAATTTATATAAATTTTTGTGATAGGGAAATGATGATTTGTTGTTAATAAATTTTTTTTCTATAAAATAGATACTTTTTTCCCACTTTAATAATCTTCTTTATAATTTGTTATTACAAATTTGATTTACCTTAGGAAATATAATTTAAATCAAGCAACAAAAAATTAAATAATCTCGGAATAAAAAACATACATAACACTTTCCAAAATAAAAATACATATATCACTTCTATTAAAATGGGCTCAAGTTGCACTTCAGGCAAATAAAAAAAACCTAGAAATAACTCTTCTTCCAACAGCAATACTACCAAATCCTCACCAAAATAATTACCTACCAACATTCCTTCTGTTTTTTACCATCAAGTTTAGAAGGAGCAGTAAGATTTCATCAATTTCGATGACAAAAATAGCTCTAATAAAGTCTTTTCAAAATACCTTTCTGCTGCTAACACAGCTTATTCTAATGAAACAAAAAGCAGCCAACATTCCAGATCTACCAGCAACAACATGACTTAATAATTAAAAACTAAAAAACTATCAGAAGGCTAAACTTGTTCAGAAAATAATGTATTCAAAAAGAGAAAAATGACTCAATTAGAAAACTTCATAATAGAAAGAAAAAAATATATGTAAGAAAGAGGAGTTGCTGTATACACACCCTACACAATTCTCCCCCCACCTGTATTAAAAAGCGTTAAATCGAGCTCTCTTCAACAGAAGCGTGTTAAATCTCTTTCTATATAACACCTTAAAAAAGATTCCTATCAAAATAAATTGTAATCACATCCTGCTAACATGTTAAATGGTGATGTTGATGCAATAACAGTTGAAGTCTGACTAAGTCAAATAAATTTTTTCACCTATTAATTAATACTAACTAAATAACTCATAAAGTTAAAAGCCACACTTAACATAAAAAATAAATAATAAAATTTTCACTACCTCACATAAAAAAGGCCTACCTTTCCTTCCACTAAATATCTTAAACCATCTTAATCTTTAAAAAATAAATTAATATATTAATAAACAAATACTAAATTAATTAAGACTATTATAAAATAGTAAAATAATACACCAACAAACATTCCTACTAATTAACTAACTATTAAAATATATGCAAATTACATATTTCTTTATTTAATGAAATTTATCTTTACAAATTTGAATCATTTCTTTCCTTTCATATAAATAAATAGCAATAATTTATATTCTTACCAAATTCACTTATATTTGACTTTTAAGATTCAGATTTCACTTTAAATCTAATTTTATTTCAATTGAAACACATATACAAGTGCAAACAAAATTCATCTCTAAAATTTGTTTACCTCATAAGATAGAATTTATATTATTTTTAAACTTATTTAATAGCATATGGTATGAAAAATAATAATAATTTTTAAAAAATAAGCTAGTAAAATTAATTTTTTGATAATTAGTAAGATAAAAAAGAATTTATTATACGTAATTTCAAAAGCAGATTAATATTTGTCTATAATCAATTATAATTCTTAATCTACTAAGTTAATAATTCAATTCTGATAGAAAGCTTAAAATGATTGATCATTCATTATTTTTGTTGATAATATTAATAATAAAACAATTAAAATGAATAGTGAATAAATATATTATTTATTTTATAAAGTATTGAAGATTACAAATTATTTAATTAAATCTTTACACTGTTTAGTAACTGCAATTGTCTATTTATTATAATAATTCATTGTTTTGTTATAGAATACAAAGATTACTTTTTCATTCAATAGCTTTATAAATTAAACGTCTTTTTGAAAAATTGACATTTATTTTTTATATTGCTAGCATAAATACTTTATAATTAATCAAGATATTTTTATTAAAATTGAAAAATAACTTATTATTTAAAATATCTATGAAGTATCTCAAAAAGTTAAAATTTAAGAGATATTTTTTAACTTTAAATGAGTAATGGTATAATAGTGTAATAAACCTATTAAAAACTAATTTAAATTTACAAATAAACACTTTTATTCAATAATTTCTTACAATATATTTAGCTATTTCAACTAAGGAGTTCTTTCTTTCCTAAAAAATATGAAATTTGTTACCATGAGAGAACATATCGCAGTCACAACAGTCACTTTTATTTACATTATTTAATAGTTCATCAGATAAGATAGCTAAGCATTTTTTGATATTATGCTTAATATAAACAAGAGCTTAAAGTAGTTAGCTTGAAAGAAAAAATAAATTCATTTATGTGTTTTAATTATGAAAGAAATACTCTATTTTTTTAGAAAAATAGAAATAAGGTGTAGGTAAAAATATTTAAATTGTTTTAAATCGTGTAAATAATTAAGTATTTTTATTAATATCACTTTGCATATGGTGTAAAATTTTATCAATAATCATCATGAAATACTAAAATTGATGAAATATAAGTAAAATTTGATAATATTAGAATACTTATTTATCCATTTTTTATCTCCAAAAGTTTTTAAAATTTTTCAATGGTTTTAATTTTTTTAGTCTTTCTTCTCATAATAATAAAAGAAATAAATACATATGTGTGAATAAAAATCAATAGAAATTGTACTTATTTTATCAAAAATATTTAGATTTTAATTCTATTGAAGGTAATCACTTTTATTTTTAAAAATTCGTAGATAGATGAGTATTGAATTTAAAATTGATTGGTTGAAGCTATTTCTTAGCCAGCCCTTAGATTTAAATTATATTCTTTCTCTTTCTAATAATCAAATTAAATAAAGGAGTAAACTAAATATTTAATAATTTTTTAATTTATTTGAGTTCTTTTTCTAAATTAGTTTTTGAATTTATTCAAATATAAATAGTATCGAATTTTACTAAAGATTTTATATCCTTTCAAAAAATAACCCATACGGCTATGCAAATCTGCTCTTCTATTTTAATTATTTTCAAAAATTTTATCTATAACAATAAATTTAAATCTTTTAACATAAATAATTTATCCGACTTTTACAAAAAAAGTTTACATAATTTGTAATTAAAATAAGAAATATTGGTCAGATGTAGAAATCAATTCATAAAAATTTGAGAATTATAGTATATTCTATTGTTACTCATTCTTCTTTATTATTTAAGATAAATTTTTTTGTTGCAAATTAAATTTGAGGTAAAAACTGTAAATTAATAACAGAATTTAGTTTATAAATTCCTATTTTAAATACCATAAATTAATTTCGGATCATTATCAATAAAAAAGGGTTTGATTATTTAAGCAAATTATATTACTAACAAATTAGGAAAGATACTTATGACTATTCTCAAACTGCTTACTTCAATTTAGATTTAAAAGAATTAACTTTAAAAATATTAGCAAAGTTAATAACTCTCCACTTCCATAACTAACTTGCCTTTAATACTATCAACTTATATTTTTAAAATCGTAGATTTATTGAAAGATTTTTATAGACTGAAAATTCTTTTCGGAGAGTCTTAAAATTTTTAAATATACAAATTAGATTAGGTATAATGTTACTATTATATAAATTTTATGATATAATAAATTTGGTCATTGTAAATAAATTAAATATTATAATTTATCGAATATATATTTTTACACATTTTTTTGTCAACAAGCCCTTATTAAAAAATGTAGAGTAAATTATCTTATAAAAACTGATTAATCCTAAGTGTACATAAGAATGATGAAGGATTAGATAATAGTAATAAGTAATCTTAATTAATTATATAGTGTAATAAAATCCTCTAAAATCAGAATTTTCACAAACAAAGTGTATTGCCTTTGAATTGTTTGGTTTTTTTTAAGTCTCCAAATCGAAAATTTTAAAATAAAGTTGATTTTTAATTTTACATGATTTATTTTGAAAGAAATATCCTATTTTAAATAATTTTTATTTAGTATGTTTCTAAAACAATTTACCTTTGTAAATTTGAGTTATTTTCTAAAAAATTGGTCAAAAAGGATGGGATCATTTTTAAAAATTAGCATTCTTTGGTCAAAACAATCTATTTGATTTGATTTTACTTCAGAATAAAATGTTATTAATCTATATATATAAACAACAGAAATGCATTTATTTATTTTTTAAAGAAATTATTTAAAGAAGATTTTAAGTTTTCAAATAATCTGATACAACTACATTAACTACAACCTGAATTTGCTAAAAATATTATTGTGTTTATTAAAATTTGTTTTAGTGATGAGACATTTATATCTAAAGTGAGATATTTCATTCACTGTATTTATTTAATTTAAACATAATTTTGTATAAAATATTATTAATTAAGGTGAATGTTATGACAAGTTTTCATTTTTATAATTATAAATGAATAATTATGTTTTTTAGCTTGATTATTTTTTTGAATTTTAATATGTTTCTGATTATGAATAATACAAATTCATAATATTTTGTATGATAATTTGCAAAGTATGTGGAATGAAGTAAAATACAATTAGATTTTGTAGATAGCAATTACTAAATATCAACAAAATTTTTAAATTATCAATTTAAGTGTTATATCTAAAAATTGTAATCTGTAAACTCTAAAAAAGCTATTAGATAATACACTAAACAGAGTAACCTGGTCCTTTATTAAATAAAAAAATTAATAAAAATCCTCAATTTCTCTGGAAATTTGTACAAAAGATATCTATCTATTTAAAAGCTTCATCCATAAAATAAAATCAATCAAACTATTTGAATTCTTGAAAATTAATACTCTTTTTAGAATATATTATGATAAAATAAGCTTTTCTAATTAATTTTCCTTTTTACAAAACTCTATTGTTAAATAGAAAAAGAAAAAAATTTATTTTATTTGACAGATCTAATAATGATTTTTTTTTAAAATGGAAATTCATTTAGTTCAAATTCTACTATTTAGACTTAATAAATACATTCATTTTATTAATTAAGCTTGCAATTAAGTAAACTAGAATCTCTGTGTGGCACATAATTTGCTTTTGTTACTTCTATTTAAATTTCAAGAGGTTAGTACTAAATTAAATTCATACAGTTTTTTATTTTAGATTACTTTGTAAAATGATTAGGTGAGATTCCTCAAAGTAAAACTATTAGTAGTGAATAGAATTATTTGTGTTAATTTACCCAGATTAGTATTTTGAGGATTTCTTATTCCTTAAAATATTAGCTAGTTAGTTTTAATTTATTTTTTTTGGAAATATCAATATATCTATTGAAATTTTAAACTAACTTATATCAAAAAGTTCTAACCATTAGTAAGTTTTTTTGATATTTCTCAATTTGTTAAGCAAATTCTATGAAAAAGCTTGAACCAATCTGCAAATAAAAAAACAATAAATTACTATTTTAGATGAGTAATAATCGAAGTTAATTTTCATATATATTGATGAATTTTCAATGTACATTTCAGATTTTAATATTTGTTATAAAACTCAAAAGGTGGTTTGTAAACTCAAAAAAATCTAAATTTAATTCAGAAAAATTTAAGGGAAATTCCTTATGTTTTTAACTTATTATTCAGAGATTCATTAAGATCCTAATTGAATGAAAAATATTGGTGTAATTAAATATTACAAAGAAGCTTTTTTGTACTATTTCATTAATAATTATCCATTCTGGAAAATAAGAGATACCTGTGATTAATAATTTGAATTATAAACATTTTAACTGTGAAAAATCAATCCAAACAAGTAGTCTATTTTAAAATTTTTAGATATATTTGATTGAGCTAAGTAATTGATTATTTTAATCAAGTAAGAAAAGAATTTTAAATATATCAGAAAATATAAGTCATTATTTTCTTACTTAATTGTTAGCAATCAACAACATAAAAGTAAAGACAAAGATTCTTTAAATAACTGTTAGATGCTTTTTTCAAAATTGTGAGTGACAAATTGTATTATCTGTAGAATTTATCGAGAATCAGAATTTACAATAGAAAGAAAGAAGAGCTTCTATTAATAATCTTAATTATTTCTTTATTATTTGAAAGAGTTCCTATACTAAACGAAGTAAGATCTTACTAATTGATAATGGATTATGTAAAAATTACTTTATACATATTTCATCTTGAATGGTGTAAGCAAATGAATAAATAAAGCTAAGCTAGATTTACTATTTCTCATAAGATTTAAATATTAAATTAAAAACATATGCAGGTATGCAATGTATAAATGGAATATTATATTATATTTTAATAATATATGTAATTAAGACAGCTAATTTCCTTTTACAAAAGAATCAATCAATGTATTTATTTATTTAATCTATCTTATGGAAATGCATTATTACTTGAAGTTACTATGTAGAAGAAAAAAAATTTATCATAACACTATTCAATAATCCAAATAAATTATGAATGCATTAATTAAATGAATGTTAAGAGTAAAGATATAAAAAAAACCAATTTGTTTTTAAAATAATTAAAAATAAAAAAAAAAATTGAAAACAACTATTAAAAAAAAGAAAACAGAGGAAAATAAAAAACAATTAATTAATTAATTTAATTTTCATTACTGTCAATAATTAGTAAAATTTCTTACAAAAAAAACAAAGAAATTTTGAATATAAACAAGTTAATATTCACCAATAAATTCCTTATTTAATATTAACTTACTAACTTACTAAGTAATAAGAAAAAATACCTTAACTTCACTGATAATTGATTCATTTATTATAATAATCAATATTTTTCGTATCACTTCAAAGCTCATAAATCTTTTTAAACTAAAACAAATAATTTAAACTATTTAAATAAATACTTAACAAATTAAAATGGGAAGCTCTTGTACAACTGCTAAGAAATCATCTGCTAAGAATAATTCTAGATAATACAAATATCAACCCAAAACAGCTGATACTGTTAACTATCCCTCTGTCTAAAGTGTTAAAAATCTCAAATCTAAGGATGTCTTGATCGAGTGCTACAATAGTAAAATAAAGCACTCGAAAGCTTGCGCTTAAAATATTACTTATTGTAATAATAATAATAATACAAATATTATGTATACAAGCAAAAATTAACAAAATATATCTAATCATGACCATTAAATAACTCACAAGGAGATATCACCCCAAAGTACAAATGTTCCTAACATGCTCTCTTGCAACACCTCTGTTAAATTTGAAAGCCCAAAGGCATTTTGTAATGGACAAAAGACTTCTCCCAAATTAAATCGCAGAAAAATGAGCTATATCGAAATGTTTATTTTGGAAAGAAAGAGATACATGCAAGAAAAGGGTGTTTATAACTATACTCCATACACTGTTTTACCAGCTCCTAAGCTTAAAAAGCTCCAAAATAATCACTTGTATCAAAAGAGAAAGTCCTCTTTAGCTCACATCCCTTCTGATATGCTGGGTAATGAATGTACTTAGCCTACTTAAAATAGCTATTAAAAATCTACCAAAACAGAAAGCATAAATAGCATTGGTAGTGAATTTGGTACTTTCCGTAAAGAAAATTTACCTGCTTAGATGCCAAAAGGAGATTCTGATATAATCAGAATTGATATTTGAGAAATTAAGCTGGTTTTCTGCACTTTACACTGGCTTGTAAATACTTGACATTTAAATATTTATAAAATTACCTCAAAAATAAATTTGCCTTTTGGTCTTCTTTCTCTACCAATTAAATTAAATCCAACTAACTAACCTCTTCTACTAATCAACAAATATCATATGAATATCTTCATTTAGCAAATAATTAAAACCAACCAATCATTCGTTATCAACATAGTATCTGTGTATAATAATTAGATTATAGATGGAAACATTAACTTTGCAATAGAAGAATCTCATAAAACAATGAATCTCTCTTTCTCACTCACTCAACCACTAAATAAAAAACAAACTAAATATTAGAAAATACTTCTTTTAAGTCTTCAAACTCTCTATCTCACTCTCATAATTAAAATTTAAATATTTTGAGCTCTTGTTACTTTGAAACTGAGCAATCATTCAATCATAGTCTTTTAACATAATAAAAACCCACCCGCCCTAAATAACTCTTACTAAAAATTAATTAATCATTCACATCATTCATGAATGAAAAACAAATAAACAAACAAAGAAATAAATAAATAAATAAAATTAATATCAAAATAAAAAATCAACCCGTTGATAACAAATAAAAAAAACCTTTAGAAATAATGATAAATAAATAAATAATATATAAACAATAATACTTTTCTTTTCAATCTATCTTACCGTAATAGACAAATTCACTATTATTATATTTATTGATATGTACATACTATTCTTTTCATTTTATTGTATTACTTTAAATTATCTCATCATTCAATAATGAATTCATCAACTTTTTATCAAATTAGAAACTTAAGCAATTAAATAAAAAATTTATAAGTGTTTTGCTTATTAATTAATATTTGTTTTTGGTGAAATTTATTTAAATAAAACACTTACTTATTCATTCATTGAAGAATGAGTAAATGATTGATTGAAAGGCAAAACCTTTTAATTAAGTAATTATTTGCTTTTTAAATTTTAGAGCACTGTTGACTTACACCCAACGCTCATATCAAATTATATAAAATTTACTCTTACTTACTATTTCCTATCATCATTCTATTACAACACTCTTGAAGAAAATTAAAAGGCTGATAGAATTTTCCAGTAAAGAAATTTACTGAAAGATATTTTAATTTATTTTCTCTAAATTGGCTTTTTGTATTTCCGAAATAGTTAATAAGAACTCGAATTGCTCAAATATCTTTTATCAGAATAAGCAATTTAAGGTAAAGTTAGCAAATTTTACTTAATAAGTATATTTAATTAGCAGTGATAAGTCTAAGCTGGATCTAATTTTAAATTGTATTAAAAGAGAGAAATGCGCATGCATGAATTTGTTTGTTTATTTTTAGTAAAAAAAGTACCAATCAAACAAAATTATTTAAAAAACCAAATAGATATTTTTAGAGATCTAATTTAACAAGCCCTATTTCAAATATATAATCATTCTTTAAACATTTTTTTAATCAGTGATCACTTTATTTATCAGTGTGAAGGAATTTTACTTTCATTCATAGAATTAGAATTACTTTAAGATGAGTAAATCTATTTTTGTATGAAAAAAATGTGATTGTTTATTTCAAACGGAATTTAAAATTTATTTAAAAATAAGCAATAAAAATAGAAAATGATTTAGAGTCTTTTTTTATCAGGCATACGTTATACAAAAGAAAAACCTATTAATAAAAAAATACAACAACTTTACGTTAGGCATTTTATTTTTATAACTTATTTTGCAAAAAAGTATTGTAAAGCTAATTTATGAATTTTAAGATTTTGATATTTTCTAAAGTTAAAAAAATATTCTGCAAGCAAGTTCTGTTAATATCATTAATTTAGCTTCAAATTTAATTTTTCTTCTATCTATAATCTTCTCTTTTCAATAAACATGAAAATTAATCCAACAAATAGACTATTTTATATAATACATTCACTTCATCATATGGAGATTCCAAAATTTGAGTCCATTAATTTTTGGGCATTCTTTCATCTTTATTGAATGTGGTAAAATAAAAAGCAGAGTCTTAATCTGAAAAAGAGAGAGATACACACAAGCACAAGAATGAAGACAAAAATAAAAATACACAAGTTGAAAGGAGTTTCCATAGTTTAGCATAAACATAAATTGAGAGTGAGATCTTCTATTAAAGTTAGTTGTTGTGAAAAATATTTATTAAAATTTTGCACTTGCTATTATTAAGGAAGTTGTATCTATAAAATTTAAATACTCTATACATTTTTCAATTTTACTCTCTTTTCAGTAATTTAAGAAAGCTCAATAAAGTGAGAGCAAGAAATTGGAATAGAAAATAAAAGTAAAGTGGTATTTGGCAAATATCTAATCATCAGAATTATTTAATTTCTTTATACACTATATTTGAAATATTACGCAAAACAAAGTGAACACTAATTAATTATATCAAAGCACAAATACCAAGGTCTTTTACTTTGATGATACAAATTAAAAGTACATGTTTATTGAAAGTAAGCGTTAATTAGTTTATATTTTGCTTTGTAATCAAAATATTAAATTATGTTTTTAGCTTCTTTCCATACCATAAGCTAAATAGTACACCATAGCTTATAATACTATATTTATTTATAGAATATTATTATAAAAATTTATTCCCTTCAAAAATCTCTTCTCTCTTTTCTTAATTTTTAACTTCAATTTTTGAATTCTACAGCAAAATCTTCTGAATGATTGATTATTTGAATAACTAAAAAGAAAATATAATATATTCATAAAAGTTATTTAAGCCACTACGCTTAAAAATTTAAGATAATAAAAAGTATTGGAAAAAGTAAATGAAAAAAATTGTATTTTTATGAGAGTAAGTATTCATTCTCAGATTAATTAAATTGTGGAAGAAATATAAATAAAATGAATAAATTCCATAATAGCTTAATAGAACAAAGCTATCTTTCGAATATTTTTCAAGACTGTATTTTTATATTAATTAACTTTACTCCAATAAAATTTTTTATATTATCATAAAAATTTTAAATTTAAAAATTGCGAAAATCAGAATGTGTTGGGAAGGTGGACTTTGTTCATATCTTGTTATTGATTTTTAGAAAATTGTGAGTCGTTTACTTACAATTTTCCTTGGAAATGCTTATATATTATCGATATCAAGGTCTATTTATATTTAAAAAAGTAAGCTTACTTAATATTTATACAATCAATTTTTTAATCATGTTAAGCTTCATAATATTTACTCTGAGTTGGATTAAAAGCTAAACAAGCGATACCCTTTGAAATATGTTGGTATTTTGTATAGAAAGATCTCAGCTAAATAAGCTAATTCCATTTTAAATAATATTGTATTGAAATAATTTAATTTAATTGATACCGCTTTTTTAAAAATAGTTTACGCTTAATCGATAACAAACCTGGTGTTTGTTATTTATTAATAAGCTTCATGGTACATTGAAATGATAAGCAAGTAGATTATTTTTGATGTAAATAAATCTTATAGAAATCAATACTTAGTGTTAAAATATCAAATTAATTTAGTAAGAGTCTTGCTTTATACATTAAATATTGCAAATATAACAAGTTTACAAAATAAAATATTTTCTCTTTTAATACAATCTTTTTACTATATTTATTATTATTATTCTTGGTTGTTCCAAATATCTTTTTCAAATTATAAAAATAATGACAAATAATCCTGTTTACTTCGATCATATTATATTGAATTGAGTGCAAAATTCTTTTCATTCAAGCGACTAAAATTGATACTTTTTCTACTTTCTAACAGAGAATGAATAAGTGTGTTTAAATAAGTACGAGTCTATGTGTGATATAGGAAATTCATTTATTATTATTAAATTTTTACTATCCAAAATTTAATTAACTATTTATTTGATGGATGGTTCTAATTAAAGGAAAAAAAATACTTAGGAATATTTATCTCCACTTTCTCTTTTAAAAATAAGTGGTTATTTTTTTGATATTACTCAACGTAGATGACAAATACAATAGTGATGACACTTATTAAAGCATTCAAGTTTTATTGTATGCTTCTAAAGTTAATTTCATTTTCTTTAAAGTTTTATTTTTTTTACCTTTTGACAAAAACTTTGTCTCATATTAGTTTAATTTTTAAAATATTCTATTATCAAAACACATCATAAAACTCTACATTCTTTTAAAATTTAATATCAAGGGATATAAAAACGAATATGTAAATTAAGATATTTCATTCTTTTCATTATGTAATTTTTCTAGAACGAAGCATACTCTAATATTTATTATGTATTTTTTAACTAAAAGTAAACATATTCTATACATTCTTTATTAATTAATGTTTTTTACATTTCGCAGATAATGAATTAATAGCAGATCACTAGATAGCCTATTTTTAAATACTACTTTTGAGAGCTTTTTCTTAAAAATTTACTTAATAGTAAGGGCTGGTTAAAAGATCATAAATGGTTCAGATTTTGTTATGTAAACTCTTAATTATGTTATAACTTACTTAACTTAATTTGATCTATACTTTAGTTCTAGAGATACTAATTTTTTTAAACAAAGCAAATTTTTAAATTTCAATAAATTAAATTTGATTGTAAGTTAAACACGACTGACTACTATCAATGAATAATCTATAGTAACTAGTTATTAGGACCATTAAATAAATATCTCAAATAAAACATTCTGATGAATTTAAAAATTTTTTATATATTTAAATAAATACTTTCTTTACAAAGAAAAATATTGAGAAAAAAAATTCTCAAAATTTAATCTTAAGATAGAATTCTTTGTTTAAAAAAGATCACATATAAACATTATATTTTTCATTTAAGATTTCATCTTGCTAGTAAATTTATTCTATCAAACAACTTGTTAAAAAAAAAAAATCTTTTTAGAAAATAAAAAATCGAAATGAAAATGAAAGCAATTTTGAAGAAATCGCACATTTTGATAATTGCATGATGCATTTGAAGAATGAGAAGTTGCTTTTTCATATATTTTATTTTATGTTTATTATCATTTCTAATTAAAATTTTGGAGGGAATGTTAAAGTTGTAAATACTTGAAGTAACAAATATTCTTTCATCAATAATTAGGGATTTATTGTCTTAAACAATTGTATTATATCTTAATTTTATCAGAAAAATACTCTATTTTATCATATTTTACATTTAAAATTTACATGTTAATTACAAACACATAACATATTCAGGCGGGATTTCAGTAACTTTGATCATTTAAATATTATTAAAGCTAATTATTTCTTTTTATTTTTCTCTTTAATTTTCAATCAACAATAAACTAAGAAATATTCCATATATATATTTAAGATCTAAATCAAGATAAATTCTCAAATATTATTTATTCATACAAGAATTACGATTCCTAATTATTTTAAAATAAGTCATTTCAAATAAAAACATTTTCACTGCAAGCTCAGATTTATTAATTTTTGCTTTATTTATCTATTTCATTCTTAGACTAAAATTAAATAAAGAACTAGAATTTTACTCAAGTAACCCAGAGTAACAAACATCAAAACTACTTTCTATTATTAATTTACTTGAAAAATTTTTAGAAGTAAACTTAAAAAATATAAAATATTTTTTACAGTTGATACCAATTAAATGTTAATTGACAAATTTATTATGTAGCATTAAAAAAATACTAACGCTAAATTAAATAAGCTTAAATACAAATTAAACTAAAATTTGCTTATTTTTCAGATAATATTTCAAAAAACATCGAATTAAATTTTTGATTTTTAAACTTGATACTTGCACTGATTATACTAATAATTTACACCTTCTATATGGTTTCAGCAAATATTCATAGATTTTAAGAGTGAAAAGACAAGCAAACCAATAAATAATTTGGGTAAATTATTTTTTTATATTTATTAGTTTATATTTTCCTAAAAAAAAATATATTTTAAAAATCAAGGTAATTCAAATAAGTCTAAATAAATATTTATTTATGACAAAATATTAATTTTAAAAGATTTTTGAGTTTTATTTTAACTATAAATAATTTATTAATTTCAATTACTGTAAAATGTATAATTTTTATCTCCAATTTTTAGCATTTTTTATGATGATTCAAAACATTTTTTTCTTGATAATTTCATACTTTTCTGAGAATTTTTTTTAGCAATATTGAGTGATTAGGGTATTTAAATATATTTAAGCTACAAAATTCCATTCAGTTAATTAAATTTAAATATTTTAAGAAAACTAATCAATTAATTTTATCAACAATTAAGGAAGCACTCATTCATCCAATATATATTAAGATGAAATTTTTTATATTTTATTTACTTAATTGGATTCAAGGAATAAAGAAAATGTGATTCTTTAGTTATTCTTTACCACAAAAACCTTAGATCATATATTTTTATTAAAACATTAATTACTTACTCCTTTACTAAATATTATAAACTTGAAAAAGATATAATAAATTTTAAACACATTAATCGCTTATGATAATGACTTTTGAGTTATAAAACAATTGGATTTTTAGCTATAAGAAAGAAATAAATGTAAAAAAAGTAAAAAAATTTTGGCCCTCTAAAAACAAATTGATTTCTTTATCAACAAATTACTAAGCTTGAAATCTGAGTAATAATTTTGAATAGAGATATCTAAACGTTTAAAATATTCTCTATTCGATTAATTTATGAGCCAAAATTTTAATTCAGTATTACCTTAAGTTATTCTAATAAATTCTGAAAGACTTTACAAAATATTAATCAACAGAAAAGAAAATAAAAATTGTAAACGTAAAGTGATAAATCAAATAATACTAAAAATATAAGTTGAAATATATCATAAATTAATTACAAGTAAATAATTTAATCTATTTTTACTGATCTTTTTTAATACATTATCAGTCAATCTTTCAGTGAATTAGTTCTAATCAATCTCTCTATCTATTTTGAAAATGCGTTAAACAATTTTAGTCAGTTCGTTTTAAATTATCTTACCGAAAAAAAGATATATTAATATTTTAATTTCTTCTAATATTTTTATTTTATATTTAGGCTCTATCTAATTTTTCAAAAGTTTTAATATCATTTTAAGGAATCTGTAAATATTTCTAATGTAGCAATTTAAAAAATTCATAATAAACAAAATAAATAATTCTTTAAAAAGTAATTTTATTTAAATATCATTTAATTTGTTTTTTATATGAATAAATCAACACTATTAAATTATGTATAATAAAATCCATATAAAATGGATCTAAATAAAGTATCTTCATATATCAGACAAGTTAGTTTTTAAAATTACTATAATTTGTTATAGTGAAATGCTTTTGAATCAATAGAGATACTATCGAGTGTTGTATAAGCTAAATGAAAAAATATTTTTTGAAAGTTGTAGAAAAGTAACCTTGATTTCAATTATAAAAAACAAATAACGCCAATTATTATCATATATCAAATAGTTAGTAAGAAGCATATAATAATTTAATCATTAGAATAGATTAGTAAAAATAATGATCTAGTAATTGTTATGTTCGAAGAAATCAAAAATACATTTCTTTTAAGTTTAAAAAAAGCATAAGCTCTATCAATAAAATACAAAGCAAATATACTTCATCTACTAAAACACCAAAATATATTACAAAAAAATAATTATGTGAAATATTTAATTGGAAAATGATAAATAATTAATCTCTTTTCTTAAAGAAAAAGCAATTAAATATTATTTCTAAGACAAAAAAAATTTGAAAAAATAGTATTAAAGTAATTTACATATTTTTTTTATTATAGATCACTTAATTGAATAAATAAAAAATTAGATATTTAAATATTTTGTGTAATATATATAGAAATGAATCCTAAGATTCACTCCTATATCTATAGTGATATATTTTTAACATTTTTATAGAAATATGAATTTTATTATATTATTTAAGATATTTTTTGAAGAATTAGATTTGGGGTTCCATATATTTTATCTTTGTTCAATGTTTATTATTCCAATTTGTGTAATATTCAGCCTTAAAAAAATAATTTTAAATAAACACTCAATGTAAAATGATTGCTTGCTTACTAGATTCTCTTATTCTAAAATTTAATAATTATAGCTAAATATTAAGTTATCATTTTATACCACTCATTTTTATTTCTATTATTCTAACTATGATTTAGATATATAATTTTGATACTTTAGATGTAATAATAATTTTAAGATTGTTTTTTTCAATGACTTATAATTTTATATTAACATATTTTAATTTAAATTAAAAACAGCTCTAAAATTAAATGAAAGTAGTAGTAGTACTTAAAAATATAATTTGTTTCTCAAGTTTATTTTTTTTAATAATTAAATTAGATTTTTGATAGATTTTGTTAAGAAATTAAGAGTAAAAAAGTATTTTTTATTGATCGATTAAAAATTAATGATTGATTGAATTTAATTTAATTCTTAAATTAAAATATTAAATTTAAATTAACTTTATATTTTAATTGGTTTTAAAAATTATTTCAAAAAGTCTCAAAAAATAATCAACTTATTTTAAAATTAATTTCTTTCTCTTCGTTTTGATTGATCTTTTCTACATTTTTTCTGAAATTTGAAAGATTCAAATTGATTATGTATGCTGATATATATTCTATCATCAGATAACTATCTTAAAGAGATACTTGTTAAAGTAGAATTGATTTTAATATTTCAGTTATCAAATTAGAAACTAAATCAAATTATTAATTAAAAAATGGAAATGCAAACATTTAAATTTTTACTAAAAATAATTGATTCTATTTTCATTTTTTTTTTTTTTTGAGTTCTTTAATAAAACTCTATTTGAAGTAGATTTAAGTTATTTTTTAACTTTTAAAAAATATGATTTAATTACTAGCAATTGAAAAATCTTGCAAAGATAAAAATTTTAATAGCTAAACAAGGATACATATTTTTTAGAAAACATTTACAATAACATTTTAGTATATTTTATTATATTATTAAAATAGAACCCACTGAAAACTTGATCTAATAATATATTTTAATGAAATAAAATCATCTTATTAGTATATCTAAATTTAATTGAAGAAAAAATTAAATATACTGAAGAGTAATTTAAGAACTTAATATTTACAGATTAAAACATCATATAAATTCCAAAAATTTAATTCATATATATCAAATAAACCAGCTGTATTCGCACTAAATCTAAGGATTCAAATATATATATATATATATATTTTAAATAAAAGTTATTTATTTTTTTTATATAATTACATATTTTATTATAAAACTATTTTTATAAATAATTCTTTAATAATACAAAATGCCAATTGTATACTTATAATTATTCTTTTTGTGGTAATTAAATTTTGGAATCATATCATAGATAGTATATTACTTCTTTGTACCCAACTAGTTAATGATTTTATATGTTAAACCTATGAAATTGCCTTCTGTAAAATTTTTAAAAGTTATAAAGAAATATCAAAATAAAATAATTAAAATAGTTTAAATATTAAAGTTATGTTAGAGATATCAATATTAAGAGCAAATTTTTATTTGTTTATTTATTTTATAATTAATAAAATTGTAAAGATTTATTTTTTTAATAAAATACTTTTATTTTAATTTTTCCTCATAATTTAGAGTGCCATTATTGATATAAAAATGTAAGCATTTAGGGAATTTAAAAAAGTGTTGCCATTTGTAAAGTATTTTAATCATGAGAAAAAATAAAATTAGAACAATAAGAGTGAATATTAAATTAAATTTAGTACAAAAAAATTTATCATTTAATAATGTTTATTTGTGTAAACAAGATATTTTCATCACAACATCCAATTTATGTTTAAAAATGTTAATTAAATAGCATTTAGATTACTTAATAGAATTTAGGAGATTTGAATATTCATTATTTTATCACTAATTTTTAATTATTTTTGAGAATATTTATATTATCACAAATCTACAAATTTATTTTCTAAGTGGAAAGATTTATCAAATATTATTAAAAGACAACAAAAAACCATCAAAATTATATCTTGAAAAATTAGGGAAGAAGCTTTATTCAAAATCATGAAAGATAATACTGCCCTTGAAAATTTACCTTCCAGACAGTATGCAGGAAGTATATTAGACTCCAAAATGCTCTAAAATACTTAATTGGATACCGAAAGAAAGAAATAGTAATTAATATTGAACTTTTGTTGTTTTCACCTTATTTAGATATTACTAATGTTAAACAATCAATCAATCATAAATTATTAGGATAGAGCGTTGGTACTTTTTAAGTAAAATTGACTTGTTCAAATATTTGCCTGTTCCTAAAACTAATGAAGTTAGTACTGTTGTTTCATAGGCCTCAAGCATAATAGTTTTATTAGTGATAATAATTTTGTTTATTATTTAATTCGTCACTTTAATGATCAATAATTAGCCAAAGTTTATTTCTCATGAAGAAAATCTTGATAAAAAGGCTATCTATGATGCACCGCAATTCGCTTTTGGCTTTTACATTGGAGAAAAATTAGACCAATAATTTTAAGATGATACATATTTTGAGTTTTAAATAGTATAATTTTCTTAATAGTAGAATAAATAAGGATATTTTTAAGCTTCAGAGATCTAATAGCAAATTATTAGCTGCACGCCTGATTGGATTCACATTCCAGTTAAATTAAATTGTCCAGCTGAGACATTAAAAATATAAAATTATCGCGTATAAAATGAGTAAGTTCTTTTCCCCACTATAAAAATAGTAGAATGCAACTAGTAAAAGTAAACTTCTTTAGGAAATTAGTGTAAAAGTTAAAAGTAAGTTGAAGGATTATTTGCATAAGGAAGGCTCCTATTTTTTATCAAAACATAAGGTTAATATAATGTAATTACTGGAGAGTTTACTAAGGATTCTTATTTAATGTATTAGTTTTTTGTCAATCCACTATATGAAAACATAGGTGAATCAGTTTTAGGAAGGAAAATTATAAAGTAATATCCAGATTACTTGACAAGATTTTCTTAGCACTAAATTGAAGAGACCTATTTCTAAAACTTTAATTAATATTTGAATAATGTTAATAACTTAGTCTTTGATGATAATTAAAAACGAATTTTGTATCAAGGTATTAATTAATTAATTAACTCATTCTTTCTTTCATTCATTCAGTCAATTAATTTGACATAAAATACTTTTTAGAATAATTTGAATAATTTTTTTATCATTTAACAAAATTAGATTAAAATTAGCATTTCAATATGAAATTAAAAGATCATAAAATCTAATTTGGTAGTAAAGCTAACAGATTACCCTAGAGATAGCTTTAACAAACAAATAAATTTCAAAAATAATATTTCTAATGGTTTTTAAATTAAGATTAAAAAGTTACTGTCATTAGTTTAAGTTTCAAGACATTATTTGACTTGTGCTCTTTTCTAGGTGGGATATGGGGTGTTTTGTGTGCTGTGTTTACCATTCTAGCTCTAAAAAGAAATGCCACTTTATTTTATAAATAGAAAAAAATATGGGCAAACTTCGATAAACTGATAGAAACAGAGATAATTAAAGAAACTATATTTAAGGATAAAAAATCAAAACTCAGTATTGAGCTCTAAAATACTCCAAAGCTAAATAAATCAAATGCAAACATATAGGATTCTAGAAATGCTTCTATTATATACTCTAAAAATATAGACACATATTAAAACTACCAAAATGGTGAACCTAAAAATATTGATGAAAATCAGTTCGACTTAAACAATTAAAATACTTCTTCACCTGACTAAATTTAAAAGCCTGCATATAGAGTTTAGCTGATATAAATAAATTTGGAGGATTAGTTATGAATCTAAATAAAAAATATTTAAAACAACCTTAATAAAAACAAATCAACCTTTAAAAATCAATAGATATCTTATTAATTTAGTACTTTTAAAATATCTATTGAAATAAAATACTTCAAAGAGCTTTAATCATATTATTTTAAATTAAGAAATAAAGTGTTATACTTTTAATCTTCTAAATTCCTATTTATTAATCAATTCTATATTTATTTGCATATTATATTATGGAACCAGATCAGTAACTTATTAAATTTATAAAACAAAAAAAAGAATTAGAAATGCTTAAATAAAAAATTAAAATAATATTCCAATTAAATCGACATATTTTGAAATAAAAAAATATGTAAATAAATTATAATTCTCAATAAATAACTAAATTATTTATTTTCATAACATTCTATATTATTAAATGTGTTTTCTTGAATTTAGGGTGAAGCAAATTTGCAATTAATTTCATTTTGTTTTCATACTATCTATTCAAATTATTTGCTTAATTTCAAAGATTATTTATTAGTTTATGAAGATATTTGGTATATTTAAATTGTTTTGATTTGAAAATATTGAATGAAAGATTTAATATTTATTTTAAGAGAAATAAAATATTTCCTATCCAAAAAATTTATAAAAATTAAATAAAATATGATTGGTGTTGTAGTGATAATACTTAAAATAAATTTTCCTTTTTTAAAAAGAATGTGCACATCACAGTAATATTAAATGTAAGATATAAATTATTATGTTTAATTAAGAAAGTAATTTAAACTTTGTCGTAAATTTATTTTGATATTAATTAAAAAAGGTTGAATATAATTTTATCTTTGCAATGTAAAAATATGTGATTTATAATTGAGTTGATAGAGATCATGAAATATGGTTAAGCCTTCTAATATATTAGTAAATACTAGAGATGACTAAAGAAAATAGCAAAAAAGGAAAACTAGGATATTTATACTATCAATACAATATATTTTGATTTTGATATCTTTCTTCTAAAAGTAAGTAAGATCAAAATATTAAAAGTAAGCTTTATTTTAAAATAAACTTTTTCTTATCAGACAATATTTTAAAAGCATATTATTAATTGACAACTTTACTCAATATTGAAAACATATAAAAATAAATAAATTGATTAATCAATTAATTCATTATCATTGAATTTTCCATTTTTATTTTCAGACAAATATTTTCAAAAGGAATAAAGCGCAAATGGATTAAGAGAGCAATTCTATTAGAAACTAAAATGCTGCATACCAAAAATAACAGAGATAATAATCATCTACTTAGGATATTAATATCGAGCAGAATAGAAATTAAAATGAAGAAGCTAGTATGTCTATTTATTCATAGCTAGTTATTGATGAAAGGAGTAACAGCTTATTTCCTTCAAGATAAGAGTTGCCTTGGTATTGGAAATATGCTCACAAAATAGATATATTTTCATTTGAGCCAGTACCAAAAACCTCTGAAATGTCTACTCGCCGCTCATAATTTGCTTCGATTGCTTGCATAACTATTATGTTGGCTTATGTTGGATTTACTATGTATTAGTTTTTCTTCAATAATGCCCCTCGTTTAAACACATATACTACTCCAATAGATTATAATTAAAAATTTGAAGTATAAGATTTTGCTTTTGGGTTTTATGAAATGGACACTAGTTCAGCTATAATTGAAGATCCCTCTATATTTACATACTATTTAGAGTAGTATATTTATTCAAATCTTCCTTCTGATAAAGGACACGAAGAACTCTCTAAATAGGTAGAATTTACCTATTGCACTCCAACTTGGGCTCCTATCAAAATTACTATGCTTTGTCCAAAGGAAAAAATGTACATGCAAGGTATGATTGGCAAGGGTGACTATCTCATGTATCCACGCTTGAAGCTTTTAGCTTGTAGTGAAGCAAATACACCAGGAGTAAAATGTGATGAATAAAAAGCTATACTAGAGTTTCCAAAGGGTAGATTATTTATCTTTGTTAAATAAGATGAATAAATTAACTTTGCTGCAGATGAAACATAGCCAGAAACAGGTAGCTTTTACTATTTCTTTATCGTCCCTTAATACTATATTAGAGCAGAAACTATTATTGGTACAAGCGTAATTACGAAGCAGCCCAACTATGGAACAAGTTTTACAGAAACTAATTATAATTATAAATCAGTTATTAACAGCAATCTTTACCTAAGTGATGTTTCCTACTACTTTCAGAACACTAATGCTAATAGTTAGAGTGGAAATTAAAATGGAAAGCTACAATAGAAATAGAATAATCAACAAACAATTTAATAGATCTAATCAATTGCTGATAAACAAAAAATAAATGTTAAGTTAGAAGAATTTCTATAAAATAATCTGGAAAAAGTTAAAGTTGATCCTGTCAATACTAGACCATATTTTGCTTGGTGGATGAGTATTTCTCAAACATAAACGCACACAGAAGTTAATTATTAAACATCTGCACAAATGATATCTCTTTGGGGTGGTTTATGGGGAGTAATATTTGCTGCATTCACTTTTATTTACATGACATATAATGCAAAATAATTCTACTCTTAACATAAAGCATGGGATAAATTCGATAATATCATTAGTGTGAATGACATCAATAGGCCATCTATAATACCTGAAGATGTTGAAAATATATCAAAACTAATTTAAAATTAACATGTTTAAGAAAATGATTAACTTGAAAGCGAATAATAAATTGATTAAAATTTAAAAAAATCAATAAATTGAAAAATAATTCACATACGTAATTTTAATCAGTAATAAAAATAAGCAAATAAATCAATTAATATTTCTTTCTATTTGTCATTCTATTGTTTATTTATCTTTCTTTAATTAGATTTAATTTAATCAAAACATTCAATTTACTTTATTTACTATTTATTATTTTATCCACTAAACCCTTTTAGCATAATTGTTAAGAAATTATTTAAAAAACTAAATAAAATATTCTACTTACTCAAATCTTAAAAATGAAGTAGATAATTTGTGAGATGCTTTATTTATTAATATACTTGTTAATTGATTGATATATTTATTAAATATATTTATTTACTTATTGATTTAGTAATATGTTTTAAAAAAATACATATTTCAATTTAATAAAATGTATCTTCAACATTATCCTTTAGAGATGTTGAGGATAGTTATTTATTGATAAGTAAAAGCTTCTTTTATCTATTAATTTTATAAACATTTTAGCTACTATTTAAGGAAGAATCATTCAAATAATATTTTATTCTTGAAAATGTATCAATCATATTTAGATACTGTTTGTTACCAACGGCTTTTATTTTTAAAATTAATTAAAAATAATTCTTGATTTAATTAATTGTTATTATTCAAATATTTTGTTGTAAACAATTGATTTTTAAATTTATATCTTGGTTTTAAGAGTTATTTATTAACTAATTATTTAATATCATGAAAAGAAATAGCACAGAAAAATCTTTAAAGCAAAGTAATTCATTATTTTAGATGTTCAAAGCCAGTTCACATGTATTGCAATAATAAAGCTAATTCAAGCAGAAGCATTGAAAAACTTCCAGTGTCTTAAAATAAATAGATTTCAGGTTAATTGCCGCCTTAATCTAATAGAAAATGTAATCAACAAGTAATATATTTTCTTATTATGCATGCTTAGAATTTTAAAATATTTAGGCTTGAAGACAAAAAACAAAAAAAAAGAAGGTGAAAAAAATAATATCCAGACTACAGAGAAGTCAGAGATAGACTTAAGTGAGCATTTAAGATTTAGTTAGATTAGTAGCAGTAGAAGCTAATTGTAATATTAATAAGAAAAGGAAAATATCAATGATTAATAAAGTAATATTAGAGTTGAATTTCAAAATATTAATACAATTTATATCGTACAAAAGGTTTAATGAGGAATTCTATTTGCGATAATGACTAAAATAGAAATTTAAGAAGCAGCAGAAGCACTTCTTCTTTTTAGGATAAATACTAAGAGATATTTACCAAACTATCAGGTAAACATTTTTTTAGAGGAAGAAAATAATATTTTTTTTTATTTTAGGGCAGCATAATTTGAATCAGAATAAATAAAGACATGTCAGATAAGATAATGATAGATAGTATCAATTAAATAATTAACTTAGCTAAAATAATATGATATTCAATCAAATTCCCTCTTAAAATTGCAGAAGTTTCAATCATTCCTTTTAAAATTTATTATACTCTTAGTCTGAGTTAGACAAACAAAACAATAAATTATAATCTACATAGCTAAGCACTTAGTCTATGAACTTACTTTAAAGCAGTCTTACCCTAAATAAAAACTAGAAATAAATAAATGAATTTGAAATCATTAATGAAGAAAAGGGAAAAAAAAATATTGAAAACAACATATTTACTAAAATTGACAGCATTCAGTAAAATAATATGAATTAACATAGCTTATTAAACACTAATTTCGACTTAGTTAATCATAAAAATTCACAAATTCAAGATTTGACTAAATAAATTACTTAGTTAAAGATTTAAAACGAAAAACTTTCAAGAAAAATCCTTGAGCTAGAATATGAATTAGAAAATTCCAAAAGTGAAAGCTAAAAACTAGATAACATTTTGTTTCAAGAAAAAGTTTTGGAAGAAAAGCAGATAAGTATTAGGAAAAGCGAGTTAGAAATTGAAGATATAACTAGAGAATTAAAAAAAGAATCCTAACTCATTATTAAGCAGAGGCAGCTTATTTAGTAAGATGCCCTTGTGAATAAAAAATAGTAAGAATTGTTAACAAAAGAATAAGAAAAATTATGCGAAGAAGGGAAAAAACTAAAGCTTTGGGAGGAGAAAATACAAGAATAAGACAGGCTACTTCGAGAGAGAATTATAAAATTTGAAAACAGAGACGAATTACTTGTTGAAAAAGAAAACTCATTGAAAAAATTTGAGAATTAGATTGAATAAAAAAGAATATTTGTGCTGTAATTAATAGAAAGATTAGGATAGCATGATGAACAGCTTTATTTATATGCAAAATAATGTGAGTAGAGATGTGAAAAGATAGATTAGTTTTAAAATATACTCTACAACTAGGTGTTAAATCATGATGATTTAGATCTCAGAATGGAAGGACTCAAGCTTAATGAAAGTATTTTTTAAAGAAAAATGGATTTAGAAATTAGTTCCTGTATCAATCAAGTCTAAAAGCTAAAGGAAAAAGAAAATAGTCTTGAAAAAAGGGAGAAAAATATCAAATAAAAGTAAGAGAGAGCTCAATAGCAGCAGTAATAAAATTAACAAAAATTAGCAAAGTCTTTAGATAAGCCTATAGCATTTACCGAATATTCTAACCTAAAATAATAAGCATCAAAATCTTAAAGAAACTCAATAAATAAAATATCTTCTAGTGAAACAATTCCTTAATCTACATGCTCTTCATCTACTTTATAGGTTCATTCATAAAATCAAGGAATTCATTAATTACAGTTTAAGAATAAAAATAATTCCAATAATAATTAGCAAAACTCTTCAAAAAACTTTAAAAGAATATCTCAACAACAGCAATAAAATTAATCTCTTTAAATTAATTGGACAAACTAACAAAATGAAACATATCAAAATGATGATCAAAAAAATAAAAGCTCTTCAAGAAAGAGAAGAAGTGAAAGCCATTAAAATCTTACAAACCAAGCATTAAATAAGAATTCAGATAACAATAATAATAATTTTACTTTGCAAAATGATTAGTAGCAGCAAACAACTTTTTTGAGCTTTGATAACAACCTCGATTTAACAGTAACTCAAAATTAAATTAGCTAAAACTAAATAATTAAGTTAAATTAATTTGCTTCTTAGGAGGATATTAGTGTTGTGCTTCCTCCATAGAACTTACAAAGTAATGGAATTTTAATGACATCGTATCATATAGATGAAGAAATAGCTTATTTTTGCCAAGATGCTTAAAAGGAAACTGACCAAATCAAGTAAATAAGTATAATAGCCTCACCTCAGTAGCATTATTCAGAATAAGCTAGATAGTAATAGACTCTGTAAGATCAGTATTAAACTTTTTAGAAAGACAATTCTACAGATAATATTCTATCTAAAGCAATAAATTCTGGATCTTCAGGATCAAAGTAAAGTGAGCTTAGGATAGACTTAAGTAGCCTATAAACAAAAACAGATAATTAAATTGATAAATAGATAAATTAGCAGTCTATGCCTAGTAGTAATAGCTAATTTTTAAGTGTTAAATATCACCAACCTCATCAACAGATTAACGTATTTACAAATTAGTTTAATCCATGTTCGATAGCAAACGAAATAATTTAAGATGACAATCTCTTAAGTAATCGAGACTATTGCAATGCTGAAGAACTTGAACTAATAAGAAAAAATAGAAAAATAAATTAAACTCCTCAGACAAGCTCAAAGCAATAAAAATTAACCAATGACCTGCTTTAATAAATGTGTTAAAATAACAAACACGATAATAATTTAATGTTAAAGGAACAAAAAAATATGATTTAATCATAATTAAATTGAAATAGTAGGAACTAAATTTAAAAAGTATAATAAAGAAAGAAATAAAATATAATAAGTTTGTTTGTCCGTTCGTTTGCAACTGTCTAATCGATTAATAAGAAATTTTTTTTATTAATAATGTAAAAATGTATTTTTAAATTGATGTTTATTTAAGTCAAATAAATTAGTGAAAAAAATGCAAATTTTTTTATCGATTTGTTTATCATAAAAATTTGGATAAAGATATGTTTGTTTTTCTGGAATTAAAATATGAATAAAAACAATATGTTTATTTATTTATTTTTTGTTATAAAAGAATTATCAAATTTAGATGTATTTTCTAAATCTTTTATAATAAATGCCCACTATCTTATTAATACTTTCCTCAAAATGCCAAACAAATAAGCAAAAGAACTAAAATTCCACTGATAAGTTTAGTAGAGTAAGTACTACTACCACCACTACTCTTAGCTGCACATTAATAAACGTTTGACCAACTACAAGAAGATTATGAGTTGCATTAGTTTTAGACTTTATAACCTGAGCACTAATTGATGTTAGAGCAAGAGCCAGGTACATTTTGCACATAGGTACACAATTAATTTGGTTGTTATTAGCATTAATCTTATTTCAAATTTTAGCAAGCATTTTTAGTAATATTAGGACTACAATTTTATGCTACCTGATCAGTCTTATTGCAGAAATCTGTATCACAATTATTAGGATCACAGTAGTTTGGTTTATCTAAACAAGCACTACTAGCATTCCACTTGCAAGCCTTAACATTTCCACAAGTAGTTTCATCTTATTAGGTACTGCATATGTTATTTAAAATAACGCAGGAGCCAACTTATCCTTAAATATCCCATTACCATTAACAGCCATCACTACTTTTGCAGAGTGTATCATTTGAAAAATTTCCACAATAATTATCATCATTATTAGAGCAAAAACCTGTTACCCAACTACATTCTGATTATTTACCGCAAGTATTTTAATCATTAATTTTTTAACAACCAAATCCAGTACCTTTCACTGTGCAAGTTGCAGGTTATTCTGGGTTAAGAATACAGTTTGACTCATCATTACACTTACCATTATCAATTTAGCAATATTTACCACTTACTGCACATTGAGCCTAGATGGGTAAATTCCAATAGCAATTAGATTTTTTTTCATAACAATCATTTTCTTCGATTAAAGTTTGACAGTTAATAGGAGAAGAGCATGAAAATTCATTTGTTTAAGTCCATTAGCATGATTAATTTTAATTGCAAGTATCTTGTGTCTTGAGGTTTGGACATAAGCTTGGAGTTACCTAGCAATTAACTGAAGCGATTATAAAAATCAAAAATCCAATTTTTGCGATATATTTCATTTGAATCTAGAATTTAATTATTTTTCTTTTAGTTTTTAATTATAAAAAATACTTCAAACAGTTTTCGTATTTATAAATAAAGTTTTTTGAGTTAATAAATCTAATCTTAAATTTTGAATTCTACATATTTAATTATTTAAATATTAGGGGTATACCTAATTTAAATTCACTTTTTGTATATATTATATACGGAGATCTAAAATTTATGTAAGCATAATTCAGCATAATTTTTTATCAAAAGCATAAATGGTAGTACATAATATTCAGTATAATATTATCAGAATCAATTATTAAGTATGAATACATAGCTTCACATATTTAAGTAATATATAATAATAAATAAATAGTTTTTACTAATTATCAATTTAAAAAAATTTGAATAAATTTTAAATTTAAGAAAAAATACAATAATATTATTTAAAAATTCGTTTTTTCATACAATTCAATACATTAATTTAGGATAAATATCTTTAATTTTATATTAAAGAAGGTTTCTAATTGTCTACAATAATTGCAATAGTGGTATTGTTCCATTTTGAAAATTTTTGGAGCAAAATGACCAAAGTGTGTGTTTATCTGACAGACTTTTCCTATAAATATATTTTTGATTAAATGTTAGTGATTTTATATCTACAGCAATAAAAATTTAATAAAAATAATTCCAACCTCCTAACGAAATAAATGCTCATTAAAATAATGATTGCAAGAAAAAGCTATTTTTATAGGTATTTTAAAAATGTTATCCATTCTATTTTATCTAGGAAAAATATAAATTTAGTTAAGAAACTTTTAAAAATGTCAAATAAAGATTAAATTTATTAGCTTTTTAATATCATGTAAAATGAAATTATTTTTTAATTTATTGTTTAACTATTTAAAAAGAGTAATATAAATTTTATATTATATATAAGATATATTTTTATTAATTTTTATATTCTTTTCATAAGAAAAAACCTAAAATAATACTAAAGACAGCACCTAAAATAGAATTATAACTTGAACCATTATTCTTTTATGAATTTTAGCAAACCCATACATTTTACCAATAGCAAGGTTTTGATGAGCTACAATCACTTTCTGATAATAAACTTTTGCAAGTTGAAATATTTGCACAGAGGCCAGATTACCATTAGCATATTTTGTAATTACTGCAACTGGTTTGATCTAAAGTGTAGCAAGTACCAAAACATTACATTTCAGGTGACTCAACTAATTCACATCCTTCAGTATTCACACAAGATGCATAGCCTTAAATACTAGAACACATACTCAAAAAATTTTATCCATAAGATAATTGGATAAAAAGTATTATTAAAATGATTGCTTTATTGCTTAGATTCATTTTGTTTATTTAGGATTTGTTTTAATTATTTTGATTTATTTCAAATTAAATTTTAATTTAAACTAAAAAGTTTTTGATTTTGTTACTTATTTTTGATCAAACATAAAAAGATAGATCATATAGCTGATATTATTTAATTTTTAAAAAAGCAAGTATCGTACTTTAATAATATTTAAACATTTAAATATAAAATTAGCTTATTATTTTTCTTAAAAATAATAATTATAAGATAGCAAGAGTATGAACTGAAATTATTTTTTCAATTTATCAAACTTTTGCAAAAGTCATTTTTGAATTGAAAAAAATGATTCAAGTTAAAAGCATCAAGATTAAAAGTAACTAGGTAGTTGTAAAATTAATATATTCTAAGCTAATAAATACATCATAATGCTCTTACTAAAATAGGTAAAAAATAATTATAGCAATAAAAAGGAATTCAAATTTAATTAAATACTATTAAAAATCTTAATAATTAAAATTAAATTAAAAATATTAAATTTTAATTTTGAATATTGTAAAATTATTTTAATGTAAAAAGAAAGTATTATTATAATAATAGTTTTGAAAGATACCTACAAGTAAGTAAATATTATATAAAATATCCATTTTTATAAAGTTTGAAATAGAAATAAAAAGCTAAAAAATTTATACAAAACGAAAAAGCAAATATGCATCTTAGCAAACAAATATATAATCCCTTTGATATCATTTTTATGTGATTGAAATCGCTTTATGATACTACACTGCTGCTTGAAGTAATATATGTGCATTATCTATATTAAGTTTAGTATATTTAATAAATACTGTATTTGAGTTTCATGATAAATTTAACAGCTATCATTTTATTTCAGGATAACAACCCATGATTCACAATATCCAGTATTACAAAAATGAATTTACATTAAATACCTGACTAAATATTAAAAAATTGATCTATAGGATATTAAGTAAGAATTATTATTATTGATAAATTTACACTATTGAGCTTATAACTATTTTACTTTTTTGTAGGGTATTTTATAATTTTTAATTAATATGATATATTTCAACTAAATTTTAGATTAATTTATGTAAACAGTTCTTGATCAGCAAAGAAAGATTGATTAGACGGCTAAATTTAATTTAAATTTCAAAATTATGCTATCATCTATACTTATTTGAATAAAGGAATTTTATTTCGGATAAGAAAACAAATTTCTTTCACTTGTCAGTATTCTGGATTTCCATTTCTTTATTTATTTCTTTATTGATTTTTTTCAATTTTTCAAAAATGAAGTATAATTGAACTAAATATATTAGTTTTATTTTTAGTTTTCTTAATTCATATAATTAATAAATTACTTTTTGAGAGAAAAAAGTTTTGCTTTTAATGTAAAAAACTATGATTGATTTGTAAAATTCCACCCTACAAACTAAATCCTCGAATTTAAAAACGATGGAATGAAAAAGCTCCTTTTCTACATAATCTAAAAAGTTTATCCATTCCTTTTTCTCTAAGAAAGCTATAAATTTAATTAAGAAACTTTTAAAAATGCTAAATAATGTTAGCTCTTTCATAATTAAAATATAATGATATAAATATAAATTATTTTATAATTAAAAGTTTAATAATTTTAAAAAAACTCATACAAATTTCACGTTATTTACAGTATATATTTTTATTTAAATTTATATTTTTATCATATGAAAAAGACTAAAATAGTAATAAAAAGAGCACCTAAAGCAGAGTTATAACTTGAACCATTCTTTTTTTAGATATCTTCACAATCCCATACATAATCCCAATAACAAGGTTTTTATGAGATACAATCAGTTTATGATAATAGACTTTTGCAAGTAGAAATATTTGAGCATTAGCCATCTTACCATTAGCATATTTTAAATTTACTGCAATCTGTTTGATCATAGGTATAGCAATTGCCATAACATTACATTTCAGGTGTTTAAACTAATTAACATCCATCAGTATTCTAACAACCGAAGTAGTCTTTAATGCTAGAACACACACTTAAAAAAGTTTACCCATAAGATAAATGGATAAAAAGTAATGATAAAATTACAGCTTTAGAGTTTAGTTTCATTTTTTTTATTGTGGATTTGTTTTTATTATATTGATTTATTTCTAATTAAATTTTAATTTAAACAAAAAGTATTTGATTAGATTAGATTATATTAATATTTGATCAGCCACGAAAGATAGATCAGGAAGCTAAAATTATTTAACATTTAAAAAAAAAGTATCGTATTTTAATAATACGAAAAAATTTAAATTTAAACTTTCTTTAGCATTTATTACCTAATCTAATTAGCTTACTAATTTTCTAAAAATAATAATTAAAAGATGTAAGAATATAATCAGGCTCTATTTTTTTACCTGACCTGAATTTTATCAAATTTTTGAGAAAAGTAAAGATTAGAGTGATAATTTTATCAATGAAAGCTAAATTAGATATAGGACTGACTGAACTATTATGTAAAAATATATAGCCTAAACAATAACTTAATATAATAAAAAAATTTATAGTTCATGATAAAATTATTTTTATACGATTTAATACTTCATCAAATTGTAAAGTAGCTACCTTTCTTAAAAATTTTAGCAGCTATAAATCAAACTTTTAAATAAATATTACAAAAATTATTAACTTAAAAACAAAAACAAATAAAAATGAAATTAAAAGTTTTAAAATTTTAAAAATAATGGAAAAAATATTTTTATATAAATTGTAACAAAAGAATTATTTAATCTAACAAGATGTAATCTAATTCAAAATTTTAAATGGCCAAAGAAAATATTTAGTCACTAACTATTTTGTGTAATTAGTGTAATTTAAATTCGACAACTTTACAAGAATCTTAATTTCGATTAGCTTACAAAGAAATTAGAATTGGCTATAAGATTTACGATCTTAATAACTCTTTAAATTTATCCATTTAAAAAATTGTTTATCCTTAATAATTTATTAATGGCTTAAATTTGCTTGATTAGGATTAACTTAGAATCACCTAAAAATAAAAAATTTTATATTTTACCTCAGTCTTTATGAAGAATTAAAAATAATCTATTAGGTTGATAAGCAGTCTTAATAATTTTAAACTTATCTAGTTAAAGAGTTGATTTATTCTTACAGCTTTTATAATGGATTTATATTGATTTAAAGTTTAATTTAACTTCGACTCAGTCAATAAATAAAATTATTTTTATCTAAATAAAAAACTTTAATAATTTGCAGCAAGTTTTTTTTTTGATATACTCAATATTAATCAATTTTTTACTTAAAAAAATAAATAGAAAGAAATAGATAACTTCGACTCAGTCAATAAATAAAATTATTTTTATCTAAATAAAAAACTTTAATAATTTGCAGCAAGTTTTTTTTTTGATATACTCAATATTAATCAATTTTTTACTTAAAAAAATAAATAGAAAGAAATAGAAATATTTTCAGAACTATTAAATCGCATACCGGTAAATAAGTAAATATATAAATTAGTTATAAAAATAAATAAATGAATCAATACAAATAATAATTTTTTAATACTTTAAATCTAGTTTTTGATATAATTTTGAAGTGTAAGTTATTTCTCGATCTCACCATTTTAAATCGCTTCTTAGAACTTTTAAACCTCCTGGCCACGAGAAGCTTATTACTTTAGCTGAATTATTTTTATTTTTCATTTATAAAAATAGCAATTCGTTTGAATTTATTGAAAATTAATCATAGTATAGTGGTGTTGAGTCAGGCAGTGTTGCAAATGTGTTCAATTCAGAAACTTCATATACTGATTGCCCTGCATTAGAGTATATATTTAAAAAGAAGCTTTATTTGGCCTAATTCTAAGGATCTTTTGTACCCCTATCACCACCAAATACTATGATTTACATTTCATTAATTTACACTGGAAGACAGTTGATCAAGATTTAGAAATTTTCTCTTGCCTAAGGTTCGATTTAATACTTTACTGGAGTCCATGTATCAGTTGTTGTATCGTATTTTTCGATGGTTTGGCATAAGGATTTATCGTAAAGTATTCCACCAAATTTAAATATAAGTTAATTATTAAATACGCAAACACTAGCATTTTTCACAGGTGTAAGCAGTGGAGATAGTCTTTTCCATGAATTTGTTCGAGTGTCATATCTCTCACATTAATTTGTTATAATTTCTCCATCACATCCTCCAATTACATAAATATCTGTGTAAATTGAGCAAATACCAAAGGAGTGACGACTAGTTTTTCCTAGCATTTTAGCACATTCAACCAAGCTATTGCTGTATCTCATATATTTGTGTGTATTCAATGATTTGTTACCACCCATAATAAATATTTAATATTAATTTTCATATAAGATGTTAGTACATTTACAGCCTTCAGGGTTGGTGTAATCTTCAATAGAATTTATATCATTTTCTAATTCTATTTTTTCTAAGTAAATGTGCTTTGTGTCATTTAAATCTATTAATACTAAGCTTTTTTAATCAACTGGAGATAGACTTATCAATTTGTTTTTCTCTTAGAAATTATTTACATCATTAATATTTATTTTTTTCAATACATTTTATGTATTGTTCTACACAACAGGTTCAACTTTAGGCTCGAACTTAACATGTTTTTGAGATTATAAATCAAGCTAGTTAAGTGAGGCTTCTTTTTCTATACTGCACAATATACTTTGAATCTTACTGAGAGGAGGTCTCTCGTTTTAATTAGGACTCATCATACTTTGTATCAGATTACCAAGTTATTGAGAGTATTTTATTTGAATTTATCTAATTCCCTTTTTTAATTTAGAAGGCTACTACTTTTAAATTTAATCTTAAATCTGCTCATCATTCTCCCATTATTCAACGCTTAAATTTGCAATACGTACAAAAATTTCTCCCATATCAAGGACTAATTACTATTCTAATTATTGACATTTCTCTTTAGCACTGTATTCTTTATTTGAAGGAGAAGCATTTCTTTATTACTGTTGAGACCTATTAATAAAATATGTTTTAAAAATGTTTGCCTTTTCATTTCAAAAAAGATTTGATAAAAAGCCAAAAATTAACAATTCTTATAGAAATAATTTTATCTAAAAATCTTTAGTGAATGAAAACATTTTAAATATTTTGAAACTAAACTTAAGTGTAATAATAAAGCATATTTTATAGATAATGAGATAATTTTTATTCACATCTAAGATAAATCTTTTTGTAAATATGATAGATTAAACAATGATTTATTAAAAAATAGAATCTTCAATCAATTGCAAAAAATTAATTTTTTTAACATTTGATGAAATAAATTCTTTTTTCATTTTAAACATTTTTTATTTAAAATTTGTAATGAATTTTTGATTTTTAACAAATTCACTAATTGTGGGAATTTTATTTTCATCAAATAAAAAAAACGATATTTTTATGTTTTTGATTTGCATATTCGTTAATTTGCTATTTTAAATATTCGTAAGCTATAAATACATTTATTTTTTATGATCTGATTGTACTTAATTATTTACTAAAATTCTATCTATTTTTAAATATTATTCTATTTATTTTTTACTCCTTTTATGTGTTTTAAAACTTAAATGCTTATATTGACTTGGAGCTACTTATTTAGTTTTTACTATTTTCTAAAAAGAAGATTTCTCTTTAATCTCGAATTGATGTAATTTTTTTTTAATTGCAAATATTTTCCTAAAAATTTTACATAGTAGATTTTTCATCTTCATTGCTAGCTTTATTTTAGTGATATCCAGTCCTTTAAGATCCTATATGATTTCTAGCATGCACTGGGGTATGGCTAGAGGATACTTAATGAAGACTGTTTAATAAGGAACCTCGCTTACTACTAAATTAGCTACTGTTACTTGGTATGCTGGTATTAGTGCTATTTATATTGCTTCCATTTAGTGAATTATTTATGCTTTATGAGTAGTTTCCAAAGTTTTAATTTCCATTTGCATTTGATCCATTATAAGAATGTTATGGCGATAAACTATATTACTTTGTGTGGGTTTGCTTGAACTTAGACAAATGATTCATCACCTTTTGCTATTACTGCTGTTAGCGCATATATTCTTAAGTAGTGAGCTATTCGTCATCTTTAATTGCTAAAAATGGGATATGAATAAACTTTA
Organism: Tetrahymena malaccensis 436; assembly: GCA_000231845.2. NCBI lineage: Eukaryota > Ciliophora > Oligohymenophorea > Hymenostomatida > Tetrahymenidae > Tetrahymena > Tetrahymena malaccensis. Next base: position 540,799 of record JH719971.1, read on the forward strand.
AAGTAGGAAATATTCCTTAGTATATAACATTTAATACAAAATTATTAATGTTAACTCTTGATATTTCTACACTTTTTTCTTATTCTTTTATTTCAAATGACACGAGAACACTCTCAGCTATTTGATTATAGCAATTGAAGAGATCTCTCAAGCTAAAATAATTCTTTTCTTCCTTCCTTTTTTCTAAATATGCTTTCAAATCTGTGTTAAAGTAGTCAACTAGAAAGAGTAATTTATATTATTTTTGATGACTTGTTGATACTATCAAGTCGCTAGAAAACATGTGTAGTCTTAGAAGAGACTCTGGCTAATGGTTGATGTGCATGTATTTGTTGATGTTTTTTAAAGCATCTAAATATTCGTTTTCAGAAGAAGACATTTTCTCTATCTGTGTATACTATTTTAGAATTTTTTGATGAAACATTTCTGTTGCACTTCTTTTTCCGTCACTAGAAATCCAAATTAAGTTGCGAGTCTCAAGATTCTCACAAAATTTGTCCAAAGGAATTTGCTAAATCATTTTCTATATAAATAAAATTAAAAATAAGCTATCTGACTAATATTGCTATGCTTAAAATGTATTTAAACTAATTGAAGCAACAACTATTTATATATTTCTATAATATTAATTACTCCCTATTATCTTATAAAAATCAATCAAATAAAATGGGAAATGATAAGCAAGTCTATTGAATTCGTATTATGTTTTAAGTAAAAATACTTCTAAATTACTGTTTATTTTTTTTGTCCAACTTATTTATGTCTGTTCTAATAATTTAGAGATTTCTTCCTATTGATTTTCAAGAGAAAATAAAAATATAAATTATGTCTGCACTGCACCCTATTTTATTTGTAATCTCTATGATTATTAATATTGCTTTTATCTTCTCTTTTTTTTTTTGCAAGTTATTTAAGACAAGTCTTGAATTCTAATTAAATTTTAACTTAATTAACTTTTTTTTTTAATTAATTAAGACTATTATTGATTGATTTTTATTAGGAATTTCATTTCTAATAGTATACTAATATATTAATTATGATCAAATATGCCTAATAAAAACTTTTAGTCTTCATTAATTCCTTTTTCTACCTCTACATATTTTATCAATGAGCTTATTATTAACCTATTTTAAAAAATTTATATTGATAAATCAGAGCAATTAAATTATTTATTTATATGTAATTAATTTCATAATCATCTCTCATTTTAAATCATAAAATCTATATTATGTTTCTTTAAAAAAAGAACAAGAAATAAAGTTCTTTTTATTTACTTTGAACTTTTATAAAAATTTCAACTTGAGGAAATATTAAAATCTAATAGTTTTTCTACAAATGATATCGTAAATAAATAAAGAAAACCAGATTTAAGGCATAAAGTAAATGTTTGTTTTATTTATTTACTTTTGAGTATAACTTTATGCGAACTTTTAGAACTCTAAACAATTTAGCAAAAATTATTTTAATTTGATCTAAATTAAATGGATTTATTTAATAATTTTATCTTAATATTTTGAAAGAAAGTGCCAAAAAGTAATACTAATTTATTAAAATCAAACAAAAATATTTGTCATATCAAAGAATAATTTTTAAAATTAAAAATTTTATTTTATTCAAAAAAATTATTTTGCAAATTTTTTATTAAAAAACATAAAATAATTTGATAAATTATAATAAGCATTAAAATAATAATAAAATGAAAAATTTTATAATTTATTAAAGCAAAATAGATTGTTGGTGCTGATTTAAAGTATTTAGATTGGCGTGAGTTAATATTATATTGATAATTTTTAATGGTTATAATTTCGTTAAAAGCATTAAAAAATTAGTTATTGTTTTTCTTTAAAATTTAGTAAGAAAATAATAAACAAACAAGCAAAAAACAAACAAACAATCTAAATCAATTTATTAGCCAGCAGGATATATTTTGATATCTTATTGTTCATTAAAGAGATAATTTTTCTTATTAAATCAATTAAAGTTTAAGCAATTAATAAGGTAGCTGTAACATATATTTTAGCTTTCCGTTATTTAAATAGCTAAACCAGCTCTGTTTGCTTACTGTTCTTATCGTTTAAAGCTTAATTTTATTGAATATAAATATTTTTTAACTATTTCCGATATAAAAACTCTTATCATCTCTTAATATTGACTTGATTATTTCAAGATATGTCTTCAATCAGCTAGCAGAAAAATAGAAGCAGCTCTTCACACGAAGCCTCGAATAATTTCAGAGGTAGCACTAAATTAGTTAGCTAATTAGAAATTATTACAAGCAAGAATTAGAGTACAAAAAATGGATCTACTTCTTTCAATGCAGGAGGAGGAAATTTACAGTAATATTTGGAATAAAAAAATGTTTAAAATATGAATACTTCTTTTACTCCTTCTCTACCTTACATATACAATGGAAATTCCTAAATTTCTAATAACCATGAATTAAATTAGCTTTCAAATACATAGCAAACTTTAGGAAACGAAGCTACTTCAAATAATGTTATCACTTCTTATAATTACTTAAATGGGAGTATGAATAAATATTAAAATTCTAATTCATCATCAGGATAGTATCATCACCAAAAAAATAAATCAGATCTAGCATAGAAGTTTTTATAAAACTAAAAGAAATTTGAAAATGAATAATTGCTCAATACATCAGTAAATTTCAGTTATTTAGTTTAATTTTAAGATATTTTAATCATAATCATTTGAATAACTAAAAAATCAGCATATTCACATGTTATTTAAATAATTGTGATTACTTTAAATATAAAAAAAACATTTATTAGATTTACCTAAATTTTTTTTATACGATCAGCAAGAAAATCTATTTGTAGAGAAAAAAATAAAACTGCTAGAAAGTAATGCAAGATATTTTGAATCGCAAGCTCATCCATTATTTGTTGAGAATTCACAGCTAAAAGATTAACTTATAGAAATTAATGAGCTTATTCGAGGTATGATTAGCATAGATTAATATATATCAAAATAAATAAACTTGTTTTTAAATCAAAGAAAGAACAAAAGATTATTCTGGTTTGGTCAGAGATTTTAATGAGAAGGGAGAAAGCAGAGAAATAGTTAAAAAAATTGGTGATCTTGAAGCAATTTACTTTTGCATAAAAGAAGATTTAGGGTTCCTAGATACGAATGTAAAGACTTTGAAAGAAGATAAAAGGAGTTTAGAGTAAAAAGTAAAAGATTTGGAAAACACTCTTTCTGAAAATAAAAGAATGCATGCAATTGAAATAGAAAAAATTAAAGTAGAACATTAAGCAGTTGTAAACGGATTATCTGATACTATAAAAAACTAGTAAAATGTGATAGTAAGATTATAATAGGATTTAGAAAACGAGAAAGCCTTGAAAGAGAGGCTAATTGAATAAAAAAATAATGAAATAAAACTCTTAAATTCTCAATTAGTAGAATGGCAAGAAAAATACAAAAAAATGGATAACGAATATAAAAAATAATTAGAAGGGTTGGAATAAATTATTGTGAATTTAAAAGAAAAACACTCTAAAGAAAAGAAAGAGTTAATTGAAAAATATGAAATGCAAATTTAAAATTTGAAAGATTCCTATGAAAATAAAATAGCTCTTTTAATTGCAGATTATGAAACTAGAATTAAATTGCTTTAAGAAGAACTAAGATAGAAAAATATTCTGATTTAAGATTTAAAAGAGCAACTAGAAACTCTTAGAAAGACTTCTAGTAGCGAAATAGAATATTTAAACGCCAGGCTTAGTTAGGCTTTGAGAGAAATTGATAATTTAAAATCTAAAATAGATAATCTTTCTGCAGAAATGGTAGCATTAAAAAAATACCAACAAGAACTAGAAAAAGAAGTAAAGCAACCTTATAGTTTTCCATTTTAAGATTTATAAACATTTTTATTTTATTTATCTACCATAATAGTATTTGAATCTATGAAATAACCAAATATTATTTTTGATTAATTTTGAACTTAAAGATTTATAAAAAAAAAAATTTTTTTAAGAGAATATGTTTTACAAAAAAGGTGTTTTACAATAAATACAAATTAAATGATATTAATTTAGTTATTTCAGAAATTAGTATAATATTATATTATATTATAATTATTTTTTAATATATTTTAGAGAGATAGACTTGTTGACGAAAATAATAGTTTAAGAGATACAGTCAAAAAATAAAATGAAGATTACATTAAGTTAAAAGAAGAAAAATAATTAGAGATTTTAAAGCTAAACAAAAGGATAGCAGAGTTAGAGTAGCAGCTTAGAGACAGAGAAGATTATTGGCAGAAAAAATTAGATGATGAAATATTTGCTAGGGAATAGGAACTACGTAATAGAGTTAATGAGTTAACTGATCACTATGAGAATTTATTGAGGAATTTAAGAAAGGAATTAGAAGATGCACTTAAATCACTTTCTTCTGAAAAGAATCAAATAATAGAAGAATTAAAATAGAGAGTTAAATAACTAGAAGAAGAAAATGCGATACTAAAATCTAAATTGGATGGTGATAACAAAGAATGGTCAACCAGGTATAAAGATCTTGAGGATATGATGAATAGAAAAATAGCTGAATTGACAAAGTATTATGAAGATCTTTTAAAAGCAGCAGAGAGAAGAAGAATAAATGACTTAGATGAGTTGGAAAGACTTAGAGTTAAATAGCTCAAAGATTTGGAAGATAAACTAAATTCAGAAATACAAAGAATTATTGAAGAAAAAGATAGACTATTTAAAGAAATGAGTGATAAATTTTAACATCATATTCAGCAACTTGAATAAAATTGGTAGTCAAAATATAAAGAAATGGAATAATTAAAGAACAAGAAAATTTAAGAAATGGAAGATTAACATAAAAAGACTATAGAAAATATGAAAAAAGAACATCAAAGGTAACTAGATGAACTAAGGAACTATTATGAAGAGCAAATTCGTAAATTAAAGGCTTAACTAGAAAACAATGCCAAAGGAGTAATTGATGATTTAAAATAGAGACATTAGCAGGAGGTAATTAAATTTCAATAAAATGAATGTTCATTTAAATTAATTAATGCATATTTTAAATTAAATATTTAATTTATAAAGCTTGATAGATTAAAAAATATGTATGAAGATTAAATAAAAAAACTGAACTAAGAATGGGAAATCAAATTACAAAAAACAATAGATGAGTATGAATAAAGAATTAAAAATTTAATGAACTAAATGGAGTAGGAAAGATTAAAATACCAACAGCTATTACAATAAATGGAACAGAAATACTAATAGTTGCTATAGCAAATGGAGGATATGAAATAAAAGTACGAATTGGAGATCTCCTCTTTAAAATAAGATATTTAAAATCTTAAAAATGAAATTAACAACCTTAAATAAAAAATATCTGACCTAGAAGCTAGAATTAGAGAATTGGAAGAGAAATACAGAAAGCTCAAATAAGAATATTAAGAATTTTAGAGAATGCACCAAAGAGAAATCGAGAAGCTAGAATAAGAGAAATAATAAATTATTTAAAACTATGAAGATAGAGAAGTAATTAGATTATAGAAAACAAACTGTTATTTTAATTTATTTTTATAGAAAAAATTAAAGGAAAAGTTAGAGAGCTTGCTCAATGATTAGCTTAGAGAGCACCTTGAGTTTGTAGAAAAAATGAAGAAGGACTTTGAAGAGCTCATTAAAGCTCACAAACTTAAGTCTGAAGAATTAAGAGGTGAGTATAGAGAGCTTGAAAGATTATTCAATGAGCGCCCAAGTAGACCAGATGACATTCGTTAAATCAAGCTGCTTTTAAAGGAAATAGAAAATTATAAAAAATGTCTTTCTGAAGCTGAAATTAAAGTTTTACATGCAAATGAAATAGTTAAATATTTGTAACTAGAGCTAGAAAATTACAAAAATGTCTATGATATATTTGGCCCAGGCAAGGGAGGTAACTTTGAAGGAAATTCAGCTATTTAAGATTCGCCTCTGATAAGAAATATGAATATTTAATAGTATCAAAACCTTGTCAAAAATAAGCAGTAACCTAAACCAATTCAGTATAAAAATGAAATAAATCTTAATTTAGAATCCCCAGAAAGAAGGGCAAAGCACAATAGCTAAGGAGAGATCCAAATAGAAAACGAAAATAATAATTTAAGCAGGAGCCAAGTGACTAACAAGTATGCAAAATATTCTTTGCATCGTGCTTAAACTATGTTCTAAAATCCCTTAGAAAATGATGATATTATGAAAAATGCTGAAAGGTTTATTGAATAATTGCAAGATGGTTAAAATAATGATAAAAAAAGTATTCAAACTAAAACTCCATCTCCTTAAAAGAAAGGAGGAGTGGAAAGTAATTCATCACTAGTATTTAGCAATACCTTAAGGAGAAGAATAAGTTAGTAGCCTAGACAATCCTCTTAACAAAGCTTGTCTCGACTGAATGAATCCTTCTTGAGTGAAGGTGAAGAAAATGGAATCTCTTCAAATAACCATTTACAAAGCAATCTTGAAAGTAAGCAAGCTACCTAAACACTTTCTAATATAATTTTGGACTAAAATCAAAAATAAATTATGTAACATAAAAGATATTCAAGAAATAGAATTTAATAAAGCTAAATTTTAGATGCAACGATTAATGGAAAATTAGGAAAAGGATTGAGTTAAGAAAATATTGTCGTTGATCTATAAAATTTAAATAAATCTTAATTATGAAATTTCAATATTAATAACAAACAACAAAAAATAGATTTAGTTAAAATAATATTATAAAAATCTAATAAAAATATATTTTAAAATAAAAAAAAATAATAAAAAAAACATTAAAATTGAACCAATTCTAATTAGTTTATAAATCTAATATTAAAACATTTTTTCAAAAATCTTGAATTTCCTCTATAAACTAAAGATTTTTAATTATCTTTCTTTTTTTTTTGATTGAATTTTGTTATTTTACTAATCTATTAGATTATTTTTCAATAAATTAGACAAAAACTAAAATTTAAGCATAAATTAAGAGCGATAATAAATTTAGTTATTATATTTTATAGTGTCTATTCATTAACATATATAAAATTTACATTAAATCATAATCATTATTAATTATATATATGTTATACATTTAGAACAGTTTTGTGTTTATTTTTGTAGTGATTATGCTATTTTTAGCAGGTTTATTATTAAACTGATACATTTTTAATCCTTAAAGTATGTGTATGAATTAAATATATTTAAATAAAATTTATTTTCCTCTTTAAAATAAAATTCGCTTATTTTTTCTTATTTATTTGTTAGTTGCCAAACTGAAGTTTTGTTCAAACATTGAAGTAAAATTTTTATTAAATATATGGCTTTGTTTTGTTTATAGAATTAGATAATTCTGTGTGATGAGAGATTTCTAATGCTAAAAAAGATATTTGATTTTCATGTATATTTTTTTCAATTATATATAAAATTTAAAAATTGTAAGAAAGAAAGAGTGTATCTTAAATTAATTCCAACTTTCGGATAAAACTTTTATATTCATTCGTAATCATCATACGATACTTGTAATTTTTAAATTAATAAACACAACAATTTTAATAAATCCCCAGTTAAGCTTACTAGGGTATTTATGAGATCCTCTATTCAGGATTCAAAAATTAGATATATTTCTCAAATATTACTATTATTCTCGTGTTATAAAATATATATTTCTTAAGAAGACTAAATTAAATTTTTAGCAAATTTAGTTAAAAATATAAAAGAAATTATAATTTCTTTCATTTACCTTACATTAAATAAAAATATCCTTTGCTTTATGAGGAAAAATCGGATTTAAAGATTTTGTGGATTTAATTATTTTTTAATTAGAAATTTTGATGCAGATCCAACAAATCTCTAAATAAATAAATAGAGTTGATATTAGAAAATAGTAAATTTATCAGAGATTTTCATAATTATCTAAAATTTTGCTTTTATTTTTACTTTTTAATTTTCTAACAACGAATACAACTAATTTATAACCTAACACGCAAAGAAGAGTAAATTCAGTGCATTTGAGCAATAATTTGATTACATTTTTTATTAAATTAAGCTGGCGGATGAATTTTTTATTTTTAGATAAAGTGAAAAAGGCTTGAAAAGAAAATTTGATAAATTGCCTTTATAAAAATTATAAGTGTAATTTAATTAATTGTAAAACTAAATGACGTAACTTTTGTTTTAAAAAAATTGTGGATAAAAGAATTTCTTATTTATTTTAATATAAAATATAATTACGATTAAGAATCACACGTTCGAAAAGTATTTTTTTTAAATTTATTTATTCCATTATTAGCTAATTATTTTCCATTTATTATTTTTATTTTGTTAAATAAGATTGGAGTTTTTTTCATTCAAATCTTTTGATTTAAGGGTTAATTTATATTTTAATAACTCGGCATTTCTACGTAAAACTCTCCTTCTGAGTCTTATGTATTTCTTAGTTATACTTGATTTTCCACTTTATTGTATGATACACACTTGCATTCTTGTGATTTTGTTTCTTTGTTTTACATGTCTTCAACCTAATTAGCTTCTTCATGATCATAAGAAACAAGTCCTTCTACATTACCTAAATCTATTGCAAATGTACCAATATACAAAATGACTAATAGAGTAAGAATCCATTCAACAGCATTGCCAAGCCAATCAGGAGCATTCTTACCAAGTTGTCCATATAGGTAAAGCCCAACAAATATTAAGATAATGACTTAAAGTACGAGCTTAATTACAAAGCTGTAAAATGGAATAAATTTTGGATTAGCTTTGTAAATTTTTACATAGTTTTCAGTGCATACACCGATAACAAAAACTATGGTTATAAAGAAACCAGTTGCACCAATAATATGGGGAACCCAGTCCATATCTCCACCATCACTAATAGATGCTGTTGAAAGACATAATAAGAAGCCAGCTGAGACACCACCCTTTCCTATAAAATTGAGTCCACTAGGAGTAACATTAGCTTTTTCAGCTTGAAGCTAGAACCACCATGAAGCAATTAACATCACAATAGCTATAAGTATAGCACCAACCATAAGAAAAGCACGGAAAATAATGTATTCAGGGTACTTGATAGCTGAGTGAGTGATATCTGTATAAGGGAAGGGTTAGACATGCCCTAGTTTTACAGCAATAGTGTAAGATGCTAATATTCCAAATGAAGAAACTAGCATTGTTATCACAGGTAATACCCAAAAAGGGAATGTTCCAAGTTATCTTTTCATTTTTTTTTTATTTAAAATTTATATCTTATATTTTTTTTTGAAAATATTTATTGAAGGTATTAGAAGTGATATTTATGTTTTAATTACAAAAATATGCATGGGATTTATTCCATACCTTAAATAAAAACTAGATGTGAATTAGAAATCTCTATTCTAATCACCCTAATAACGATAGATATTCATCAAAAAATTCACACTAATTAAGAAAATTTCTTCTAAAATGTAATCAACAATCATCAAATCTCTTTTTTAATTAATATTAAAAAATCCACACAAAATAAATATCTTTTTTATTTTTAAATTGGGTAAATATTACGTAGGTATTCAACCAAAATTTAATTTCCTATTCAAAAAATCAAATTAGAAAATTGATTATCAATCACTAAGCTAAATTAAAATGAAACGTTTAGAAATGAAGACTTAATTTTTAAAATATTTAAGAAATTTAAAATCTAAAATAGAGTATATAGACTCTAATTTTTCAATTACTATGTCTTTGAGCAAGTTTTGCAACAAATTGAATAATATTGGGGGATTTTTGAAATAATATACCCCTCTTGATACAAAATTAGGACATTCTAGCAGGCAGGATCTATGGTAAATATTATATATGACAGCATTAATAAAACATAAAACTTTTAATCAATAAAACTTTTTAGTATTCTGTTGCTAACTAATTTTACAATGAAATAAATTAAAAAATGTTTATGATTATAAAAATAATTTTAAATAAACTTAATTTTGAATATTTTGTCATATCAACTAAAAATGAAATTTGATGAAAAGTTTATGAAGAATAATAATTTAAAAAATAAATTTTTATAATTAACTTAAAAATACTTGATTAAATTTTAAATTTTTTTGTCTTTTAATTTTCTAAAATAAAAAAATATTAGAAAATAATTTTAAAATAAAAATTAAGTTTGCATAATAAATTTTGTAATAAAGCATACTTTTCGAATATTTCCACTCTTTATATTATGCTTTATGCATGTATAAAAAGATTTGATTATTTCTTTAAAAAATAACTCTTTAGGATTTCAAATGTTTCTTACTGTAATAAAATACAAATTGCAGGAAAAATAGAAAAAGATTTCTAGAAAACAATTTTTCATAAAAAGAATAAAAAACTCATTTGTTTGAAATTTTTTTCATATAAAATATTTTTTGTAATTATTTATTCTTTAAATTTTATTATTCTAAAAAGAATTCAATCAAATAAATACATAATTCATTAGTCATAAAAAACCATTTTTGAGCTCTTCAATATTGTAAAAATACACTCCACTCCTTTCTTAAACTGACTTAATACTCAACCATAAATTAATTCTGGAATATTATTTACTCTTTTTCATATTTATAGAATCTACAATGTAATTTTAATTCCTATTTCTATCACAAAGAATATTATTATTTAGGTCTAATTATTGATGGTATTCCTAATTAAAATAAAGACTTTTGGCTAGTTTTATTATCATTAAATAATCAAATTAATATCTATTATTCATATAATAAATGAAATATACTTCTATTATTTTGCTTATTGCTTTAGCTATGAACTCCATAGTAAATTCTACAAGAGACGATGAGTTACCTTTATACTTAGCAATTGTTGCTGAAGAATAATAGGCTCATGATTAAGTCTTTTAATTTATTGACTAATCTTTTAAACAACTTTTGAGTGCGTTCCCTGAAGATGCTGATATCATAAACAATGATTTCAACAAGTTAAAGGGAGAAATCTAATCACCATGGTAATATCCTGATTCTTGGCATACTACTGTCCTTTATATTGGAGGTGATGTTGCTTAAACTTAAACTCCTTACTACTAATAATTTTAACCCGGTAAAGAAGTTTTACTTGAATCATTTACCTTCGTTTATGTTCCTGAAAGAATTATTTGTGGACCTGTATTCCCTAAGGAAGTATTAATTGCAAATGCATGCCCTCACGTAACTATGATGATGGGTCAGTGGTCTGCAGTTGCTTCGAATTATGTATTAGAAGCTTTATTTACAAAGAATGGTCCTCTTTAACCTCAGTATTAAAGCAAATTTTTCGCTTCAGCTGAAGGAGCTTTGATTTCTAAATTCTAAGACTTATCGATCAATAATGAAGTTGTTGACGTTTATATTATAAAGGTTACAGGCGACAAGCACCATTTTAAATCAATTGGAGATGAAGAAAAAGTATATGCCTAGGCATAATAAATTTGAAAAGCTTTTAATGCAATAAACTTTGCTTATTTTGTTTAAAATGAACAAGAAGTATAATTCTTTTATTAAGTTAAAAAATAAAAGAAATGATAATTTTAGTCTATTTTAATCAGTATGAATTATCTATAAATTTATAAATTTTTTATAAAAAATGAATAAAATCGTGTTATTAAGTATTTATTTTATATTTTGAAATAATATTAACAATTATATAAACAATTAAAATGTTAAAATATGATAATCAATAGCATTCATGATAAGTATTTCAGATAATTTTTTTTAGAATTTAAGAATATTTTCAAGTAAAACCATTATTTTGAAAAATTTAAACTGTTTAGAAATTGAAGACTGAGAAAAATGGCAATTGAACAATATTCCATGTATTTTTGTTAAAATAAAATTGAAAAAAAATAATTTTATCTGATTGTGTTTCATATCTAATTTAGATAATAATTTATAAATATTAAATAAATAGCTTTTATAATTTAAAAAATATTCTATCATTATAAAAAATTAAACTAAATTATTAAGTTATTTTTATTTTAGATTGTTTTACAAATTTAAAAATTTAATATTTTATTGATATGTATAAATAAAATAAAAAGAGTATTTATTTACTTTGGTTTTGAATTAATATTTTTTTTTCTTTGAATTGATTATCAAAATATGATAAAAAAGCTTAAAAGGTTATTGAAAGTCAATAAATTTTACCAATTAAAATTAATTTATTAGATTATTTTTAATTGATTTATCATTAAAATTACATTTCACTTGCAAATTATAAAAATAATTATTTAAGATATGGACACACACTATTTTAAATATGAAATTATTAATTCTATAGGTTATTAAAATATAATAAGCTAGTTTGATTAAGCAATAAATTTAATTCATTCAAAGATCTTTTTTAGAATTATTTTTCTAATTACTTTTCTTAAAAGTGATGTTCAAAGTTTTCAAATTCTTGCCATCCTTCTGGTTTGCAAACTTCATAGGAATAGCCTTACCAACTTAGTGGAGTTTCATTTAATCATCGTAATGCTCACTGAAAATATTTTCGCTAATACCTGTGTCTAATACAAAGTAGCTGTCATTCTTTTCACTCATATCGATTACTTATCTGTAGTTTGCAGAATACCAACTATCCCATTTATCTGGTAAATGGTTGACTCCACCAACATTAATGGTTCTTCTATTACCTTCACCTATATATTCTCTTTCAAAGAAATACTTGAGGGGAGTTTAGGAAAATGGCTTATGATCGAATCTATGACGATGGACTAATCCCCATTGCCAGTTATTGACATCTTCACCATACTTTTCAGTTAAATGTTAGAATGCTTAATCGAAAGCTAAAACTAAATTTTTAATGCAATCTCCTTCTGGGTTAGTTTCCTTTATCATACAATATGACTTTTTGTATTCCTTTGTTTTATCCTTGACTAATTAGCTCATATGCTTAGTTTCAAATAAAAAGAAATGGTCAAACATGTAACTCATATTGAGGATGATTCTCACGTCTTCACTTTAAATAAAAAGATAATTTTTAATATAAATTCATCTTGATTATTTTTATTTATTACCTATCAGAAACTTCATGCAAATAAGTTCTAAAGAAGTAATGTTCCCAAGAAATATAAATTGTTGCTCCAATGCTTTCTTTAGTCATCTTATAGTCCCATTTATACAAATTTTCAAGTAAATCTCTATATTTACTGAACTTTTATTGTGAGAGATACTTTTCTCCACGCAAGAGAAAGACTTAGAGTACAGGTGTTACTACAAAAGATGCATAAACGTCATAAACATCCTTTTGCATACGCAAGAAATCCTATGGTGTAAACTTTTTACCTTCCTTAATACCTTGCTTAAGAAGATCTGTAATTCTACGAGCTCTTGGAATAGAGTTTTAAGCTCTATTGACGTTGTGAATTAAATTGTCTGAAGCAATCTTGTTATTAGCTGTTACAATAAAACCTTTTGAAGGGTCAACAATTCTTGGTTAATGTTCTTTAGAGTAATATCTATTTTTAAAAATTTTTATTTAAAATTTAAACTTATTAAAATAATTGTATATTTCTCTTTAAATTTACCCTAACCAATCGTTTTTAGGATCAGTACCATCTTAGAAGTGGTTGCTACCTGGAATAGGCTTCTTAGGTAATCTTCCTTAAGCATAATAACCAATATGATTATCTGTGGTAGCATAAATCAGATTAAGACTGGGAGAAGTAACAGTGTAGAAAGAATCTTCAATTTATTAAACTGACTCTGCATGATGTAAATCATAGAGACCTTCCATACAAGTATCATTTTCAATAAGAGCAGTCCAGCTTAAAGAAACTGGATAGTCCATAGATTGATAATTCTTGACGTCCATCAAATGGAAGAGACCTTTAATGATTGGACCGTGGTGGGTTTCTTAGAGAGTAAAGTTGAATGTCTATCCTAATCTAACCTATTAATAAATATATTTGTTTGTATTTAAATATTTAAAAGTTGCTCAGTAAAGATTATTCACCTTAATCGATTCAGGACTTTCTTTCAAAGGATGCCATTCATTGTTGTAAAAGTAGGTGTTGTTTTAAATTTTTTCAATATAATAGTCAGAATTATCAATGATATCATTAGTAATACCCCAAGAAGCATATTCAGTTCTACCTATCATCATAAAAGGAATACCAGGAAGAGTAGCACCCATAGCACGGTGAGTTTTACCATTGGTTTTCCATATTAACTCAGACTGATACCAAATGGAGGGTATCATGGTTTCCAAATGTGGGTCATTAGCAAGAAGAGGCTTACCCGAAGCAGTGTGATTACCATGAACAACCCAAGAGTTGCTACCTTTAATACCCTTAGCAACACCGTCAAGCATATTGACTATGTCATCTTAAATAACTCTTTTTAAATATTCCTTGCTGAATTCGACATTGTTATCTTTGGGGATAGCATGTTCAGTACGGTTTTCAAATATTCCTGTTTTCATTAAATCTTCATCACTCATAATGTGTGTCATTTCAAAATTGAATTCTTCTCTAGAACCCATTAACTTTAATGCTAATTCTTCACCATACTTTTCAAGAAGTAGTTATCTATTTTTTATTTTAGATTGAATGTTATTTATTTAAAATTTATTAAAAAAAATGGCATTTTATTCATAAATTTTATCTGTAATTTTGATGATATAAACTTTTGGAAGCAATAAATAACTTTTACTATAACAAATGCTAATTTGGCTTATATCATTAATTTACAAGTAAATTTAATAAAATAAGTGTAATTATGCAAATTGAATATGCTTTTTGATCAAACATGAATTAACTAATAAATTTTTATGTATTGTAAAAAAATATCTTTTAAAAAAATAATGAAAAATATCTTCTTGTTATTGGCTTTAAATTTAATTATAAATTAATTTGTTGTAAGTAGAAGGAATAACATTCAATTTAATATTTTACCTAAAAGGCTCGTAAACCATGTCTAAAGTTAAAAAGAAAGACATTAAGTTAATGAGAGAGTAGGAATGGTGAGGAAGGTAGGGTTCGAAGTCATCAAACATAATCTAGAACTCTAAAGGTAAGGCTGGTAAGCTATTTACGTAATCGTTTATACCATCAGCATATGCTTAAAGAATTTTTTTAATGTGAGGAGATGCATTCTAATACTTCTTCTAGGCACTCCTGTCTAACTTGAGTTCTCTAAAAAGAATATCCGAACGGAGAGTCTCTTCACCTGCAATTTCAGATATTCTACCTTGAGAGCATCTACGTTTAAATTGTATTGACCACAGTCTATCTTAGGCATGGGCATAACCCAAACCATAGGCAACATCCACATAAGTTTCAGATTATATAGAAGGGATACCGTACTCATCTCTCTTAATAGTGATATTATTATAACCATTTCTATTGATTTCAATAGTACCTATTTTCAAGTAAATATTTGTTGAGGAAACAATTAATATTTCTTCCATAAAAAACTTCAAATTATTTTTGTAGATGTAGAAACATATGGATGGGTATGGATGGAGAAGGATAAATATGTTTAGGCAAATTACAAAGTTAAAGTATAAATAAATAATGTAATTGATTGAAAGATTGATACCTTAATATCTAGGTATCTATAGATAGACTATGAGCAGTGATAACACCACAGTAGCTACTATACCTAACTTGCACAAATTTCTACAAAACATCCTATATTTATTTATTTTATAAATCTTCAATGTTTCTTTCTTTTTTGTTATTGTTAAAAATTATAAATTATTTATAGGTTTAGGGAAGATCAAATCTTTTTGATGCTTTTAAAGTGTTCATGCCTAATTAATTATTAAATTGATTGATTGACTGACTGACAGATTGCTTATTGAAAGAGGTTACGGGGGCAGTTAAAAATGAAATTGATATGTTAAGAAGAATATTAAAAAAATGATGGAAAAAAGACTTAGAAAAATACTATCATAAACGAATGAATGATTCAATTAAATTAAAATTGCATCATTCATATTAGTTTACATTTTGTAGTTATAATTTATTTTAAATATCTTTTAAACATGCTTAAATTTCTTAAAAGATGTGATTAAAGAGAAAGAGAGAGTGAGAGAGTACATAAAATTTTAAATCAAAATCCTATTTGTATTTAATTTGAATTAGCACCACATATAGAGGTGTAAATAATATTTTTAATTTTAACTTATGTTATGCAAAGTACAAAGATTTATTTACACTTTAATTATTATTAATGAGCTTATAATATTTTTAATCAGACTTTTTGTTTCTCAAATTATTATTAAAAACCTCCCCATATTAAATTTCTATTTATTTTTATAAGTAAAGCAAGATATGACGAATTCTGACTTTTAAATTTTACTTTATTTAATTTTGAAAATCCTTACTAAATAAATTTACACACTTTTGAGTGTCTTAAAAAAGCTGAAAATTTATTGATGTGAGTAAGTATCTTTCTTTCCAGTAGTATTCATAGTTAATTTAAGATATTCATTATCTAACTACTAAATATCAAACAATCAGTCTACTTGTTTCATAATATTATTAATCTATATAAATACTCTTTTATATTTTAGAATCTACTAATTTTCTTTTCAAAATCTTTCAAATAGTAAGCCTATCAACTGTAGCCAGCTAAGCAAAAGTAAATTTTAATGCAAGAAAGCCAGTATTTTAACAATATATTATCAAACTTAAATTTATTACTTAAATTGAGAGTAAAAATATTTTTGCTTTCCTTGCTTTATCATCAGAAATGAAAATAGAAAATACTAAGTATGCAAAATTAATATTAAAATTTAATAGGCTTTATATTATTTTGAGATAAAACATGAATCTTTAGTTTCTTCTATCAACTTGTAAAAAAATATCATTAAATTGAATGTAAGCAATAGCTTGAATCACAAATGATTGTAATTAATATTATTAATCAACAGAATAATATTATTAATTTTTCTTTTGAAAAATAGATACGATGATCTAATATTTTACTTGCAGATATTTTAAAATCAAAAATAAAAGAAAATAAGATCAAAAAAAATTAATAGACAGAACTCTTAACAATATAAAATTGAAATCAATATAATGCTTCTGAAATACAAAAGCTACTAGCTCTCACATACATAATTTAAGAATTAATTAATTTATTTATTATAATATCTAACTAAAATAAAATTAAAATTTATTATTTTTTTATTAAAGATCTCCTATGGAAAATAATTTGATTTAAGAAAGGACAAGTAGGCCTTCAAAAAATGTTGCATTCTTTTTTTAAGAGCTCTTAATATGAATTTACCTGGAAAAACCTTATTGTTTTAATATTTATTACATTAAATATTTTAACGAAAATAAAATTTTACCCAAATTTAAATTTTAAGTTTGGAATAGGTTTTTCTTTTTGGAGAATCTTGCAAAACTGTTGTCTCTTTTATTCGCTCAATGTGCCATATCTTTTTTAATTAAAAATTTGAATAAGTAATATTATGATTAAACATATTTTTTTTGTTTCAACTTACCCAAACTCTAATTCGAGATTAACAAGTCTTGTTAATTTTTTTAGCATTTATCCTAATCTTTGCAAGTTGTTTTCACTAAATTTCTCATTTTCTCTATTTGTAAATTTGTAAATTGAAAAAAATCAATAATAAAAAATGATAAATATTTATTTACGTGAAGAGCAGAATAAGGGTTTCAATTTCAGTGCAATTTTCCAAAGCTATTATTAAATTAGTGAAAGTCTACTCTGTGAATAATTTATTCATCCTTCATTTAAAAATATTAATTAATTAATTGTTTAATGATGTTAATTAAGAATTTTTACTTGAAGTTTATTTCTAAGTGCTTTATGCTTCTGTTTAATTCTAGGAGACTTGAAAATTAGCACATAGAATCATCATTTAAATTAATATTATCTCTTTAATAATAAATTTGTTAGATCTTGTGTTGAAAATGAATTCTTTTACTTGAACTCTAATTCAATATAATTTAAGTAGTTTCCTAAAGGAACAATCATGGAAGCTAACTCTTTGAACTCTGAAGGCTTCATTTACACTCCCCTATATTATATTTAAATAAATAGATGCTATTTATGAAAATAAAACTTCAATTTTGTATTATTTTTCTAAAATTTGATCTAAAAATGAAATCAATTTAAAATAAATGCAGTACTTATACAAGCCTTTGTCGTTGATGTACAACTTTCTTTTTTTAACATTATGAAGCACTTACAACTCCCAAAATTCTTGTTTTATTTCTTCAACAATATGGTTAAATTACTAATTAGATTCTTCTTTAACTGTATATTAGGTGTTCAGCGAGTCTTACTATTGTGTAGGATTATTTTATTATGAAATGGATTATTTTCTTTCTATTTCGTCTTAATCTACTTTTATTTCTTCACTTTCTATGTCAAAATTTTCGCTAATTGAAACGCTTTCCTTGTGCTAGTTTATATTTAAAATATTATTTCTATTTCATTTGAAAACAAAAAATATTCACTTTTTAACTCATTTAAATGCTCAGCTTTTTATACTTTTTTTGCAATTTTTTTAGGTTTTAAAATATACTTATCCTTATTTGTATGAGAGATATTTAGGGCAAGAAGCTAAATTTTTTTTTAAAGATATCGATGTTGAAAATATTAAAAAAGTTATATGTAAGGTATTTTCCTGCTCAAATAGCTCAATTGAAAAAATTAAAAAGTTTTTAAGTTCTTAATATTTAAATCTACTTTAAAATAGTAATTAATATGAAAAATTACCAACTTAAAAATAAAAAATTAATGATCAAGAAGGTAGAAAACTTTAACTGAATAAATTTTGCTTGAGAAAAGTGGAAATTTAGAAAAATTAACTTAAAGCCAGCAGGTGAATTTTTTAACTCATAAAATAAATAATACGCAAATAAATAATTATTATACTTAACTGATTAAATAAAATGTTAAAAAGCATTAACTTATTTATGTTCTACTGATTCACACAAGTTAATTTTCCTTCTATTTAAATTTTTGTCTTATTTTAGGTTTCTATTATAATTAAAAAAAAACATTTAATTAATCATTAATCAAAATTAAAAAAAGTAGAAGTTTGATAAAAAGAATTATAGCAAAATTATTAGGTAGAAATGAACTTTTCTTTTTTTAACAAAATACTTTAAAGACTGTTTCTAGGAATTACTATTTTATGGGTAAATGTTAATTTTATTGAAGCATCAAATTACCCAAAATTAGTCTTTTCTCCATCCTCCTTGCAGCAGTATGATCTGCGTATCTAAGGTGGTTACTCAGCGAAACTCGCTTACGCTAAAAATGCTGGCTTAGTCTTTGCAGCTACGGGATCTTTAGGAGTAATGGTTTTAGATTCAAAAACATTTAGCATAAGTAAATTAAATTCATCAAATAATAACACTTTATTTTTCAAAATAGCTGTGCCAATCTTTATCATTTTTTATAATACAGTTAGCTAAATTAATATGAATAATGAAACAATTACTGGTTTGGATGTAACTTCAGATGGCGAATATGTAATGATGGGATATTAAAAATAATTTTCTGTCTTCAGATACTAAAATAAAAACCTTACTCTTCTATCACAAAGCTCATTTTAATCAGGAGTTATCATGGATGTAAGTTTAGACTAAACTGAAACGATAGCTTTTGGATTTGGTATGCCAGGTTAAATTTGTGCTTACAATATATTGAATAAAAATAGTATTGTCTTCTTGACAAAATATAATACCCATTCTAACAGAGTGAGACAGCTCTACACGACATAAGATAACAAGTATCTCCTTCTTGCAGATAGCACGAGTGGTAAATTTTTTTTTCTTCTTCAAAAAGTTAGCTATTTCTTGTTTCATAAATAATCTTCAAAATAAAAAAATAATTTTGGTTTTATTAAAAGGGTTAAATGTGATTTAAATTACAAATTCACAAGGTAATTACTAATTAAAAAGTATAGCAGTTGGTACTCCTGCGTGGGATGTGATGGATGTGAAGTTTACGAACGATTATCAGTAAGAAATCTATTTTAATTTATTCATTTATTTTGGAATTTATATTATTCCCAATGTTAAAATAAATTTCATTATTAATTTTATATTATAAAAATAAATTAAGAAAAATAAATAAATAAATAAATGAAAAACATCAAAGAAATTTGTTTGTTTACTTGTTTAATTAATTTTTTGTTTAATACTCTTTTTTTGATCATTTTACTATTTAAAATAGAATTGCTTATGTAGCAGATTTTTTTTATGGCATGTTTTATATTAACCTTGGTTTTGTTTTCAGTGCAGATCCCAATACTTATCCATTAAGTAATGTTTATTTATTATTATTAAATCTATGCATTATTAAAATTTTATTTTTTATTTTAAAAGAGTTAGATAGTAAATTTATATCTTACTGGCCTTTTTAGGTAATGTCTGTAAATTCTTTGGCAATTACTTCGGATAACAATTACCTACTAGTAGGATAAAGAGGTCTAGGTATTAAAATAATAGATATCTCAGACAAAAGCAATCCAATTTACTATTCTGATATACCTGCAGTGGGTCATGCCTATACCATTTTGCTAGTCAACGATGGACAAAATGTTTTTTATGCAAACTCAATTAGCATCATAGTTTATGGCTAATCTGTTCTTAACTTAAATGATCAATATCCTAACCTTTATAATGGATTTTAATCAGTCGTGCACTCACCAGCGTAATAAAATTTAAAAATGATACATACATACCAACTTATAAAAATAAAAATATATCTATTTTACTTGCTTATTTTAAAAATAGATAAATTAATTAAAAAATAATTTAAATGAAATAAATATTTAAAGTTTTTAGTCAGTTACTGATTTTGTTTCATTCATAAAAATTTACATTATTTTAATAGAAAAACACTATACTACTGGAAGTGTATAGTAGGCAAAGATGACAAATATTTTTATGGAGTTTTTGATGATGGAGGAATATTTATTATGACTTATGATAATGACCCTTACAATATGCAAGTCTTAGCTTTCATAATGTAAAATCCAACAGACTAGATTGATTATTTGTGGGTTAATCCTGAAGAGACACTAATGATATTAGGTATTTCAACAAATAAATACACATTGGAAGGTAAATAATTATATTTTTATTATTATTACAATTTCTTTTAAATGTAAATCACTATTGATAAAAATTAGTGTTTGATATTACTGATAAGACAAAGCCTAAACTAATAACTTAAATTACTAAAACGGAATCAAATGATACAGACGGTTGTGCGTTTACTAAAGATATGACGCGTCTTATTTGTGCTAATGGTGGAGATGGTATCTTCATAACAGATATTACTAATATCGCTAACTTAAAAATAATATTCACTTGGCCTCTTGAGAGTTTTATGACAGGAACTGTCAAAGATGTAGTAATAAAAGGTATTTTTTTCATTCTAAAATTAAAAAACAGGCCTAATTTATATTTTAAAATTAAAAGATAATAAGTACATATTAGGAGCTATAAGAAATTATGGTATGTGCGTACTAGAACTAACAGATCCTAATACTCTTGTTCTTAGAGGCTATTTACAGACAAATGGTGGAGAAGGAATTGCTTTATCCGATGATTTAAACTATGTTTATCTTAAAGATGGTATTAATGGTGTTACCATAGTTGACATCAGGAACCTTCCAAAAGTTACCATAGTAGGCTAAGTTTAGTTAGAAGGATGGGAGCTAGGTGTTGTTAGATTACAAAAAGACAATTACTTAGTCGCATTAACTACAGATGCAGGCTATGCAGCACTGATTAACTCACAAGATAAAAGTTCACCTTATATTATTAGTAAGTATAACCCAAACAAAGAAATTGCTTATAATGGATGCACTGATAGCTAAGAAAACTATATCATGATTCTTACAAATGCAGGATTTAGAGTGATGCCAATTAAAACTAATTTGTACATACATACAGAAATAGATTTAGTTACAGGACAGAATTCTGGTTAGAAGGTTTTAACACCACTTTTGAAAACTCAAAATCTTTAAGTAAGTGATTAATTATTAATTACTTCTTGCAGTTAAATTTTATACATATTACTAAAAAAATTAATAAAAGGTTGGATAGACTATTCAGTTTACTTTCTTAATTCTTTATCCAGAAAAGAATATCAAAATCAATGAAATTTTGTATGTTGACAATTACGAAATAAAGCAGATTCCATACTGGATGACCTATTCAAGTAGCTCATAGATATTAACTATGTCTATAGTCAAAGAGGCTCTAGGTTCTGGTAGTATTTAGAAAAGCTTAAATACTGTAATAATACAAACCCTGAAGTAAATTTCATCTGGTGATTTCATCTTCAACTACCCTGATATAGTTACTACTTCAGATTAAAGTGTTCTGATCTATAAATACCTAAGATAGATTTAATACATAGATAATAATGGGTATATAACAAGTTTGTTCGATCCAGAGAGTGATTTTCAGTTCATTATAAATGGGTTGACTATTACAGATAGATTACAATCTTTGATCAAATTAACTCTTGCCCGTAGCTTTTATTAAAACCCTGTCATCTTTTACATAGAGTCTTCTCTTAAAGTAAATTTTTAAGGAACCTCTAATTATATCAAGTCTCAATCAAGCACCATTACTATTTATCTTTTAATTGACTCAGCTTAAGGAAAATTTGTTTCCTTAACATATGGAGGTGTCATTACTTCAACAACAGAAAAACTTGAATAAATTAAGCTAGAGGGTTCAATTGATAATATAAATAGAGCTCTTTAGTTTGGAATATTTATATCGAGGATAGATACTTAGAATGATATAAGTGTTTAAATCACTGTTTAAGATGGAACAAATTATGATTTTTAGACAAAATTAAATGCAAAAGATATATCTTTCATCCAAATGATGGAGAGTGTAAAAATAGGTAAAAATTATTTTTTTAATTTTTATAGAATAAATAAATTAACTTCTGCACCATCTCAACCCATCAATAAAAATTATTTAAGTTGCTTTAAATCCTTTTTAGATCCCTTATTTATTTATGGAAGTGAATTTAAATTTTACCTTAAATTTTTAAAAAGTTATTTTAGTGCTATTCACTTTTTTTTACTTTTTATGAGCTTAATTTTATTTTTAGTAATTAGAAATGTTATTTTTTTCATACATTTTAATTGTAAAATAAAAATTCTTATGTATATATTCAGCCTAATAATTTCGATAAATAAAAAATATTTGTCCTAAGTTTTCAATTTTTATTTAAATTAATATTTAAGTGGAGAAAATATATAATTTGGTTGGTGTATTTGTACTTATCAAAAAATATACATCATTTTATTTTTCAATAAGACTTTCTACAATTTTTAAGATTTATAAATTCACACCTGTTTTACTAATAATTTATTTAGGTGAAACTCTATAATCCTAAATTGACAAATGGTTTCCTGGTAGTATTTTAGATATAGCTACTTCTTTAAATTTTTAGTTTTCTTCTAGTAGCTTTTAGTGCCCACCCACTGTTTCATTATAATATACTGCTTTGTTATAGAAAGGAGGAGATTACTCTCCTTTACCTAGTGATTTTTGGTTGTAGTTTGATAAAAACACAATAAAATTTTATGGTACTGCAAGTACATCTCAATACGGATAGACATTTTACTTTAGAGTGAATGCTACTGATGGATATACATATATTTCCTAAGATTTTTACATTATTATGAAAGGTCTTCCTTTCGTTTATGTTTTTAACCTTTTGGTATAAGTATTAGGCCCAGTAATAGCAATATTGGGAGTGTTTTAATATAAATATCAAATTTGTAACGTGCTTTTAAAAAAGCAAACAACTTATTCACCAGAAGTAGCAATAATTAACAAATATTTTATTAAAACTTTTACTGTTGTTGGAAATGATCTTCTAAAGGCCCGATTGATATTTTAGAAATTCAAAGAAAATACAGATAAATTAACAAATAATAATCAAATTCCTTCCAAAAATGATTAAAATGAAAAGAAGTTTTTTAAGATAGAAAGTTAAGAATCTATTTAATTTGAAGAGCAAGATGCCAAATCATAAGCAGTAAACAATTTAAGAAAAGTAAAAAGATAAAAGCTTATAAGAAATCCTAAGATTGATGTTACACCATACACTTAAATCATACATTCTAAAAACAAGATGATTATTCCTCATATGGTAAAATAAAATTATTTTTTTTTTAATGAATAAATTCAGCCATTTATTTTTATATTTAATCATTAATTTTCTTTTATTAAAGTATTAAAGACTTTATATGAATGATGATGGTTCTATAAGGTATGGAAAAATATTCAGGGAATGCATTTCCATGGATATAAATTATAAGATTGAAAACAAAATGTATTCAGTTAAAGATGATATTAAAGAATATAAAGACAGAGACAGTAGATTCTATATTTGCTTTAAATCTATAATATCTAGATATTTCCTTACTATCGATGAAAAAACAAGTGCAGTATATAGGTATATGTAAAACTATGCTATTGAGACGTTTTGCTATACCAAAAATGATTGGTACAAAGCTTATGTTTAAGTAATACACGAGAAGAGGTAAAATAAAAATATGTAGCTTCTTCCATTCCCTAAAGTAGTTTTGAAGGATGAAATGATAAAAGAGGTAATTAATTAACTAATTAGTAATAAAGGATAATACTAAATAATTCATTTTATTATTAGGTATTTTTCGATTTGGGCATTATAACAGATAAGATATAAAATCTAAGTTATGTTAGAAATTATAGAATCAATATACATCTAATTAAAAATTTGTTGATAGCTGATTGCTATGGCTTGGTAGATTATGATCCATTTTTCTTACATCCATGTGTCGGAGAGTCTATTCATCTTTAATTTCATGAAATTCACTCAGTAGAAGCCTTTTAGTAAGATTTTTATTTTACAAAATTAATCATATTCAATTAAGTAAATGCTAATTAATTTTTTTTCAAAAAAGACTTATTAAGGAATCTTACATCATGTGGATTAGAAAACTGTTAGGAATTCAATATGTTAAATTATGTTTATAAAAAAACAAAAGTTTACCGAGCTGGATGAATTTTGAAATGAGAAATGGAGTAATAATACTAGAAGGAATGCCAGCGAATCACGACATAGATGATCTTTTAATTCGTGTTTATAATGAAAATCAATATATTGTCTAACAATTTTAGCTAAAAATAGTAGATGAACTTGATCCTGAAGAGATCTAAGATAAAGCAAATTAAAAAGATGCTCTCTAAGACTTAAATTCTATAGATGATTCTCTTTTTAAATCGAAAGCTATGGATTATAATGAAAGAGAAGACAAAAAAGAAAATCTTGGCCATAGCTAATTTAAAATATAAAATAAATAAAATTCTTAGCGTCTTTTTGAAAGTTAAAAGGAATAGTTTAGCGAATTAGATGTAAGTTAGTTTATTGATTAAATTATTAAATAAATATTTATGATTCAAATTATAATTATTTACTTATATAATAATAAGGTGAAACCTTAAAAAGAAAAAGAAAAGGAAAAATAAAATTAGGTAAGTATGAGTAATATAGTTGATTTTAATTCTTACCGACCTGATGATTAGGTATCTACTAGGCGTGACTAACTTATGCAGAATAAAAATGATACTACAATAAATTTTGATGAAACTAATGCCTAAAAATCAATCAACTAAAGCGTTTCAAATTATAAGCCTGATAAATTTGAACATGATATAACTTAAGATTAATTAAATTTTAATGATCAATCAGGGTTAGAAATCACAAATAATTTAAGCAATATTCATTAGAAGAAGCATTCGTAATACGAAGATTGATAATTAATGAATTAATTGAATAAAAATTAGTGGTAATATTTTTTAAAATGTAATTTAAACATTTGTATTAATTAATTTGTTTGTAGTTTTTTTTAATATTAAATGAGCTTTTTTATTATTTGTAAACATTTTGATTTTTATTTGACTTTAATTTAATAGAATACCTTTATTATTCTTATTTTAAAGTCATATTTTTTAACATTGTATAGTATTTTTCATTTATCTATTTAGTTAATACATTCATTAATAGTTTTTATGTATTTATCACTGATTTTTATTTAAACATTAATTATTTTATTTAATTAATTATTAAGGAACTAAATTAAACAAGTAAAATATCTTTTTCATAAACTAAATTTATTAATTAAGTGATTTACTTTTGGTTATTTCAAAATTTTATTTTCTTATTGTCATAATAATTTTATTTTTATAAATTATCATGGAAAAAAAAATTGCTTGATTTATTTAAAGTTTTATTTGATCATTTTAGAAATGAGTTAGCTTTAAGGGTTTAATTGATTCTAGCAAGTTATTGATTAAATTAACAAATTTTAGATGTTTTATTTTATATTTTTTTATTTTGCCAATTTTTCTTTGTTTAAATCTGACATGGGGGTTATTAAATAAGGATATTTAAATTATTTTAATTCAATCCTATATCAAATTTATGCCTTTAAAAATAATTTTACAGTAGTTAATTTTACTTAACTTGATTAAAAATTTTATAACTTTAAATTGTTTCATTTTGTATCATTTATTTTTTAAAAATATAGTTGGAAAAAAAAAGGTCCTACTGGGATTCGAACCCAGGTCAAGGGATTTAGAGTCCCCAGTACTAACCGCTATACTATAGAACCGGTGATTAATATTATCTTCTACAAAAAAATAGTCATAATTTTAATTGTGAATAAAAATTAGAGGGAAATTTGAAATTTGAAAAAAATAAGAAAAACACAAATCTTAAACAAATTAAATAATTAATATTTAAGAGATAAAATCTAAATATTTTGAAATAAAAATAAATCCGCTAATCGTTTCGTTGCTTGATCGAATGTTTAAAAAGACACCAAATTCATAGCAGCTCTAATGACTTCTTCATTTTAAAAGTTTTTAAAATAGTTAGTTATCACTCCAGCAACTAACTAAGTCTCCCTGAGAGTTTTTTTTATAATTCATCTTTGCAGATATTAGAATTAAGTTTGATGATTTTTGAAGTGGCAGTTAAAATGAATACCTTTAAACTCGATCCTTTTAGGAATACATTTTGTATGTACTAGGTTTTTCTAGATACATCCTGCATTTCGAACAATCAATATCAGCTTATGACTAAAGTAGAAGATGAGATGAAGAAGCAGAGAAAGTCGATTATTACTTTTAAAGTAATAAAGCTATTATGAATTTAATCGAAGTAGGACATCCTATCATGAAACTGAATGAGGATTTTATTTTTATTTAAGAAGAAATCCCATCTTGTAGAGCCCAAATACATCTCAGATCATATTAGTAGTGCAAGTTTTTAAATTTCGTTTTACTACAAAATTGTAGTCCTTCCTTAAAACACACTAATAATGATTTATATGTAATCCTCTACAAAAAAGGTGGGTCGGGAAAGAGAGATCCCGCGCTTTATATAGAGATTCTAAACAAACAATAAGAGAGAGAAGAGATTTAACAAGTTTTTAAAAGATATTTTTAAATTTTAATGAATTTTAACAATTTTAAATAATTTTTAATACGCGAGATGTGTGATGTGAAAAATAATTTGAATTTAGAAGATTAATAAAGAACAAAAAAGCATTAAAATAAAAGCAAAAAAAATACTAGAAGCAAAATAAATCTAACCAAATAAATAAAACAAGAAAACCAAGAAAAATTAAATAAAAAGAAATAAATAAATACAAATAAAATAAACAGAGATAAAATAAAATATTTAAAAATAAAGTACAAATAGCAATCAATAAACATATAATTAAGCTATATTTAAAATCATCTAATTTACTGCTAATTTAGTTTTTAAAATTTAAGCAACCTTTCATTCATTTTAAAAGTTTTACGTAGTTTATTTGAATAATTGATCTCTAATTTTAAAGATTTTCAGCTATACAAACAATATTAGAGACTTTGGAATTAAAATATTTTTATTGTTTGATAATAACACCTCAACTAATGATATGTGTTTATTATTTTAACTTGAAATAAATGGATAGATAGATTGATTGATACAATCTTAATTTTTGCTCTATAAAATTCAAAATCTTTTTCACCTAATTTGATCTCCATCTTTTTTATAATAAAAATTAAAACACAAAACTATTAATTTGAATTCAAATTTATTTAATGAAACCAAATTAACTATCTATCAAGCTAGATATTTTATTGTCTGATGATATAAATATTTTTTATATTTATTATTTCATCATAAGCAAGATGAATCTAATCATATAGATTTGTTGCTATACATCTCATAGCCTATTTCAATTTTAATCCTAAAAGCCATCCTTAAATTTAAATATTCTAGATTATATATATGTTAATGTTATAAATTGTTGTAACTTCAGAAAACTAAAAATTTTAATTTAAATTAATTAAACTATTATAAATAAATCAAGAAACTTTTATACTATTTTTCAATATTTTTTGTTAACTCTATGTAAAAGATTTGACTAAATTAAAAATTTTAACTCATTAATTATCTACTTTATGTTATTTTTTAAAATTAGTATAATATATTATTTATTTTAATTATAATCTGATTATTTAAATTTAGTCTCTACAAAGGTTTTTAGGTGAATATTATAAATTTTAGATTATTACTTTTAACATAACTCTTTAAAGATATATCTTTTTGACTAATTGAAAGCATACAATCAAATGTCAGAAAAAAGTATAACAGTTGAACCCTCTGTTTTTGTCCAACGAAAGCTTGGGAGCTTTAATAAGCTTCGTGAAGAGTACGACATTCTAAACAAGAAGTTAGGTGAAGGGTTCTTTGGTAGCGTTGAAGTTGTTTAGTTAAAGGGTACAAAGTAAAATAGAGCTATGAAAAAAGTTGATAAGTAAATGCTGGATAGTAAAATGTAAAGGGAAGAATTCATATAAGAGATTGACATTTTAAAGACACTGGATCACCCAAATATCTTGAAAATTTATGAATTTTATGAAGACAATAGATATTTGTACATAATTACTGAGTTATGTAATGGTAGAGAATTATTTGATGTGATTGTTGAAGATGATACCTGCTTTACTGAATAGTAAACTATGAAGATTATGCAATAAGCTCTCTCTGCTCTATAGTATGCGCATTCTAAATATTATGCTCATAGAGACATTAAGCCAGAGAATATAATGATCGATCCTGAAACTTAAAAAATTAAGATAATTGACTGGGGTACAAGTAAAAAATCATCAAAAAAACACACATTTATACTCACACACAGATAAATAATTAAATTCATCTGACCTTTTTTTAATTAATAATTTGAAAGAATATGCCTGAGAATAAATTTTTGTTCATTATTTTATGTAAATCCGAATTTATGATTAATCTTTTTTAATTAAAGGCACAAGCTTTAATGGAGAGAAGATCAAATAATTAGTAGGAAGTGCTTATTATATAGCACCAGAAATTCTAAAAAGAAAGGGATATAATGAAAAAGTTGACATTTGGTCATTAGGAATTGTTTTCTACTTACTGATTACAGGAAGCACTCCTTATAACTCAGAGACAACCACAGAGATTTTCGAAGAAATAAAAAAATATAAACTAAGCTTTGATGATCCACTGTGGGAGAAATTTTCAGAAGAGTGCAAGGATTTATTATCTAAGATGTTAAATCCTCTGCCTAACAAAAGAATTAGTGCTCAACAAGCTTTAAAACATCCATGGTTTGAGACTTAGCCTCATTAAGTACCTTAAAATCTATTAAAGAGTAAATTATAACCAAAGCAATATTGTTAAACTTAATAAATTAATAATAAATAAATAACAGCAAAGCTAAATTCGATGAAAACCTTTACTTATTAGTCTAAACTTTAAATGGCTACGATTTAATATGTTGCTAGCCACTTACTTTCTCAATAAGAAAAAGAAGAGGTAAATAAATAAAATTTTATTTTCCTATTAATATATTAATTATATTATCTTTTTATATTTTGAAGCTCTCAGATTTATTTATCCACTTAGATGCAAATAAAGATGGTAAGCTTTCAAAAGAAGAAATTTATGATGGATATAAAAATTTGTATGGAGAAGAAGAAGCCAAACAAATATCTGAAAAAATATTTAATGAGGTGGATGTAGATAATAATGGATCAATTGACTATAATGAGTTTTTAGCCTGCACTATGTAAAAAAAAAAGCTTTTGAGCTAAAATACTTTGTAGAGGGCTTTTGATTTATTTGATATTGATGGGGATAAGTAGATAACAGCTAAGGAGATTAAAACTGTTCTGTAAGATAATGCTAATTCATTTGATACTGAAATATGGGAATAAATAATCTAGGAAGTTGATAAAGACGGTAATGGAGTGATTGACTTCAATGAATTTTAGTAAATGATGGATTGTATCGTATAAAGACAATCATAAAATAATAAAAAGTAACCAAATTTAACTCCATTCTAAATTATTACTCGTTCTAGAGCAAAATTGGATATTATTTAAGAAGAAGAAGATAGCAGCTCAGAATAAAATGAAATTAAGTTAGAATCAAAAACATCAATTTCTACTCTCAAAGAGCCACCAGCTTTATTAAGTGCAAAAAAGAGTTCATCGAAAAAAGAAACAAAAAATGAATAAAATAATAAATAATAGTTGGATGAATATGAGGAAAGTCCAAGAAAATAATTAAAAAAGAAGTGAAATCCGTTTAATTTTACATAAAATAGTATTTTAAAGCCAATATATTTTAATCATTTTTATTTTATATTTTTGTAGAAAAACCATTTTTCTAATTCAAATTTCCTCACACTTAAAATTAAATTAAATTGAATTAACTAAATTATTTTGTTTATAAATTTTTTATTTAATATTGAAAATCATTTCTTTATTCTATTAAAAAAATTTGAAGCGATTTATTTTTTTTATGAATTTTATTATTTAGTGTTGAAAGTTATATATTTGTTAATTCTAATTTCAAAAAGTTAAAGCAAATTATTTTGCTTATGAATTTTTTTATTTTAAATAAAATATTATTTATTAATATTAAAAACTATTTATTTATTCATTTGTAACTTTTTTGCTTTCTCACTCCAGCAATTTTTAATTTTAAATGAGATTTAAATAATTTTTAAAGCTTATAGATAATTTAAAAATGTCAATAAATAATGTTTGTGTAATTGATTTAATTGACTAATGATAGGTAGATAGATAGATGGATGAACAGATACATATTTTAAAACTAAATTTGTTTTTAAAATTTTAGAAAGAATAAATGGATAAAATTTTTTTGTTTAAAATATATTTTTGATATAATTAAATATAGAATATTTTATCATAAATAATAATTTTTATATGATATTTCTCACTGTTTTTATTAAAAAATATTTAAAATATTTTTTAGTTTAGATATTCTACAAAAAATAAATAAATAAGTAACTTTAAAGATTTTAAATTTATAAATTTTTAAATTAATCAAAATTAGATAAATTATATATAGAGTAATTTAATATTTACTAATGGGCTCACTTTTGATAGACATAGGACAATGTGGAAACCAAATCGGATTACAATTAATTGATTATTTTGAAAGTACTTCCCATAATTATGAAGACACATATTTAAAGAACTCAGATTAAAATACATTTCACTCGATTCATATAGATACAGAACCTAAGATAATAAAGCCTTTAATAGAAAATAGAAAAAAATACTTTAATATTGACCCTAAAAATGTTCTCTTTTTTCAGCACGGAAGAGGCAATAATTGGAGTTTAGGATATATGGATGAGTAAAAGCTATAAAACAAAGTAAAAAATGTCAACAAACCTTTAGCGTTCAATAAATTCACTGAAAGCTAGCCATATTAATTAAGCTAAAATACAGCATCATTAAGCAATAATTCAGATTTATTGCAAACAGGTCTTAAAGGAAATAACCAAGAAGTAATACTCTAAATTCTTTAAGCCATGTATATTTTAAACTAAATTAAAAGACTTAAAAGAAAATGTTTGAAAGAATCTCTTTTTTTAATGCTTATTTAATTATTATAAATTAATAGATAATCCCTTCTTAACAAATGCTTAAAGAAAACACTTAAATCTTAGAAAATTTAATAGATATCATGAGAAAGGAAATTGAAAAAATTGATTATTGCATGGGAATACATATGATTAGTAGTTTAGGAGGTGGAACTGGAAGTGGACTTGGTAGTCGATTGATTGAAGAATTTAGAGATTTATTTTCTGATATTTAAATAATAAATACCGTTGTATTTCCTCATAAATCAGGTGAAACAACGCTGCAGCATTACAACTGTGCCTTGTCTCTTGCACATTTATAAAAATATTCAGATTGTATTATTTATTTCTAAAATGATAAAGTTAATTCTTATCTTAATCTTGCTAGAAGGTAGACTAAACATTCTTTGTAAATAAACATTTATTTAAAATCATCTTATTTTTATTTAAAGCTCTTCAGTTGAAAAGGCTATAGACTTAACTAACATAAACTAATACATTGCTTCCAATTTATTTAACTTGCTTAAGTTGAATGATTATTCTAATTTTGATAGATTTTATTTTGATATTCTACTTGATGCAGCACCAATGGATGACTATAAAGTTAATTAATCCTTATTTTTAAAATCATTTTAAAATAGTTTTTTATATTTAGTTTGTAGAAGTTTTCTCGACTCCTTACTATTTTAATAAAACACTGAGTACAGGACCAGATTGTCATTGGGAAAAAGTTATAGATAGTGTTTTAAGCTAAGTAAATATAGAAGATAATTTTATTACATAAAACATTTCAACAAAGGAGTCAGAAGTAAATGAAATAGAGAATTTATTGAAAGGTAACAAAGAATAAATAAGAGATGTATCACTCTCTGTCCAGACAATTTTTAGAAGTTTTGATGTGAATAAGGTAAGCAAAAAGCTTAATTTATATAAATGTTTTCTTACAAAATGAAAATTTATTCTTTTAAAAAACTACAGTCAATTAAAGGAAATGAGTCGGCTTTAAAGTCAATAGATAAAAAAATGCATTAAACATTCAATCCTGTCAAATGGAATCCAGATTGCTTTAACTATGAATTCATAGAATACAAGCTTAAAGATTCTTGTGATAATAAAATGATGCTAACTGTAGCTAATCGATCAACAATTGCAAATGTGATTTAAAATATAAATGAAACAGCATATTCAAAATTTAAAGCAAGTGCTTATCTTCATTCATACTATTAATATGGAATGGAAAAGGCTGATTTCGAAGAAGCGTTGCTTACTCTAGATAACATATATGATAATTACTCAAATTTAAAGTGAACATACAAATAAACTATCCTTTTATTTATTAATTTATTTTATAAAAAATTTATTAATTGAAAAAAATATCATTAAAAATAATATTAATGAAAATAAAATTTTACAAAAATATTCTTATTATTATATTTATTAATCATTTTCATTAATTTATTTTATATTAAAAACTTATTTTAAAATAAATCCTATTGTTTTTTAAATCAATTTCTTATCAAAATTTGTCAAATTAAATAAATATTATTGTTATTAGTAAAATTTGCGATCGTATAATTT
>JH719971.1:577423-613376 GCA_000231845.2 Tetrahymena malaccensis 436
GCAGATTATAAGGATACTGTTTAATTTATGGTACAGATTGAATACTAAGGATAATAAAATGTAAACTAATTCATACTTGTTGGAGCTCCTGATCCATACTCTGCATATCTCCATCCAGAAAAATACAAAATTCCAATTGATTACAAATTCTAAATTAACTTCAGCCTTTAAGTCGGAAAGGTAATCGAAAGATTAATATTTTTATTGTATTGAAGAAACAAAATATTTTTTAAAAAGAATTATTTAGATAAATAATGCAATGATCAGGCAGAACCATATGTGACTCATATTAAATTTGATTTTAATGACAAGAGCCAATTCCCTTAATTCTAGAATAAACAAGTCATCATAAACAAAGGAGGTATTAACTTAATATTTGATTAAGATGAGAGTCAAAGCACAATTAAGCTAAGATAAATACGTTTGTTTATGAAGATGGGAGAAAATAATCGTTCAAACTAAGAGAAGATTCCTTTACATTTCTATGGAGAACTAGTCAAAACAAAATAAGGCTAAAGAATGCTTCTTGAAAATAAAATTATTGAAAATTGCTTTGAAAGCATAAAAAATCCAAAAGAATGCATCATGAATAAAAGAGCTTCTTTATGGGCTATCGGTAATATTTGCTACTGTAAAGAGGGTATTAAAAAAGTGAAAGACATGAAATTAATAGACCACCTTGTTCCTCTTGCAGAATAAAGTGAAACCCTATCTCTTAGAGGAACTTGTCTATATATCTTGAACATGATTGCAAATACAGAATAAGGAAGAATTGAGCTAGAAAAGCAAGAATGGATATCTCACTGGAACTCAAATTTAGGTAAAAAAATAAGAAAATAATTTTTTATTGTTTTTATTAATTAGCAAGTATTGATTTTTAATTAAATATCATAAAGGATGGATTACAATGCCCAACAATATGAGACAATTCTTCTATATTAGAAATATACACAAAGAAGGCTAAAGGACATATTGGCCTAATTAAAATGAGTTTTGGGATAAACTCACTGCTTATCAAAAAGGATTTTAAATGGGAGAAGATGAGAACAAACTGCTAGAAAATGTTGCCTTGATGAGCAATGCTTTGACTTTCAAAAATGCTAGTTCGGAAATTAAAAAAATAGCAAAGAAGAATCCAAGTATTTTTGAAGACAAAAATATTTTCTTTAATGTAATCCTAATGCTAGATTTTTATAAATTTAAGCATGATAACAGAAAATTTATTCTCAGCTTCTTTGATAGACTCTTCTCATCTGAAGAAATATTTTTAAAATTGGATACAAATCCTATCTTAATTAAACCTATTGTTTGATTTGTTAATAGTAATTTAAAACATATATTTTAATACCGTATTTTATGTAATTAACAAAAACTTATATTTTAATTCAATCAAATCGGCATAATCATATAAGGCTTACTCCATTATATATTTATATAAAACTTTAGCTCATATTTTAGAAGAATTACAGCATTATTTTTAAATCAATTTATTTAAATGAAAATATTTTGATATGAGAATTTTTACAAATAAAATTGTGTAACTAAAAATATATAAAATAAGTAACTAAAATAATTATGTTAATTTAAAAATAATAAAAATATTATTTTAGAAAATAAATATTTTCAATTAAGTAATTCATTACTCAATTCACTATTACAATTTTTTTATTTATGATATTGATATTTATCTTTTGAAAAAGCTCTTTAATATAAGGTAGGAAGAGCAACTAAATACAAAAATAAAGGAGAATATACACAAAATAAAAAACATAATTGACACTATGTCTTTCGCTACTCCTTCTACTTGACCTTCGAGATCTCTTTAATAAATAAAATTTTTATCATTAAATAAATATACGTTTTATAAATTTATTACAATCTAACTTTAGCTAAGATATAGATAGTGATACCCAAAAGAGCAAGAGCACACAATAAAAAAAACAAAGCTAGTTTTTCAGTTTGAAATATTTCCTAGCAACTTTTATATTAGTACTTTCTATTCCATTAAACTTAAAATTCAATTTTGCATAGATCACACTTTTATTTACCAGTTGATTTTCTCATAATAGAATTTTATTATTGAGGATTTTTAGTGATTAAATAAGTTTTTAGGCAAGATTCATGGATGTATTTTACAGAACCTTTACAGTTGCAAGGATATATAAATTTGTTAAAGAGAGATTCTTCACCAAAGCAAACTCTACATATTTTTTACTATTAATCTTCCTCATCATGATTTTGTTATCCCTCTCTCATATTGACTTTTTATAGAATTAATTAGATGATTCAACCTTATAGTAAATCTATCAATAATTGGTTTGTAAAGTTTTTTTGCATAAGATTTTTGCTTGTAAAAATTAATGAAAAAATACATTCAGAAAACAGCTTGTATTATTATAATAATAACTAAAAGAATGAATAAGAATCATTCATTCAAAAAAATAATTGATGTTATTAATTATTTTTATTTACTTAAAATCAAGTAACATAGATAATAATCTTATTTTATTTAGTAATTAGTTCATGCTATAAAAAACTTTCACAAAAAATAAAGCAAATGTATATTTAATCATCAATTTAAGAAAGTAAATAGGATTTATCTGATTATTTCGATTGTAATTTTAAATTTGCAAATTTTTTGAATTTTAAATTTTAGCTTTAAAGATTTATAGATAATTTAAATTTTAAACTATTTCTAAATATTTTAGAATTTGGTTTTTAATTAACTTTAAGTGAGGAAAGTTATTATTATGTTTGCCATGTAAAATAATAAATTATTTTTTTATAAATACATAGATAACAAGTTAATTAAAATTACTGATTTTCTCCATTCTTTACATTTCAACAATTGATTTCAAGGTTATTTTAAAATTATTTTATATAAATTAAAAAGTCTTTAAGTGGATTTTCTTTATTTAAAAGTGTTAAAATAAAAGAATTTTTTATTTTATGATTTTCATAGTCTTATTATTTAAAATAATAAATAAACTAAAACAAATATCTTAGTATTATAATATTTCAATCAAAATTTTTAATAAAATATTTCCTTAAATTTCAATTTGACAAAATAAAATAAATAACAAAAACAGTTATTTTATTATTGATATATTTTAGCTTGTTAAAATAATTATTTGAGTGTATAATTTTTTAACATTTTTAAAGAACCAATCGATATTCAAACATATTTAGATAATTTAATAAATTTTCTTAACATTTCTAAAGAACCAATTGATATTCAAACACATTTAGATAATTTAACTAGCCTTTTGAATTAAAAATATTTTGTTTCATGTTTAATATCTTATCATTCTAATTAGCATAAAAAATGAAACTAAAATATATATCATAATATTAAAATGTTAAAATCAAAATTTTAAATTTCTGTGATAAAATATCTCTCTGAATTCAAATTTTTAAACAAAACTAATGAATAATATAACCAGCTTTTTCATTATTTATATTTAGATTTCAATTTATAGATTTATTTATTTAGATATTAAAGGCTTACTAATATTTTATAAATTAATGAATATGTAAATTTATGAAGATGGAATGCATTGGAGAATATTCCACTCTATGTTTTTAGATATTTTCTCTATGTTTAGAATTTTAGTTATTTTAATCTATACTGCTTTCAATTATTGTTTTATCTCATTGAAATAGCAAATAAAAAAAATAATAAATAATAAATTAATTTTAAAATTATATTTAGTATTGTTTTGATTTATGCAAAATTAAAATAAATTAAAACATTATTAATAAATAAATATAAACTACTTTGATACTTTTATTTTAGTGTAAATTTTGTTAATGTAAATTAAATGAATTTTATAATTATAATAGATTGGCTCACTATTTGTTATTTAATTCTTATATTTGTCTATTTTATTACTATTAATTATTTTGCTCTATTTTTGCAATTTTATTTATTTTAATGGACTTTATTATTAGGTATTTAAAAAACATATAAGTTTAGCAGGATATGAGA
The DNA here is from genome assembly GCA_000231845.2 of Tetrahymena malaccensis 436. Taxonomy (NCBI): domain Eukaryota; phylum Ciliophora; class Oligohymenophorea; order Hymenostomatida; family Tetrahymenidae; genus Tetrahymena; species Tetrahymena malaccensis. Next base: position 581,412 of record JH719971.1, read on the forward strand.
AATAAAATGGAAATAGAACACATTAGGATTAAAACAACTGAAGCAACATTTTTGATATCATCATTTGTTATCTCTTCTAATTACTTTGTTGAAGTAGTCAAAAAATATATTGAACCTATTATTAGCACTAATCCTGCAATTATTACAAGCATCGTTGTTTTTTCATTTTATAAAAACATTTTCCAGTTAATAAGTTGATATTAATTCTTCCAACTCACTAAAAATTCAGCTTTGCAGATATCGCATTATTGTTTATTTTTAACAATATCTTATATATTAGCTTTTTAATCTTAAATTTTAGACATCACATAAGTTTTAAGGCAATTTTCGTGGACATATTTGATAGTTCCTTTGCATTAACAATAATCAATAAATTTATCTTAATCAGTTTCTTCACTCAAGCAAATTCTACATGTTTTTTATTATTCAAGGTCTTAGCATTGTTATTATTATTATTATTATTTTAGAACTTCTGATGTTTATTTTGGTGATTCCATTTGAATTTATTGGCTAGAGATTTATTTTAATATTTAATTATTATAATTCTAAAATCATTCATTTATTCAGGAATAAATTACTTTTATTTAATTTCGAGTGATTTATATTACTTTCTGGTTTTACAATATTTGCGAGATTTTTAGTAAAATAAATGCAATTTTTGATTTAACCTGATAAAAGAATAGAATCTAATTATTTATCTATTTCTTATTAATAAAAAGCTAATAATAATCATCATCACATTAATTAGCTTATTAATTAATAATTTTTTTTGAATAAATTTGTACATAAATAAATATATAAATCATTAATTTCTTTGTAAATATTCTAAAGCTTTCTGATAATTGCTAACTGAAATTTAAATTTGAGCTTAAATAAAATAGAACTAAAAAAGCAAAGGATAAATGAATTATCTCTTTGTAAAAATGCTCTAATATTAAATATATAAAAACCAAAAATTATTATCAAGATCAAGCAACCAAATATAACTATTACTTTAATATATTCTTTCTTATATCAAGATCAATGTAATTTATTCTTTGTTTAAAATATTACATATAATAACCAATTTCATAAATAATTATTATTAGTAAATTGTTAATAAACTAGCCAAATAATTTTAATTTTTTATCTTTTTAGTGCTTGCTTAAAAGGATTTTAAATATTTTAAAAATTAATTTATTATTTATTGAAAGGGAAATTTATTGAAATTTGATTGACTTAGAAATTATTTACGCTAACAGATACAATTAAAATTTAATAAGTAGTGACTCAATTCAAAAAATATATACTTTTTACTCTATGATAAATATAAACATAAGCAGATAATTGCTTGTAAAATAAATAAATGAGTGGATAGATTAAATTTTTTTTTTTTTTTTTGGTTAATTGATTTTGAATGTTTAAAATTGGTTAATCACTTTACTCTCTACTTTTAAATAGAATTTATAAAATATGTTCTGACTAAGAATAACTTAAAGCTTACTACAAGTAAAAGAATAGTATTAGATACGATAGCAAAAATAATAAGCATGTATCCTAAAAAGGAGAATATGGTTTCAGTTACTTTAGAATAATTATTAAAATCTACCCTTTTAAATTAATTTATTTTTATTTAAAAAATAGTTAATAAAAAGATTTAAATGAATTAAAGATGTATTCTGTTTTTGCTTGTGTTTATTAAATATTTAACTATAAGCAAGTAAACATTTTCTTATTAGTTAATTAGCCTTTTGATAGGACTAATAGATAGATAGATAATTAGGTAAAATATCAATGAATATAAAAGAAAAAATTACAATATATTATAAATTGTAAATATGAAGACTTCTATTTCAGAGCTAAGAATAGTTATCAAGTAATCAAAAAAATCAAACGTTAAATATTCAATTAAATAATATTATGTAAATATCTATTAATATTACAGAGATGTGTATATTAAACCAAACAAAAGTAGCAAGAATGAAGCCATCAGTATGCAGAAAGAATACAGGTAGCATTTCTTTTTTGTTTTCATGTGTGAAAAAGGTCTTAGTTTTAGAGAAGACTACCATTCTACTTCATAATTGTACCCGCATAAATCACATTTATGAAATTTTATGCCTTTGTATCTTTATGTCTTTTTTTACTATGATTACTGTCTTGTAGGGTCATTTTTTAATCTCTATGCCTCAGCAATAATCATTTATAGTGTCTTGCCATTTTTAGCCTCTAATAAATCTTTCTAGCATAAAAAATGCACATACTAAATTGAACCTTTGCAATCACAGATAGATAAAAGGTCACCTAAATGCTTTGCCTCTTCATCCTGAATAGATGAAAGGCAGATTCTACATTATTAATAATTTTTAGAAGGGGCATTTGAATGGCTTTTTTTAGATTATGGTGGGTTTTCTTGTTAATTTATATTTTTATTAGGAAGTTCATTATATTAAATGACACTTTTTGGACTTTCTATATCTCTGGCTTCAATTTGTTGGACATGTTCTTATTGTTTAATTCATGATATTTAATTTTATATAAGAATGAAATGTACTCTTACCATAGTTATTATTATGTTCAGATTTGAGAAATAAGTCACTACTTTAGTTTCTGCACCTCTCAGTACTATTTTTATTAAAGTTTGAATGGTGGGAATATTTTACATTTTTAGTATTAATTTCTTCTTAGGGAATAATTTTATTCATGCTTTTAAGATATTTTTATGATGAGTATTTTGTTTAATTATTTGATCTTCAAAAAAAAAACAACTATAATGATAATATGAATTAATTACTACTTTTGTTACTTACGAGTTCTATTATTTCAATTTATAAGTATTGCCAGTCAATCTTTAACTAATTATTTATCAAGCAAAATTAAAATTTAAGGATGATTATTCTAAGAAACTAAATTATTATCTTTTATTAATATAATAAATTGTTTAAAAAGACAAAATGTTATTTTTTATTCACACCTATTTATTTATTCTGGTTTAATTTATAAATTATTTTGATACTATTTTTGTGAAATTAATTAAATTTTCTTCAAAAATAATTTGTTCTACTAGCAAAATTTAATCATTAATTAATACATTGTCTAATTAATTAATAAATATAATAAATGGATATAAACATACATCAACAACCAGAAGAGTTAGAACTGAAAACTAATGATAAACTTGAAGATAGAATATTAGCTCCTTTTAATAGTGAGCAAGTTAACTCAGCCACATAAAACCCATTAATCGCAGTACCTTCAGAGACTAATTATCATGTATAAAATAATACATTAAAATCATATTTTTATTAAAAATATTAAAAAAGAGCGAATCAAATGAAAGTAAGATTAAAACAAATCAGCAAGAAGCAAAGCTTAATAGAAAAAATCATAAGAATTAATTATAAATCTAAATAACTAAGAATTTTAAAGAAAATATTTCAAATATTTAAAAAAATGATGAAAAACCTCAGGTTATTGTTTAGCAAACTAATTATAATGAAAGTTAATAATAAAAAGGTATTTTTGAGCCATCTAAACAGGAAGGGTAAAATTTATAGCAAATATCAGAAGTTTTGGAGTAACAAGAAGATAAGAATAAGTTAAAATAAGAAAGTAAAAATGAGAATGATTTAATAATGTAGATTAGGGATTAAAGTAGAAGTATCACTTTAAGTAGTAATATCTCTAATTCTTAGAGTATGAATAGTAGTAGCAGCAGTAGTGAGTAAAGTATAGAAAAAGATGAAAACTCTTCAGATTCAGAAGATGATAGCATTAAAATTATTGAAGAAAAGATAGACCAAATACAGAAGAATCTAAAAATGAGTAGCAAAAATTTAAATACCTCAAAAAACAGCTAGAAATAAAATAATCATAATAATTAAAAGAACTCTAGTATTGAGAATTTTTTTTATGATAAAAAGTATTCAAACATGATTAATTTAGATAACAAATCTGGTTAAGATAAGAAAAAAAGATTGAGCATATTTAATTCATAATAAAAAATTAGTTTTTTGCAATAAAAGTAATCTGTGATGAGTTCACACAATGATAGTAACTAAACATTAAATTAACTTTAACATAAGTTTTCATTATTGAGTCCATAGCGAAAGAAAGATAGCCAAAAATTAAGAAAATAATCGATTGAGTATAATTTGTCTTTTATGCCTAGCTTAGAGCAGTAAAAGTATGTCACAAGAGAAAAGTCTGAATAATGCATAGAACTTTTAAGCTAAAAAAATTCCATTGTATAATCTGATGATAAAATTGACTTGCTTTTAGGAATTAGACGAAGAGCTCTAATAAAAACGATAGAAAATAATGATAAATTTTATAACCAGATGAAAATTTAGCAAGAAATAAATGCAAATGTGTTCCAGTTAGAAAACCCATCTCTCAATCACCTAGGTGTGTAAAAAGTATAAATAAAGATTTTTAACTAAAATTCATCATAAAAATTTTCAATAAAATTAATTAAGTTCGTTAAAGATTTCATGAGAAAATCAAATAAAACTCCAAAAGAAAAAAATCTTTTAAAGAAAGTCATAGAGAAATTAGGAGTTTTTGAGACATAAAAAGATATTATTTTCAAAAATCAAAACACTAATGACACGCTTTTTGACAATCTAAACTTAGAATCATTCGAGAAGCATTAATGCATATTTCATATAGGTATTTAAATAATATTTTTATTCATTCGATTTTTCTTAATATATTTCTCTGAAAATAGGTGAATTTGGATATAAATATTATATAGTCGTGCAAGGTAAAATATTTAGTATAAATAAATTAATTACTTAAAGATGATTAAAAAATAGGTGGTGTACATCTTTTACTACCATAAATGGATCAAAAAGGTGCAACTGATAATAGTTTATATATCAATTATATGAATCAAATTCAGTAAGGCTATCAAAACAAACACTAAGAGGAGAAAGAAGATTCCTAAAATTTTAAAATTGTTAGTTTATATAATTGCAGCTTTTTTATTCGCTGTTTTGTAAAGTAAACATAAAAAAATACATTTTTTCAAACAAATTTATATTTATTTATAATCGTTTATAAATAAGCAATTAAAATAAAACCAAAATTTAGCAATGTGTAAGCGATATAGGAAGTGATGTAAAGAAAATCAGCTTACTGTTTGGTGGATTAGACTACGAGAAAAGGTTACTAATTAATGCCGCTTTTCTTGAAGGTAAGGAATTTGTTAGCATATTTTACCCTAACATGGTTTTGTATAAAACTTTTAAACCTGGTGAGTGCTTTGGTGAAATAGCTCTTCTTACAAAGCAAAGAAGGTACTTCATTAGATTTAAAAAGCATTATTTTTATTTTATCTTTAACTATTACATTAAATATTGAACCTGACTCAATTTTTTGAATTTACAAATTATTTAATATGTTTTAAAAAAATTTTGTTTTTTATAAAGAACCGCCACTATGGTTTGTGCTGAAAAGACCTACTGCCTAACTCTTTCAAAGTAAGGTTTTGATAAAATTGTTGGTGCTTACTAGAATTCCATGATTTAGGCATAACTTAATTTTTTGCAGTAGTTTTCTTTTATAGAAAAAATACCAAAATCAAAATTACTTTCTATTACTCATGACATGAAAAAAAATGAATACAGCAAAGGCCAAATTATTTATAAAGAAGGTAATTAATTAATTTTAGTTTTTCATAAAAAGATATAAATTATTTTTTTAATTTTCATACTCTTTTAATATTTTATTTATTTACAGGTGACAGCTCAGAATTCTTTTACTTTATTATTAACGGAGAATTCGAAATATCTAAATAAGAAAATATTCATAAAATAAATGGTCCTTAATAAATTTAAAATCCTTATAAAAATCAGCAGATGCTTAATAATAGAGATAATGAAGAAATATCATAACTGAATTGGTCTTAGAAGCTTAAATAATAAAAAACTGACATAAAGAGAATCCCTATTGTGATTCTTCAAGCTAATCAATACTTTGGTTAATACGAAATATTCTAAAATTAATAAACTAGAGTAACTAGAGCTGTTTGTACATCTCTAAAAGGCACTCTGTATTAAGTTCCAAAAAGTGTAAATAACTGCTAATTTATAAACTATTAAAAAGCATAAAATATAAATACATTATTTTAAATTAAAAGATCTTGGTTTATCACTTAAATGCCTGGAATGGGCTAGATGAAATGAAATAGGCTAATTAAGTGATTAATAGTTGGCAAAATAATAGAATTACACAGATTAAGCAAATAAACTAGCTTGCAGAAAACGTCACAAGTGATATCTTCAGCTATCAAAATGTTAGAAAATCGAAAAAATAAAAATTGAAAAAATCTGAAAGTCAATATCTGCAGTAAAAGAAGTAAAGTGACTCATTTTTAGGAAGTTAAGATAGAAGTTTTAGTAATTCATTTTATTATAGATCTCCTTAACAAAGCCCTTGCAACTCAAGCAAGCAATTCTACATTTCAAGTTTTAGTTAAGCAAAATAATTATAAAGTTCAATGAATAAAAACCAAACTTCTCCTAAAAATTCAAAAGAAAGTGTAAATAATTTTTTTTCTCTAAACTTAAAATAAAATTGAAGAATTTACTTTTTATTTTTTAAAATTAAATTATGAACAATTTTTAAAGAAAATAAAAAAAATAAATTAATTTAATTAGATAAACAACTCTTTGGAATAAAAAAATTTTTAACAAGACCAAACCAAATCTTAAGAAAAAAATAATTTATCAGAATAGCCTGTTTCACATATCGATTCAAATGCTTAGAAATAAATTTAAAAATAAGCTATACAAACGCCTTATTATATTTACAATCCTCCATAAAAGGAAGTCTAGTAAACTGGTCAAATTTAAAGTGAATCTTAAAAAGATTCAGTTTCTTTTGAATCTTAGGAAATTAAAGATTCTGACATGATGGAATCTTCTCTGAATTCAAAATCTTTCCAAAAGTTTAAAAAATTTCATGAAAAAAAACTAAATGAGAAGGTTCACTAACTTTTGGAGTAGGAAAAGTAATCTGATAAAAGAAAAAGCGAATATTTATTAAATATTTTAGATTAACAGCTATTTAAATCCAATAAATCAAAGTCAAACTCTTTGGAACGTAGAGAAAGCATTGCTACTAGTGAAGAACCTATTCTAAACGATTAAAACCAAGGTACTGCTTAAAAATTGAATAAAAAATAAAGTATTTTCTTTAATAATACTATGTATATCTCCTAATTTAATAGTAGCTTTGAATCTAATAGTAATAATAATAAATTAGAAATTATTAAAGAAAATAAGGATTTTATAATGGATAAAGAATAAAAAATAACAGGAAATTTGCATATTAATCTTGGTTCTCCTTAAAATAGAGAATAGCATGATATCCATGATAAAGCAGTAATTCCTTACGTTAAAAGCTAAAAAGAAAAATTAGAATTTAAATAACATTTTGAGTCTAGTTAAATATAAAATCATAATATTAGAAATTCAATAAGTAGAAACTATAGTTAAAATTATTTAACTAGTGATAATCAAATACATAATCACTAAAGCACAGATTTGACTTAAAGCAATTTAAATGGTACTTAAAGACAGTAAGAATAATAATCGATTAATCAATAGAAATTGAAAAATATTTTGGATGTTTCAAAAGTTTAAAGACCATAAACATAAGCAATATTTGTTGGATAAAATGACAGCTAATGTTTCAGTAGCAATAGATTTAGATAAATCAAAGAATTAGATTAATTAGAAAAAAATACTAGTTTAGGTTCACCAATATTTCATAAAAATGTATATTGTAATAATTAAAACAAAAATTATGCAAATGTAAGTTAATTAAAAGGATTGTCAAATTAATCCTAAAATTTGTTATCACCAAAGGGTAATTTTGATTACAATTAAACAGCTTTCAATCAGTAAGATAAATTCTTTGAGAAAAAAAATTTTGGTAAAGCAAACAGCTCTTAGCATCATGCTAATTGCAAAACTTCTTCTTCAGGAATGATGGGAGATTTGAAAAATTAACAGATTGAATAAAAAGAGTTAAATAAAATAAAAAAATAGTAATTCTTAGAAAAGATTAACAATCGAGTTTGCTATACCAAAGCTAATGAATAATCCATAAATAACGAAAACCACTAATATGATTAGCTTGATTACTAAGCTGAACAGCTTAAAGAATTAATTGAATCATCTCCTGCTAAAATATGTTCAAACATCAATAACATTTTGAGCTTTAAAAAAAAGTTTTTAAAAATTCTAAAATCTCAACCAGACATTCTCTAAAAGAAATTATTTGACTTCAAATTAGAGAAGGATAAATATATTCACTAAAAATTAAACTCAAGCAGTAATAAATTAACAAGCGATAATTTTAATTAAAATAGTTTAAACCCTGCAGCTAACAAAGAATTAAAGCAGATTTCATCAAACCAAACAAATTAAATGAATTTAAACCAGGATGATATTAATTTAAATTACTCAACTATGTAAGATTCAATTAAAGAAAATAATACTAACAACTTTGAAGAAAATAGCTCTTTTAAGTAAGCTAAAAATAAAAAATCTCTCAAAATTTAAAGTCCGATTGATTCAATATTGCATTTTATCAAACAGTAAAAAGCACAAGAGAGAGAGATAATTAGCACTGAACATTCATCGTTTGAACGATATAGATAAGATTCAATCTTTTCCAATATGAACTAGACTAGTTCTGAATTAAAAAATAGCTTTTTTTAATCACCCAAAATATTAAGTAAATAAGATAAAAATAATTTTACAACAAAAATAGTAGATATTATTGATAAAAGCACAACTAGTAATTTAGAGTAATTTCAAGATTTATCAATTAAGCCTGAAGCTGGATTTGTTAAAAAATTAAGTATTCTCAGTTAAAAATAAATTTAAAATAATAGTTTGATTTAAAAAAATTTTTTAAGTTAAGCAAAATAAAAACCTAATGTGAATGGCTTTAAATCATAGCAATTTGCAACTCCTAGCAATTAAAATTAAGGCAGTAAAATAAAATGGCAGTTTGATTTTAAAACCTTTTAAACTGAAAGATTATCTAAAATAAGTTAAGAAAGGCAAAGTCAAATAAATTTAAAAACTTAGCCTTCTTAAGAAAAGAATATTCATCAATTAACAAATATTAACTTTTCTGTCAACTAAGAAACAGGTAAAACAGACGACTCTGATTATGTTGTAAGCTCAATATTAACATTGAGAAAACCTACAACTTAAAGAATCAAAGAAAAGTAAATCAAGCAGAAAGGAAATTCGTTTGCATTTTAAACTAGCTATAACCCATCTAAAACTTTTAGAGCAGCCAAGGATTCAGCTAATTTTTAAGAGGATGTATCATTTAAGCAGCAAACAACCAAAAGCAGTCAAAATTTCTTTTCTATTTAAAACTTTTATCCCAACAATTCTCCAAAAACACAAGATTCAGTTTATCATTTCTAGAAAGTTGCCCCTTCAAAAAAAGTCAAAAAGAATTTTTTCTTAAATTCTTGATAAAGAAAAAAATTAATATCGATAAATTATTAAATTGTTTGTAATATATTTATTTGTTACAACTAAATTATAAAATAAATATACTTTAATTTTTGTAAGGTTAAGTAATTAAGTATCTAATAAATTTAAATGCAAAATAACTTTTATAAAATAGTTGAATACTTTTTGTTAGTTTACGTATTAATTAAATTATTTTATACATAATTTAAATAATAAATTTTCTATAAATTACATCTACTGTAAATTAAATTAATTAATAAATGTTAAAAATAATTTTTGTTCATCTCCTTTTTTATATATACTGAAATTGGCTATATAAAAGATCTTTTAAAAATTAGTTAATTATTTGGAAAAACACAGTGTCTATATTTAGATCTACAAAAAATATTTGATTAATATTCAATTTTTTGTAGCTTAAAAATTAGATTTAATAATTGTTTGCTTGAAAATTAAATGGTTTATAAAATATATTATTAAAATATAGAAAGATAAATATATACATTAATAATTAGACAAATTTTTTTATTAAAATAATATGATAAATTTAGAGATTTTTATTGATTGATTTATTTATTTATTTCATTATTAATATTAGGATTAATTGTTTGTTTCTTTATTTATTATATAAGATTTATTAATATATGCTATTATACTTCTTTCAAATATTTATTCACTTACTTACTTAATAACTCACTATTCAACTTACAAAATAAAATTATATTGAAGTTTGGCAAAATTGAATAATTTGATTATGTTTGTAATTTAATCCTCATTTAATTAAAAAATCAATCATTATCATAACCAAAGTCTTTCATATACTTACTAGGAGAAACAGATTCCCTGTGGAAACTCTATTCCTAACTAAATGCCTCTTTGATTATACTTGGTTAATGATACTCATCTTAATGGTTTTATTTCTTATTTTAATCATTACTAGACTAAAGATCTTCACCTTCGTCAGAACTTTAGTAGGAGTTTTAGAGCACATCTGGTTGATTTTTATCAATATATTTTTGCTCATATTCAGAAGGATCTGTCTTATTTATTCCCAGCTTTTAATGGAAGTTTTTGATGCTTAATTTAGCTTTTTTATTTAGAGTATTATCAGCTTAACCATTAGCTTCATTACTGCTAAATACATTATTGTGATCTTCTTAAAAGTTTGGAGATAATGGATTAATTGATATTTTATTTTCTGATTTTGAATTCGGAGAAAGGTAAAGATGATTCAATTCTATTAAAAGTTTTATAGAGTTAAGCAATATTTTACTTTATAAATAATTAATTACCTTTTGATTCATTTTTAGAGGAACCAGGAGGTGCATATGAGAGTTTTGGATTAGATTCATCCTTGTGATCCCTATTACTTCTGGGAGTATTTAGTTCGATAGTGAGACTCTTTTTGAATTAATTGTTTCCTAATTAATAAAAATAAATTTTAAAATTATTTGTTGATATTTTGGAGGTAAGTTTTAATTAATTAGTTAATTAGTTAGCTAGCTACTTTTGATTTTGATTCTTTCTTAGATAGAATTCATTTATTAATCAATATCGCTTTTTACTATAGTATCTTTTTCCTTAGATAGCTCCTCATAGTTTTTTATTATTTCTTTTACTTCGTTATTCTTATTGTCTTAGTTTAGGAATACTTCTTTAAATACATTTAGTTTTAGATTGCGCTCATTTCTTTTTCTTTCCAAATCATATATCTCTTCCTATTAGTTTTAACAATGAAACAAATAAATTTTATTTTCAAAAAATTAAATATTTAATTCCCCTCTTTTTATTTTCAAATCTAGCTATTTTCAAGCATGAAATAATTTTAACTATTTAACAATATATTTAACTAATTAACTAATTACCTGTAAAAGAGATTTCTTGGCTTGTTGATAGTTTATAAAAGAAATGCTTTTGCGTAGCTATTATCTCTTTTGCTCTATCAGATTCTCGAAAGAATCTCTTCTAAATACATTTGATGCCTATTAAGAGAGTTAAAAGTTTTGAGAAGACATCTCTCTTAAGACCTTGTTTGGAGATTTTTCTTCATCTGAGATTAGAATAGAATCCTCAGTTTCTTCAAGCCATGTATTATTTTTTTCGACTATTTCTTTTTCAGCTCCTTTAAAGTAGAGTTTTAAGGAATTAGTCTTAGAAAGATAATTTTTTATTCTTTCTAAGAAGTATATATAGATAGGATCATGCTTCATATTGTAATGCTCAACGAGTTGAGAATAAAGCACAATAAGGCTATCAATATGCTAGATTGTGTATCTTTTCTCCAGTTTATTTTCTAAGCATAATATCCTAAGAAACAATTCCTAAGGCAAATTTATTTCTATATTCTATATCATTATGCCGCTAGGACTGCTTGTGTTGTTGATGCTTATCTCTTGGTGTTGTTGCATAAATGTAACTTTACTCATAACTTGCTAAACTAGATTTCTATTTTATCAATATTCAAAAATATTTTCCTTTTAATGCTAATTCTAGGATAAAAATATCTAAATATTCTTCTTTTTATTATAATTTAATTTTGGAGTGATTAATTGATTGTATTTTTGTTAATTTTTACAATTAGCTGTTTTGGTGAAAGCAAGCAAGCAAGCAAATCAGTCGAATAATTAATTATGTAAATTAATAAAATACGAGAAAATAATTAAATTTTTTTGTACATAAAATTAGAATATATAAATAGATATCTTTTTCCTCAATAATATTAATTAGCTTTAATTATAGTTTAGATATAATCTATTTTAAACATCATTTACTATCATTCTTCTAAAATTAGTAATTTATAAAAGCTTTTTCACATTCTACAAAATGGAATATTTTAAAGATATCAATAATTTATAATTTTTGCTTTTATAATGATAAACAAAGCATAAAGATCAATTTTAAGACAATACTTAACTATTACTTTAGTAATTGTTAATTTTTTTAAATAAATGATTTCTTTTTTGTTAAGCAACTAAAATTCAAAAACAAAATTTTAAATACTTTCAAATGTTGAAACTGGAAAAAAATATGTTTTTATAAAAATAAATGATTCTAAATAAAATTCATTCTTTATAAAAATATAAAAATAAAATTGTTTAGTAAATCAATAACCAATAACTGTAATAACAGATTAATTAAAACACATAACTTATTTAAAATGATTATTTTAATATTAAATTTATAGTATTACATTTGTTTTTTATTGAAATTAAAAATGGCTGTTGAATATTGAGGTGAGATGCCCAATTTATATTTATTTAATTAACATTTAATTTTTTCAACAAATTAATTTTAATGTAATTAAAATAAACAAAAAAACCCATATCATAAAAAATTTTTTGCATTGGAAATTTTTTACTTTTCTACATTACTACTGAAGAGATTTTAATATATTTTTTTAAACTTACAGATTACTAAAAAAGTAGAGAGAGCAATAAAATTTAGAATGAATTTGAATTTATTTTCTACTCTACTTTCGTCATTCGTTTTAAAAAATCAATCAACTTTGATCTAATTGCTACTTAATAATTTTTATAGAATCGCATATTGTAGATACTTCTGCCATTGCTCCTAGGCCTTTTTTATATAGTTATACTGACATATTTTTACAGAAAGATGTGAAATACCTTTGTCTCCGCAAACAAGAATTTTCTCAACTGTAGGTAATACAATTATATTCCACTCTTTGAGCTAGTTGATTTATTTTTCTGTAATTGGATGCTGTTGAAAATAAATATGGCTTAACTGATATGTTGCTTTTTTTCAAAATATATGTTAATTCTATTGTATTAATTACTTGATACATAAATGTATTCATAGCTGGAGCTACTATAAAAGGTTTTTTTAATAATTTTAGAGATTTTTAATCACCAAGATCAACAGTTTTGTCTTATTCTAGTGAAAAGTCCCAAGCTCTAGCAACGCAAGTCTATATTTATTTTTACCAATATAAAATCACCCAATATTTAATAACAAAAGCCAATATACTAATAAATTATCGCAGGCTCCAGTTGCTAATTTAGAGAGAGTATTGGCAGAAATTGGAGCAATTAAGAAAATATCTGCCCACTTTCTTAAATCAATATGCAAAACTGGATCGCCTTTCTTTTTCCACTATCCCCACTCATCTTTGTCTGTAAATATTTCTATGTTACTCAACTTTTCTTAAATATGATCATCTAAAAAAGTCATAGCTTTTTCAGTTGTTACAATTCTAATGTTAAAAAAATTAACTTTAGTTAGGTTTTCTACCAACTCTGCTATTTTGATTGTAGCAACAGAACCGCTTATACCTATTAAAAGATTCTTTTTGTGTTCCCTTTTGTTTAATATTTTGTTATTCAGTGTATCCATTCTATTATCGTGTTGTTATAAATAAAAATTAAAATTTTGTAAAGCGTTTGATAATAAATAATAAAATTCGTTATGAAAAAGATATTCTTAACATTACATCAAAATAAATAAAAAAATACATTAAAAAATAGTCTTTTATTTAAAAAATTCAATCATAGAGTAAATTTTTGATATGTTATGATTTGTATAACAATTTATTGCTTTCTTCAAAAATAGCATGCTTCTGTGTAATAAAAATAACTTTAATTTTTATCTCTACACATAATTTAAAGTATTCAATTAATGATATCAGATTTTTTAAAAATGACAAACGCTCATTGATTGCTTTTTGATTCAAAATTTGCAGATTATTGATATTTGAATATTATATTTTGTAAGCGTTTTGGGTCCTTTAATTAAAATTGATAAATTTTTAAAAATTATTTATTGTTTATATTAATTTTGGTTTTTGATTTGTAGTACCTATCATCAATAAACCTAATTAAGCAAGCCTACAGTCATGCGAGTAACGCTCGGTAAATATTACTTGTATTACAACAGATTCTTTTTTTCAAAAATAACTTGCTTTCCTTTAGAAAAAATAAATACCCCTAATTTCTCTAAACATAATTTTAAGCATATAATTAAAGATACTTGATTTTTTTTTTAAGAAAAAGGTATATTAATAGTATAGTATAAGCACATTTTTCTAGTTTCCTGATTTTTGACTAGTGGTTTTAGTTAGCTTTTGGGTTTTTTAATTAAAAAAATAAAAAACTTAGAAGGTATTTATTATTTAGATTGACTTTTATTTTTAATTTGTAATACTCATCATTACCAAACCGATGTAAACCTTAAGTTTGATGAATTAATAGATTATTTGTTCAAACTTAGGACTTCATAAAGAAAGAATGTTTCAATTATTTATAAATAATTTATTAAATAATTTATCAGTTGATTAAAAAAAAATAAAAACTGAAAAAGCATCAAAAAAATGGAAGATTCATTTGAAAGACCATCTGTTAATATGCAATTAACTCATATGCCTGTCCTGAATGGAGATCATTTATAACATGTTTCTTCAGAGAAAGGTTCATTCCACGCAAAGAGTACTGGACATGAAGCCTTTCTTTCAAATCAATAGCTAGTTAGAGATTAAGAACATGATAGCTAGAATAATATGTTTTCAAATAATTTCATGATGGTCAATTAATAGCAATAGCAAAAGAGATAGCAGCTCGATACTATCAATCGCAATTATTCATAGAATAATTTAATTAATGATGAAAAGCAATAATTAGCTAAAGACAAAAATGGTTATCCACCCACTCAAAATGGTAAACATAATCCGAAAAAGGTGTTTCCTATAGCAACGAACTAATAAAACGATAAATCCTGTTAGGAATCAAATGCCTCTAAAAGTGAAATTTTAGTAAATTAAATGTTTCCTTTTTATTTAGAAAATTAAACTGATTCTCAAAATTTCTACTATCCTTATCACGCTATGACTTTGAAGAATCTCTAATACTATTTCAAATTTGATGGAGAAAGAGGTCTTTCAAGCAACTAAATTGTCTAAAATAGAAGTTAATTTACTTATAGCCAGTCTAAATCTTAAATTAATTTATAAAAGATATCAAATTAAAAGTGGGAAGTTGTAATTAAGCTTCTTCTCTAATTTAAATTTGTTATTATTCTCTCTGCAATCATCTTCTTTTTCTCCTTTGCATATTATTAAGACGATCCTTCCTAAATTTTACTTGCCCTTTTTTTGGTCTGGATAGCTCTTTTAAATAAAAGAAAGTCATTTGATGAATTACAATAAGAGAAGTTGCAAAGTGTAAAATAAAAATATATCCCATCACATTGTACTGTAGTTAGAGAAGGTCAATAGATAAGCATATCAACATCAAATGTTGTCGCAGGAGATATTATTGTCCTTTAATAGAATTCACTTGTTCCAGTTGACTCAAGAGTGCTTTCTATTGATAGATCTGAAAGAGGGTTAATTATGAAAGCAGACATTTCAGCGGTTTTTGAAGAAAAACTTCCTAAAGTTTTAAGCACTTTTTGCAATTATCCTTCTAATTACTTAAAATCACAAAATGTTGTTCCTTAAGGAGCAAAAATAATTTAAGGTTCAGGCAAAGTAATTGCTCTAATGTCTGCCGATGAGTCGTACTGCATGAAGTAAATTAATTCCCTCATTTTTGAAGGCAGTTAGCAGATAAAACTCAAAAATCCGATTAAATCTGAGCTTAATCATTTCGCAACTAATCTTTCATACCTTTCGATTATTATCGCCTTAGTCTTTATTCTTGTTAGCAGATTAGCATTTGATTGTTCAAATATGACAAGCTTCGTCTTTGCAGGATCTGTCTTTATTGCATTCGTTCCTGAAGGTCTTCTAACATAGGTTTACCTCGCTAAATACATGCGTCAAAAATGTAGTTGCAACAAAGCCATAAACGATGAAACTTAATAAAAATTAGATTATCAACCCCAAGAAGCATCATTTAAAATTAACAAATATGAATAAGTAATTGAAAATCTATCATAAATTAATTGTATTTGTACTAATTTTGACTCCTTGATAGAAAAGCCATAAACACAAGTAAATGGTATGTGGGTAAGCAACTAATTAATTAATTCATAAAAAGAAATCTAAAATTAAATTGATTATTTTGTGAGCAACAAATCATACTAGAATTTAATTACTGGTTCTGTGTTAGCAAATGACTCCTTATTTTCTACACCTAACTTTTCTTAGCTTGAAGCAAAGTAATCAAAAATCTCAAAATAGAATAGTTACCTACCTTATGAAGCAGAAGGAGATTTAAAAGATGTGGCTCTATTGAGACTTTGCCAAAATGTATTTGATGTAAACACTCTTCGTTCCTAATCCCCTATTGTTGTAAATGAAAACGGAAATCTATTTAAGATTCCATATGACGAGAGATCTTAATACTCTGCTGTTTTAGTTAAAGAAAACCAGAGCACAAACGAAGAGTATGCAATTTATATCAAGGGTAATCCTCATGTAATTATGAAGGCATGCACTCAAATTTTAATTTATGAAGATAAAACAAAAATTACAGATGAAATCTATGATAAATTCTGTGATTCCATATCAAAATTTTAGATAAAAGGTGAAGACATGGTCGCAGTTGCTAAACTTCCTATAAGCAAGCAAGATTTAAAGTCTGAAAAAGTTAATTCAATTTTCGATGTTGAAGGTCAAGTTAAGAGATAGCTAAGTGATTTCATAATGCTAGGTTTGTTCTCTTTTTCTTATCCTCCTTCAAATAATTTAGGATAAACATTAAAACAAGCTAGACTTTCTGGCACTAAACTAGTTATCATTTCTGAAAAGGATACTGTTACTTCATTTTCTATTGCATCTAATTGTGGCTTATTCCAAGATTTAAAAATGAATGAAATATTAATTGATTAGACCTACAAAACAAAAGAAAAAGAAGACTTTAAAAGCTAATTAAAGAGTGTTTTAGCTGTTGTTATGAATGGAGCTAGACTAAGTGGTTTAAATTCTCGTATAGAATTAGATTCTTTTATATTTGATTGCTTAAACAAACAAGCTTGTATTTTTGCAAATGTTTCTCATGAATAAAAGAAACTATTAATTCCTTATATTAGACACATGGGCTTTAAGATTGGAGTTGTTTCTAATGAAATGAGTGATTTGTTATTCATGAATGCAGGAGACATTAGCTTTTCAGGAACAAAAGCAACTCCCTTGTTGTAAGGATTAAGTGATGTTTAACTGATTCCCAACAAATACTAGTCTGATATTTAAGCTGCCTTAGAAGCTATAGAGGAGGGAAGATGCTATATGGAAAATGTCAAAAAGATATTTGCACTTTCGGGAAGTACTAAAATGCCTTAGATATTACCCTTACTTGCATATATCATTTTGCGTATACCATTAGCCTTGAGTGCTATGTTTATGATTTTACTAAGCTGTGTCACTAATTTTATTCCAGCCCTTTCTCTAGCTAAAGAAGATCCAGATATTGATATCATATTAGTTAAATAAGACTATCAGTTAAATGGAAACGTCTAGCAGATCAGTGCTCAACCTAAGTAATCTTCAAATAAAGTAGCAACATTTGGTCTATTTTTTTACTCATACTTTTTCATAGGTGCCATAGCTGCTGGAGCAGGATTTTGTGCTTATTTCACCACCATGAATCACCTTGGTTTCCCTATTAAGTCTACCTTTTAATTATTCGACAAAAAAGGATACTCTGCAGATTTGCATATTGCAGATGATATGGGTTACGATATTGATGTAGTTAATAACTATCTTCAAACAGCTAAGCCTCATTTAGATATCCCAAAAGATACTCCTCTTGATCCCTCAATGCCACACTGGAATAGTTTATTCATGAGTTTAAGCAACGATTGCGAATATGACATTGAGAACTATCATCCTACACATAAATTTATTGACTGGGCAGATAAAAACTAATCTAAAGTGGATTTAAGAAAGTTTTATGTGTATTGTGATCATGGCGATAAAAAATGGAAGAATCTAGTTTCTTGGTCTGACTGTGATCCTACTGATTATATAAACTACTCAACAATTACAGGAAATACTGCTTGCTATACATCAGAAGCACTTAATTATGCTTAAACATCTTATTTGCTTGCAATAGTTTTCTTTTAGTTTAGTAATCTTATAGCTCTAAAATCCCTAAGAATGTCATTTGTTCATACTCCTTTTAACTCATTGTTTGCTGTATCTATTATTCTTCAATTAATTATTTGTGTCTTTTTGGTTGAAATTCCTGGAATATAGATTATCTTCCGTACAAGACCTCTTCATTTCTGGTAGTGGGGAATACCTGCTGCTCCATTTGCAATTTTTGCTTTATTATACGAAGAAATAAGAAAATATTTAGCTCGCTCTACAATGTGGTTTTCAAAAATAGCATCTTTCTGAAATAAAATAATAATTTTTATTTGTTTTTATATTTTTAAAGTTGATTTAAGGATATTAAATACCTGATTATTGTATAATTTAAATTTTTCTTAAAAGTTTATTTTTAAAGCATTTCATAGGTTAAAAAAATATTATTTAAATTTAGAAAATCTCGTTTAAAGAATCTATTTTGAGATTTTAAAAGAAAGTGAATTTTTTAAAGTAATAAATCATAATCAATCAATCAATTTTAATAAAAATCAAAAAATTCTAAGAAGATGTATGGCACAAAAACTTAATGAGTATGGACAAATATAAGAAATTTATATTATTGTATATTTTAAAATATTTTTAACAACCTTTTTATGAACAAATTATTATCAGAAAATTATAATTTTTTTTAAGATATAATAATGTTGATAATTTTATTGCATAGTTAGTTCTACATCCATAATACATTAATTATTACAAAATCTCATTTTTTAATTTGCAAAATTATAATTTAAAAATAAATAATTTGTTTATTTTAAATAATGAATTTATTTTATTTTTAACTCATATTTAGAAAAATTAATGGCGGTAGTTAACTGATTATTTTTTATAAGAATTTCTAAGAATCATTTTTTAATTGTTACCATAAATTAACCTGTTTGAGTTTTCTTTGTATAAGCACAAATTTAACTTCATCATTTTATTTGTATGAATAAATTTTGTGGTGGATTAAATAACATTTTGAAACTCAACTTTATAAAATACACTTTAAATTATAAAATTGATTTTAAATCTAAATTTTTACTTTGTAATTTATTATAACCATAAAAATATAAACATTAAAAAAATCAAATTCAATTAATTAAAATATCTAAGAAAATAATAAAATTATTAAAGTAAAGCAACAATATTATCAAAATGGATAAAAAAAAACAAGAAAAAATAAAAAATAATAGCTAATAGGAAAAAGCCCAAAGTAAATGCAACAATAGTAACGGCTAGCGTTAAAAGAAATCATAAATTAAATAGTAATTAATTTTTTTTATTACATAGCAATAACTTATTTAACCACTAATAAGTATTCCAATTACGAATTAGATCCAAAAATCAGATTAATCTTAAATTCCATAAAATGAATAAAATATAATAGTAAATAAGCAAACTTAAGTATGTTTGAATAATTATTAAATATTATTTTTAAAATTTTAAGGATAAACAAGTAGAAAAGACACCTGTCTAAACTAATCATACTTAAAACTCCATTACTTTGATATCAAACTCAATCATCAATTTTAAAAACCAAAATGTGCCTAAAAAATAAAAAAATAAAGATTAGAATATAAATCTGAAATAATTGGTAAATAAATATTAATATTTCAAAATATTAATTTTTTAATCTAATCTAGAAAAATTAAGAGGCTGAAGCAAAAAAAGCCAAAAACAAGATAGTTTATGTTAGAGTCTCTTAAATTAATTAGCAGTAAAATGACTAATAAAATAATTGCTTGTAAAATATTTAAAGTGATCTATCTCAAGTAAGCTAATAATTGCAAAATGATGACCTCAATAAAAATAAAAATGAATAAAGTGAATAAAAAATAATCAGCATTATGAGTGAGAGTTTTT
Source organism: Tetrahymena malaccensis 436 (assembly GCA_000231845.2). Classification (NCBI taxonomy): domain Eukaryota; phylum Ciliophora; class Oligohymenophorea; order Hymenostomatida; family Tetrahymenidae; genus Tetrahymena; species Tetrahymena malaccensis. The sequence continues at coordinate 601,788 of JH719971.1, forward strand.
AATAAAAGAAGACAGAGTAGTAAAAATGCACTATACAAAATAATTCCAAGAAATAAAAATAGTAATAAAATATATTTTTATAACTAAATAATTTAAACAAAATAAATACATAGATAAGGACAAGAGAATTAGAATATTCAAAAGATCTTTTAAACTTAAAAATCAAATGAATTGATTTTGAAAGCAAAGAATTTGAAAAGGACTCTAATTAAAAAGGATAGTCTCACCTTTGATGAATTTAAAAACCTTCTTTGTAAAAATGAATAAGAATTAAAAGATGAATTATAAAAGTTGAATGACATAAAATATGGCCTGCCTGAAATAAAGTAATTAGAATAATACTAAATTCTACTCAAATTATGTAATAATATGATCAACTTTGATTTAGCCAGTAATTCAGATCATTAAATGAGGAAGTTTTTAAATTAGATTTTACAATCTATCTAATTTTAGAGATCTATTTAAGACTTACTCATTTTATTTTATAACATGAGTTAGCTAGAAAAGGAATAGATACTTTAGGATATTGCTTAAATTCTAAGCTTTTTGATTTTATATTTAGACCCAATTAAATATGAAGTTATGATAAAAATTTTCAATCGTTATTTATTGGTTCCATACAAATAAGAAGTGAATAATGAAACATTTTTATCATAAGAATAAAGTGAAATTGAAGCATGGTTATAAAAGCAAGAGAGTCTAAAGTAGCAAAAAGTAATATAAGAGTATAAGCCAAAATATTAAATACCTCTATTAAGTGAAATAGATGTTAATTTTGAAAATATTGATATTATTCCTAGCAGAATAGAAATAATACAAAACATAAAGAATACAGATAAGTTTTCTGTTGTTCCGATAAAAGGATCGTACATTTCTCAATAAATTTATTTGATCAATAACTTTTTCCTTCTAAGAGAAGGTAAACATATATTTAAAATTAAAAAATAATACTCATCAAACAAATTTTATTAAAAGATTTCTTTAGAGAAATAAAATTATCTCTAAGTAGATAATACAAAAATGGTAAATTTGATTTGTAGTCTATTGATAGAGAATTTAAAGGGTTATTTTACGTGTACTGTAACAGTAAGATTTTCAATATAAACTTTACAAGTTAGGGAATCTTATTCACGATTAACACGTCTCCCTTATTTATAAAAAATAAAAAGAAGTATAAATGGGAAGAATCAAGAAGATTAATGAATGGATCATTACTTATTCTCACAAATGAAAATTTTGATAAATTTTATTATCTTATAGTAAAAAATCAAACAAAAAATATAAACTATGAGTTTTAAGAAACTGGCAAAGTAACTGTAATTACTGAGCTTGAAACAGATTCTTTTGACTCAGCAAAAAACACTAATTTACTAGAAGACGTATAAAATTTTTTTCTCAAAGTAAATTTTATGAATCCAAAATTAGATTTTTTTACAATTACTTGATATTACATTTTTTATGGGATAATTCTATAAAAATGAATAATTATTTTTTATTTATCCCTTCTTATTTTCTTTTTCAAAAACTTGTTTTAATACATACAATTAAAGTTAGAAATTAATTTTTATCAATAATTTAATTTTTTTGGAAATTTAATGATTTTTTATATTATTTTCTTTTAAATTCATATTAAATAATGTGTTAAATCTTTAAAATAGCAAAATGTTTTAATATTTGAAACGAAATATTACTGGGTTGCTTATTCTCATTTCTTAAGATGCATCAAAAATATGATTTTATCATAAAAAAAGTTACCATTTTAAAATAACATTATTAATTGTGAGCATGAGGTAGCTAAACCTAATTTTATTGATTTCAGTACAACATACCACATAAAATTAGATTAAGAAAAATATTCACGGGGTACTAATTTGATACTGATAAGGGATAACTGGAATAACGTCGATAAAGGTTCTTTAGATGACTCATAGTTTAAGTGCTTAATTAACATGCTTACAAAATAAGTTTCTGTAATTCAAGGACCGCCAGGTATATATTATTAGTATTTTATTCATTATTTGAATAAGTTATTTTTAAAAAGGTACTGGTAAGACATTTGTTGGAAGCATGGCTGTAAAGGTTTTAACAGAAAATTATGATATATGGAATAAGGAATAAAGACCAATTTTAATGATTTGCAAAACTAATCATGCTTTGGATTAATTTTTAAATCACATTCTAAAATTTGAAAACAAAATTGCAAGAATTGGAAATAGAACTTAAGATAAAAATTTAAAAAAATATTAGTTACCAAATATTAGGGATGAATTTAAGTAAAGTAATAAAAAATTTTATACTCCTTCTTTAGGAGATTTGAGAGAGAATATTTAAGAGATTAATCAGCTTTATTAAAATATCACATAATAAGCTGACGACTATCGTCTAAATGATCAAGAGTATTAAATCTATCATAAGTTAAACTTTAACTTAAAAGATTTGTAAATTAATTTAAATATTTATATGAAATTTATTTTTTTTTTAAGAATCATAGAATCATTTTAATAGTTCTTTGGATTTCGTTTAGGCCAGGATAACAATTAGTATAATTAATTAAAAGAAATAATTACTAAGCAGTGGTGGTCATGCTATATTGATTTCTAAAAGTTGAAAAAATTTCTAGTTAATAATAATTAGGGTATATTGACATCTAATTAGCTTGAGTAGGTGAAACAAAAATCCAAAAATTGGAATTAACAAATGGACAAATAAAGGAAACAATTTTTAAATAAGCTTTAAAATTAATCCTAAATTAATGTTAAATAACTTGAACTAAAGAAATTCATAGAAGAGCAAAGACAAAAGTTTCCGAATTTAATAAATAAAAATTATAATATAGAATCGTTAGAAGAACATAGTGAAAGCGAAAATGAAGAAGGCTACATATAAAATAAAAAAGAATATGACATATAGGACTAAAATTAAATGGAAATTGAGGGAATGAAAATTTCAGATTCTGAATTTACATCTATTAGATGCGATTTAAATTAATTGAAAATACTGTTTGAAAAGAAAGAAAAAGAAAATCAGAATTTATTTAAGTTAGAATATTCCTAATCTTACAACATAAAAGCCTATGCTATTGAAAAACTTAGGGAATCAACTTTATTAAAGTTTGCTGATTTATTTCAAAAATACTATAATAATTTAAAGCAATATAAACTTGAGTTAGCTGAAGATAATGTTAGAATATTGACTCACATGAAAACAAAAATTGTTGGTAAATTTATTTTCAAAATTTAAAAAAATTAAATATATTAAAATTAGCAATTCTAGCATCAATCAATCAGTCAAACAATAATTTTTATTAAATTTTCAATTTAATTTATGTCGATTTAATATTTTAAATAGGAATGACTCTAAACGGTGCTTCTATTAATTCTTAGCTAATATAAAATCTTTAGTCACCTATAGTAATTATAGAAGAAGCAGGTGAAGTTTTAGAAAGTTTATTAATTCCTATTTTATAACCGTCAACTAAATAATTAATCTTAATTGGTGATCACCAATAGTTGAAGCCTCAAATTAATAATTTTGATTTAGAAAAAAAATATAAATTTAATACATCCCTTTTAGAAAGGTTGTTTTAAAACTAAGTTGAACACGCCTAATTAAAAGTGTAAAGAAGAATGAATCCTGAGTTTGCTGATTACATAAGATTAATATATGATAATTATCAAGACTATCCAGAGCTTTAAAATGTTACAAATATTCGTGGTATGCCTATGAATATGTATTTGATTTCGCACTCTTACAGTGAAGTAAATTTAAATTTTATAAATGAAAATTAATATTTTTATATTTAAAGGATATAATATCAAATTCAACTTCTAAAAAAAATCAATACGAGGCTCAATATGCAATCAAACTAGCTTAATATTTAATTAAACAAAATTAATTCTAAGAAGAGTAAATTACTATCCTTTCAATGTATTTGGGGTAATCCTAATAGATTCGTAAATTAGCCAGACAGGCTAATCTTAATGTAAGAATAAGCTCAGTAGATAATTATTAGGGAGAAGAAAATGAAATAATTATATTATCATTAGTAAGGTCAAATTAAAGTAAAAATCTTGGTTATACAAAGTCAGAAAATAGAATTAATGTCTCATTCTCCAGAGCAAAACATGGATTTTACTGTATAGGAAATTTCAATATGATAAGCTAGGTTGAGGATGCCAAGCTTTGGCATAAGATAATAGATTTGGCTCAAAAAAAAAAGCATTTGGTGGAATCTATTTATTTTTCATGCACCAAACATGATGAAGTAACTAAAGTTACCCATTATAATGATTTTGATAAAATGCCATAAGGAGGTTGCTAAAAAATTTGCAATACCCTTAAAAAATGTAGCCATATTTGTACTTAGATTTGCCATCCAGGTAATTGTAACAAATATTAGTGCAAACATGAATGCTCAAGATAAATTTATTTATGTGGCCATTCATGTAAATAAAAATGTTATGAAAAATGTATTTGTACTTAGTTGGTTGACAAATAATTACCTTGTGGGCATATACAATCATGCCCTTGCCCAAACGATGTAAATAAAGAATAATGCTCTACAAAAATAGAAATCACTCTATAGTGTGGTCACTAAAAATCAGTTTTATGTTATTAAAAGTCTTTAAATACACATAAATGTAAAATTTAAATAGACCACACTTACCCATGCTCACATACATAATAAATTAAATGTTGTGATAAAGAAAAGCCTTATTAGTGTAAGGAAAAAGTAGAGTTTTAATGCCCTGATTGTAAATAAGCTAAACTAATAAAAGATTGCTATTAATCTTCAACAAATGCTAGTTGCACAGCCTTAGTGAGTAAGTTACTAAAATGTAATCATTCATAAGATATATAATGTAATATAAAACCAGAAAATGCTTAATGCTAGTAACCAGTATTAAAACCTTTGTTGTGCGGTCATTAATAACTTTTAAAGTGCTTTTAAGAACCAAATAAAATAAACGATTGCTAGGTTTAAGTACAGAAGTTGTTAAAATGCAATCATTAAATATTGGTTAAATGCTGTGAATGTACTGATAATCTTATTTGTTAAGAAATAGTTTAAAAGGAATTAAAATGTGGACATTAAATTGATACAAAGTGTTCATAACCAATCGATTAGTTTTAATGCACGTTTTTAGTTGATTAATAGTTATAGTGTGGACATTAAGTTTAAAATATTCCTTGCTATTAAATTTAAGATGGATCATATAAATGCAATCAGGAATAATCTATTTTTATGAGCTGTGGTCATGAACTATAATATCTTTGTTATTAAAAGGATTAGAATCTAAAATGTGAAAAAGTTTTTCAAATTTAGAAAAATTGCTGTGGTCAAAGTATTAGTGTAAGCTGCCTAGAGTATTAGTGTAAATTTTATCATAATTAATTGAAAAATATTTTCTCTTTTAAATTATTACTTCTAAATTACAAATAATAATTTTTAACCTATTTAAAAAAAAATTTTTTAATATTTAAATTATTGTATAGAATAATCGAATGTATCGTTTAAATGCATTTGCTCAAGAGAGTTCATAATTTGCAGTCATAACTAAAATGGCTAAAGATAAAAGGAATTATGTAGCCAAAAATGTAGAGCTGTTTTAGATTGTGGACACTTATGTTAGGCTTAATGTCATGAATGTGCTTTTGGACTACTTCATTTACCTTGTAGAGAAAAAATTACTATTGGATACATTTGTGGTCATACATTAATGATAGAATGTAACTAAGATCCTGATTTCTGTGAAGAACAATGTCCAATTAGAGAGTGCTCTCATTAAAAGAAAAAAGAAAAAATAAGTAAACAAAAATGTTTAAAAAAATGTTTAGAAGAGTGTTCTTTCTAAATAACAGAATCTAGCTGCAAATAGTGTGATAATACAAATAGTAATCAACTCTACTGTGGTCATAAATAAAAATAGCTTATAGAAAAATTTACTTATCAATATACTTTTAATCCAGTAAAAATACCACAATGCTCAATATTTAAAGAGCCAATAAACACTATGAGGTTCAAAAATGAACTTAATAATATTTAAATGAACAAAATCTAATTAGTAAATTCTATACAAAGTAAAATAAAAAATATTATATTAGAGAGAAAATTTACAATAGACCAAGTGGTAAATCTATCTTAAAAATATTTAGTTTTTATGAATCAAAATAGCTTATTTGATTAACTGAGATTATGCTATTTATATGAATCAATAAGTTACATTTAATTTATTTAAAATAAAGAAATAAATATAGAAAGTTTTGATAATCATACTTAAAAAATATTAAACACTATTTAATTGTAAACCTAAATTCTTGAAAATACATATTTGTAATAAGTTCAGAAAAAGTTAGGCATTTAGCACATTAGAAAATTTGTTAATTCAGTTATCTATCTCACTGGATTGCTTTAATACTATTCATCTCCGTAAAAGGTAAAAATACCTGAATTGTTAGACAAATATTAATTGTACAAAATCCCATTTGAAGATGAATATAATTTATTAGTTTACAAAGTGTTTTAAAATGATGTCTAATTATCGCTACAGTTGATAGAAAGAAATAAGTGGACATCCCCTATTTACTAACCTATTTAAATGTAAATTAATATTATTGATTAAAAATTTATTTAACTTATTTTTAAAATAGGTAAGTTTGTTCTAATCTGCATATTTAATAACTAGAGTGCTAAGTATGTAAAATTTGTGATTTAGAAACAAATAATTAATATTATAGTATGATAAAACCTTTATGAAAAAATTTATTTTTTTAAGCAAATAAACATATTTGTAATAGTTAAATCATTTATATACCCTAAAATATTTTAATGCATTCTTATAAATTTGCTTCTAATTTTTTTAAATTTTTGTTAAATCTTATTTTTTAAGCTAACTTTAAGTTAATTAATGAATATTCAAAAAGAAAATTTACAATATATTAATAAAAATTTTTTTAAAATCACTTCTATAAATTAATTATTTTTTATTAAATTAAATTAAAATAAATATTGAATATTTTTTTGAAAAAAAATCCTTTAGCTTTAATTACATTTTTTTCTATAATTATTAAATAAAATACTCCTATTTTGTATCATATCAAAACACATCAAAATTTTTGTACTAATTTTTACTTTAGATTGAAAAAAAGTATTAATTACAAATAATTAAAATATCAAACACTAAATTGATTTGAAAAGCAAATTAAAGAGTGATATTTTAAAATATGGATAAAGATTATAGATAAAATACTTCTAATATAAAAAATAATTAGAAAATGTCAGGAATAAGATATAGCAACTCTAACTAGTAGCAACAAAATAGGAACAAATTGTAAAGTTGCTTTATATTTTCTATTCATATTTATTAGATTAAAATAAGTACTCCATAGCATAATATAGATGAACTCATGTAACAGTTGGCAAATCATTAATAAGATAATGAAATATACGTATTTATATGATATATTTTTGGAATTACAAACTAAAAATTGTTAAAAAATAGGATCAAGCATCTAGATATGAAAAATATTCACAAAATAATAATTTATACTAAAGTTTTAAGAATCAGAATTATGTGAGTGATTAAATAAATGCAGATTAAGTATAAAAAAGTGGATATAAGTATAGTAAAAGCAGCTTAGTAAAGAAAGATTTTATTTTATATTGAAAATTTATATATTCGTTATTACAGCAAAATTAGGATGTAAATACTATGAGTAGACCATAAACCAAGAACTAATCCTAAATAAATTAAGATCAAAGACAATAATTAAGCTCTTAGAATGCTAGTTAGAAGAATGATGGCGATAAAAGAAGAAGAAAAAACAGATAAAAAAGTAGATCTTAGAAAGATGAAACCTAATAAGTAAATACTTAATTTAAAGATAATTATTACCTATCTTTTAATAGTAAAATTAGGATTATAAAAATGAATATTCGAATTATAGATAATTTTAATCTTAAAAAAAGAATGATTAAAGCTATCTACAAAATAATTAATAGAATTAATTAGGTATTTATGAATAATATAAAACTCTTAATTAATTTAATTAGCTAGATCAAAAAGAAGAAAATTATTTTTATAGATCATAAAATAATAATTAATAGTAATGTTTTTTTAATTAAATAACATTTTATAATTTATTTTTATTTAGGCAATAATAGTATGTAAAAAATTCAAATTAGAATCAAAGACCAAGAAGATAAAAGAAATCTGATAGAATGAATTTCCATGAATTCTAATCACTATTAAAAAAAGACTCTGAATAATTAAGCGAGTTCTTTTTCGAATTTTAAGATATAAAATAATCATTACCTGATATTAAATAATTTGATGGGTATTGTACTCTTTTAGATCTATGCAAATTAATGATATTCTATGAAAGTTAAAGTGATAATTGCTAAATGAGAGAATATTTAAAATCTATTTTATAATCTGATCAATTTAAAAATTCTTTGTTCTAAATTCTAGCTCAAATTGAATATATGAACAACTAAATTTAAATGTAAATACATGAGAATTATGCTAGTATTTTTATATATATTATAAATTTCTTAAATCCCTAATAATATGAAAATGAGATTAGAATTTTTCTTAACAAAATGCTGAAATAGTTTAAAATGGGCCAACATTTTTTATAAGCGGAATAAAAAGAGTTAGAGGAATGGGTAAAAGGTTAAGAAAAATAAAAATAATAAATAGAGCAATAGAAAATAATAAAAAGATTTAGACCATAATAGCTATTTATTACTCCTTTAAATGAAATAGATATAAATATTGAAAATATTTTAGTTTTACCAGACAAAGAGGAATTAGCTAGAAACACACAGCTTACAAATAGATATTCTGCAATACCTGTTTAAGGATCATATATTAATAGATATATATATATGATGAATAACTTTTTCCTACTAAGAGAAGGTATAAATAAATAAATTTTTGTATTTTTTTAATCTTTTGATTTCATTTTAATAAAAAATAAGATTTCTTCAGAGAAATTAAATAATCCTTACACAACTTGATTCAAATTGGAGAGTTAGATCATCAAAAAATTGATAAAAATTTTTAAGGATTTTTTTACATTTATTGTAATAGTATTATTAAAGATATTAAATTTGATAGAGCAGGTGTATTCTTCACTATTAACACCTAGCCCCTATTTATAAGAAACAAGAAAAACTATAAATGGGATGATTCTAGAAGATTAATGAATGGATCTTTACTTATCCTAACAAATGATACATTTGACAAATTTTATTATCTTATTGTGAAAAGAAAAGCTCAAAATATAGACTAAGAATTTAAAGAATCAAATACCATTACTGTTACAGCAGAGCTTGAAATGGATAATATTTAAGGTGATGAAATAGCAAACATATTAAATGACTTACAATCATTCTTTTCCTAAGTAATTTCTCACTCATTAAAATTATCATTAAATATTTTTAAAGCATAAAAATACATAATTAAATATATTTAAATTCAAATAATTTTATATACCATAAAAAATATTGATCAATTAAATATTTAGCAGTTATTCAATCTGTCTTATAAAATTAAAATTAAATTTTACTATTGATATTTAAATTTTAAAAAATTTTCATATTTTGAATTAGTCAAGTGTTACAATATTTGAAGCGAAATACTATTGGGAAGCCTATTCTCATTTTTTGAGAGAAATAAAAAAGATGATTTTAAATCAAACCATATTGCCTTTTGAAAAGACAATAATTAACTGCGAAAAGCATGTTGGCTACCCTGATTTTATAAGTAATAATACAACATACTCAATGAAGATAGATATAAATAGACCTGATTTAGGTAGAAACTTAATATTAATGAGAGATAACTGGAACACTGTAAATAAAGGAACTTTTGACAGTTCTTAGTTTAATTGCCTTATTAATATTTTGACTAAGCAGGTGTCAATTATATAAGGCCCTCCTGGTAAAATAAGTTATTTAATAACCATAAAAATTAATTTTGAATTAAAATAGGTACGGGAAAGACCTTTGTTGGTAGTATGGCTGTTAAAGTATTAGTAGATAATTATTACATTTGGAATAAATAAGGAAGACCTATTTTAATGATTTGCAAAACTAATCATGCTTTAGATTAATTTTTAAAACATATTTTAAAATTTGAAGATAAAATTGTGAGAGTTGGTGGAAGATGCTAAGAATAAAGTTTACAAAAATACTTATTGAGAAATGTTAAAGATCAATACAAGTAAAGCAATAAAAAATTTAATACTCCCTCTTTGAGATTTCTCAGAGAAAAAATTGAAGAAGTTGAAGGATTATATAAAAAAATTACATAAGAAGTAGATGACTATGTTTTAATGGACGAAGATTACGATATTTATCTAGATGATTTTGGTGTTGACTTGAAATTTTTGTAAAATAAATAACTAATTTATCAATTGAATATTATTAAATTTAATAAATTTTAATTTTGTTAAAATTAGGATTATGGATTAATTCTAAAAGTTTGGAAATTTTACTTTGAATGAAAAAAATGTAGGTTATCACATTTTGTAAGATTTGATTTTAAGTTAATGGTGGCAATGCAATATTGATTCAAAAAAGATCAAGGAATAAGAAATTCTAACAGAAAATTAAATGAAATAGATTTAAAATAAATTAAATGAATGGAATAAAAATATGAAAAATCAAAAAAAATAATATTTAGAAAAAATAATGAATCAAAAGAAAGTAGATGTTTAGCAGTTAGAACAATAGAAATTATTAGAAGAGCAAAGACTTAAAAATCCTAATATGTAGATGCAAGACTTATAAAGCAGATTAAATTAAAATCAATAAGATCAAGGTTAAAATGAAGAGAGTGACGATGATGACGAAGAAGAAAATTACTTTGAAAATAAATGTGAGTTTGAAGTAGAAGGTAACATGAATATGAAGTTTTTAGAAAAATAAACATAAGAATCACACTTATTAAAAGTCAAGTGTGATTTTAATTAGTTAAAAAAATTAATTTAGCAAATTGCCAAAGGGGAGTTGAATCTTTTTAAAATAGATTACTCTTAAGCTTATAACCTTAAGGCATATGCAATATAATTTTAATAAGAATATACCTTGAATTAAATAAAATAATCCATAAAACAATATCATTAATATATGGAAAAATTCAAAGAAGAATTTAATCAAGATGATGCTAGAATTATTGTTGAGAGTAAGTGTAAAATAATAGGTAACTATTATTTTTGTTTTCTAATACTTAAAACTTAATATATCCTTTTATTTATATAGGAATGACATTGAATGGAGCTTCAATCAACTCCCACTTAATAAAATATCTTAAATCCCCAATTATTATTATTGAAGAAGCTGGTGAAGTGCTAGAAAGTTTATTGATCCCAATTTTATAGCCATCAACTTAATAATTAATTTTGATTGGCGATCACCAATAGTTGAAACCCTCCGTCAACAATTATGATTTAGAGAAAAAATATAATTTTAATACATCTCTCTTAGAAAGATTAGTAAATAATCAAGTTGAATATGCTTAGCTTAAGGTACAGAGAAGAATGAATCCTGATTTTGCTGATTATATTAGATTAATATACAAT
>JH719971.1:613476-657189 GCA_000231845.2 Tetrahymena malaccensis 436
TAAAAAGAATGTAGTTGGAATGCCTTCAAATATGTATTTAATATCACATACTTAAAACGAAGTAAAATTTATTTATTTTTCTAATTTATTCAAATTATTATTTTTTTAGGATAATATAGAAAACTCTACTTCTAAGAAAAATGTTTATGAAGCATGGTATGCTATAAAATTGGCACAATATATTATTATGCAAAAATAATTCAAAGAAGAAGAAATTACCATTCTTTCTATGTATCTAGGTTAGTGTCAATTGATACGTAAATTAGCCAGATAAGAAAAAATATCTAAGATTAAAATAAGTTCAGTCGACAATTATTAAGGAGAAGAAAATGAAATAGTTATTTTATCATTAGTAAGATCAAATTAAAGTAAAAAGCTTGGCTATACTAAAACAGAAAACAGAATTAATGTCTCTTTTTCAAGAGCGAAAAGAGGATTTTATGTAATAGGAAATTTCAATATGATAAACTAGGTTTAAGATGCAAAACTTTGGTAAAAAATTATATTATTGGCTAAGTAAAAATAGCATTTAGTTGAAACGATCTATTTTTAATGCAGTAAACACAAAGATGTTAGCAAGGTAACCCATTATAAAGACTTTGATAATATGCCAAAAGGAGGTTGCTAAAAAAAGTGCAACACTTCTAAAGCATGTGGTCACAAATGCTCTTAAACATGTCATCCTGATGAATGTGAAAAATACAAGTGTATTAACTCATGTATAAGATAAATTGAAGGTTGTGGTCATGCATGTTAGTTAAAATGTCATGAAAAGTGTAAGTGCACCTCAAATGTTTATAAAACATTGTTATGTGGCCATCCAAAACTTTGTCTTTGTACTAACGATATTAGATATGAAAAATGTGAAACAAAAGTCAAAATATAACTTTAATGTGGTCATTAAAAAGAAGTTAAATGTTATGAAGCAAAGTTAAATAATCATTAATGTGAAGAATTAGTTTAAATAAGACTTGAGTGTGGCCACCCTAAAGATGTTAAGTGCTTTTAAAAATATTTCAGTAATCATTAATGTTTAACTAATATAGAGCACAAATTACCTTGCCTTCATTCAGTCTCAATAAAGTGTTGCGATAAAAATAAATAATACTAGTGTAAAAAAGAAGTTTCATTTTAATGCCCAAATTGCAAAGTTTCTATTTTAAAAAAATTATGCTATCAAAATTCAACAAACAACAGTTGTACAACTTTGGTTAAAAAGCAACTTAAATGTAGTCATTAAAAAGAAATTCCCTGTAATATGAAACCTGAGGATGCTAAGTGTGAATAAGAGGTACTTAAAATACTAAAATGTGGGCATTAAAAGACTTTACAATGCTACTAAGATCCAGCTAAAGAAAATAAATGTTCAGCTTTAGTGTAGAAGAAATTAAAGTGTAATCACTAATACTTAATGGAATGCAGTGAGAATCCTGACAAAATCATATGTTAGGTAAAAACTTCAAAATAATTAAAATGTGGTCATTTTATTGAAACTTATTGCTCAGATTCTAATGATCAGTTGATTTGCTAAATTTTAGTAAATAGAAAATTGCAATGCGGGCATTATGCCTAATATATACTATGTAATGAATTAGAAAATGGAAAATACAAATGTAATGAGATACTAACATAATATTTGGAATGTGGTCACTTGTTCTCTTATTAATGCCATCAAAAAGACGTACCTCGTAAATGCAGTTAAATTCTTTCATTAGAAAAAATGTGTTGTCACTTAAAATATGCTGTGAGTTGTCCAGATTATTTAAGTAAGTTCAATTAAATATTTTTAAATACCATTTAATTTTTAATATAATACAATATAGATAAGAAATATGTAATACCTGGATGCTTTTGCTCTAAAAAATTTATATATTACCCTCATAATTAAAATGGTAATAAAAAAGACAATTTGTGCAATGAAATATGCGGAGTAACTTTAGAGTGCGGTCACAAATGCTAATCAACATGTGAATAATGTGCATTTGGTCTTCTTCATAGACCATGCAAATAAGAAGTAGTTTTTGAATATATTTGTGGCCATAAAACAACTAAAGAGTGTGGCTAAGATCCCGATTTTTGTTAAGAAAAATGCTAAATTTAAGAGTGTGTTCATAAATCAAAAAAATGTAACAGAAAGTGCTTAGAAAAGTGTTCGTTGTAAATCACTAAATCTTTTTGTAAATAATGTGAAAATTAAGATATTACTGAACTAAGTTGTGGACATAAATTTTAAAACTTAGATGAAATATTTTCTTTATAATTTTAACAAAACCCTCTTTGTTTACCTTAATGTTAAATTTGTAATTAGCCAATTAATAGCTTGAAATATAAAATTATTTTAAAGGACATTAAGGTAAATTGCTAAAGGAATAAAAGAAACAATGAAAAAAATTATTTAAGATTTCAACATTTCAGATGAATAAATGAATATAATATCAAAAGAATATAAAGCTTTTGAAAGCTATAACAGCCTTTTTGATAAATTTAGACTGTGTCATTTATATGAGTCAATAAAGTATATAAAATCGTTTGAAAAAGATTTTAATAATATCGAAAATGAAGATATCAACACTTAAAAAGTGTTTAACACAATTAAATTGTAGGTTGAAATTCTTTAAAATACTTATTTAAAGTAGAACTACATAGATCTAAGTATAAATCATATTAGGAAGTTCGTTAATTCAATCATTTTTCTAAGAGGAATGTACATTTATTTCTAAAAAAAACTAGAAATTAAATTTGATTAGCTGAAAGAGTTTAGAACTTTTTAGATGCCAGAAGAAAGGAAATACAATTTGGTTGTTTATCAAGTTTTGGAATACAATAAGGACCTTTAACTTCATATGATCACATAAAATAGATGGGTATAGCCTATTATAATGCCTAACATAATGTAACTCATTATTATTTATCTAATAATTTTATTTATTTTTTTTTTTGAACAGGTCAATATGCCCAAATTTACATATTTGCTAGCAAGGAAGCACTAAGTGTTCGTTACAAATATGTGGTAAATAAACAATATAGTAAGAGTTTTATTATATCAAACCAAATAATCATAACCAGTATACATAGGAATGATTGAAAATTTATATTTAATAACACACTTAAAAATTAGTTTCTGTTAGAAATAAATTCTTATAAATATTGTTCAATAAATTTAGTAGATTTTATTTAAAAAAAAAAGTTTTTATATTTTTGTGTTATTAAGACTATAAATAAATGTTTACATATTTAATTTATCGTTTTATTTTATTATTTTATATTTTGATAATAAAGAGAGTATTATCCAAATATGGTTTTAGCTTTTAAACACGAGATTTTAAATTAAATTATTTAGCATAATTAATTTTAATCATAAATAAATGCTTAGTAACTTAATTTTCTTTCTCTGCACTCATCTTAAATATATTAATTGTATATAAATAAATATTCCTGTTCACCAATTTTTACTTCCTTAACTTCATGTAAAATTTTATTTTAAATAATAAATATGTATGTGTACCTACCAACAAAAAAAGCTAGGTCAGAATCTCCAGATTCAATTATATATATTTATATAATTTATTTAAAAATTCTTTTTTAAGTTTTTGTAAAAAGTAATTTTGAAGAGATTTATTTCACTATTATTCTTTTTAAATATTTTTAAAATTCTAAGTATCATAATTAAGTAAAAATTTTTTAGCCAGGAGCTTTGATTAAACAAATTCATCAACAATTATTTAAAAATAGTAAAATCTATCTATTAAAGTCAAATTTTTAATAGTTTATTTAATCTATGTTTATTTTAATCCATTAATCTTCAGTAAAAATCAATAGATAGTAAACTTTATGAAAGAGCTATCAATTATTGAGATTCAGTAGATTAGGATATTTATTTCACTATTATTCTTTTTAAGTATCATATTTAAGTAAAAAATTTTTAGCCAGGAACTTTGATTAAACAAATTCATGAACAATTATTTAAAAATAGTAAAATCTATCTAATAAAGTCAAATTTTTAATAGCTTATTTAATCTATGTTTATTTTAATCCATTAATCTTCAGTAAAAATCAATAGATAGTAAACTGTATGAAAGAGCTATCAATTATTGAGAATCAATAGATATATTACTTTTCATAATGCGAAAATGGTTTATATTAAAGGAAGGAAAAAGTAATTAATTTAAATAGAGCAGAAATTTATTTAAATTAATATATGTAAATTATTATGAAAAAGCTAAAGAGGAATTAATTGTATCATTTTATAAATTTTTTGAATGTTAACTCTAAGAAAGCAATGTCAATAATTGAAAATAGAAGAATGTGTTACTTTTCTCAAAATAGGAAAATGGTTTGTAAAAGAGGAGGGAAAAAGTAATTTGGATAAAAGGAAAATATATTTATGGAATTCAGGAAATGATAGATTTCAATCAAATTCGAGCAAATTTTTGAAGAGAAAGTGTAATAGAAAAAAAATTTAAATTTATCTGAGAGTTATTTGCTAAGTCTAAAAATATAAGAGAAGATAAATCTATATTATTTTTAAATAGTGGATAGATGGATATGTATGTATTGTTGCAATTGATATGATGTAGTAATAATAGAAGTAATCTCTTTGCTGATCACCTTTTTATTGATGAGACTCTTGTCGCATATAAGTTAGCGCATAATGTTTTTACTACATTCCTCAAAGATATAAAAAATATATTTGTCTATTTTAGTTTTATAAAACACTTTTATTATTTATAAATAAAATACTGTATATAATGATTGTGTTTTTTTGATAAAAATATCTTTGTTTAAAGTAAAATTTCTCTTAACTATTATTTTATAAAATACTTTTAATTCAACTAAAAGCAGTATAAATTATGGAAATTAAATAATAGCTTTCAAGAATAATTAAAGATAAAAAATCATAATTTCCAAAATAAATTTTAAGAACAGAAATTCAATTTGCAGTTACAGCCTATAAAATTTACCAATAATTGTAGTTTCTTTGCCCTTTATCTTTGATATTTACTTTTTTAAATAATAACCCTAGATAGTTTTATACAGAAAGATTAAAAAATGAATTAGTATCAAACTTAACCATCCTAGTAGATTAAATAAACTGTATCTTATTTATATTAAATAACATTTTCAATATTATAAATAATAAATTGATAAAAATAGAGTTTTGAATTACATTCTCCAAACCTACTTCAAATTAATTAAGTAATTAGTCATCCAACAATTTATGTTGCTAGTTAATAAAGATCTATTCAAAGAGATAATAATTTTATAATGGATAATAAATAAAGCTAAGTAAAAAATTTATTTTGTATTTAACAAATATTTGATAATTTTACATTAAATTATTTAGGTTTAGAGTGTACTGAAAACTTCATAATAATAGAATAGAAGTTTATCTTAAATAAATTATGATTAATAAATACAAAAAAAAACATTCTAAGCTCAAATTGCTTCTCATTAAATATAATAAAATCTTCCAAGCTAAATTCAAAATAATTTATAACAAAATTGCTAGAAAAATGAAGAGAATTAATAAAATAAAGATAATTCTTTAAAAAACAATAATTAAAATGGTGAAATCAAAGTAGTAAGTATTTAATATTTTTGATTATTTTTTAATTTTTTATAATTTATACTAGGAATCAAATTTGATCCCAATTAACTAAATGAGAGTTTTTAATTCACAAGAATAAAAAAGTCAAAAACAACTCCACTAATTCACACCTTAGCAAAATTATTAATTTGAGAATTACCAAAGAAATAAAGATCAAGCTTTGAGTAATATAAATTCTGACTTAGATAATCTGTTAGTAAGTATTTAATTTTTTTAATTAATATCTATTTTTTATTTTTAAAATTAGCAAAAAATGAAGATTGTTTAAGTAAATAAAATAGCATCACCATATTAAACAATTCAAAGTACCTAATAAATTTAGTTTGGTATTAACTAATAGCAACCAACTGCAAATTAAATATAATAATCACTAAACAATTAGTAGTAAAATTCCATTTATACATCAAGAAATAATTTTCATCAGCCAACCCTAAATTAAAATGAAAATCCAAAAAATTCAAGATATAGTACAAATAAAAGATCTGATAAAATGAATATAGTAGAACTTTAATTATTATTAAAAAAAGATGCATCGCAAATAAGAGAATTCTTCTACAATTTTTAAGATTTAAAATATTCCTTGATTGAAATTAAATAAATTGAGGAATTTTGTATTCTTTTGCAACTATGCAAAAGGATGATTTCCTATGATGAAATAGGTAAAGATTTTTAAATGAGAGAAATCTTACAATCTATTTTTTCATCACAGTAGTTTAAAAATTATATTTTATAATTTCAATTTAAATTTTCAGCTAATGATAGTATCAGAAAGGCATAAATACTAGATGATTATAAAAGTATTTATTAATATATCCATAAATACTTAAACAGTATAAATTATGAAATAGAGATACAATTCTATGTTAGCTCAATTTTGAAAGAAAATCCAAAATTAGAGCGTCAAAAACAAATATAAAAAAATTCTAGACCTCAAAATCTACAGATTACTGATTTAAAGTAGATAGATACGAATATTTAAAATATTTAAGTTAAACCAGACAGAGAAGAATTTGCTCGTAACACACAACTAATAAATAGGTATTCTGCCGTTCCTGTTAAGGGATCTTATATTAACAGTACTATATATATGATGAATAACTTCTTCCTACTAAGAGAAGGTTCCAATAAATATTTCTATATTTTTAATTTTTTTTCATTTATTTTTAATTAAAAATCAGATTTCTTTAAAGAAATTAAAAAATCCTTACACAGCTTAATCAAAAATGGAGAGTTAAATTATCTAAGGATAAATAAAAGCATTTAAGAAGTTTTTTATATTTATTGTAATAGCCATATTACAGATATTAAATTTGATAAATCAGGTCTATTTATCACAATTAATACCTAACCCTTATTTGTAAAAAACAAAAAAAACTATAGATGGGAAGATTCTAAAAGATTAATTAATGGGTCCTTGCTTATTCTGACAAACAATAAATTTGAGAAGTTTTATTATCTTATTGTGAAAAATAAAGATAAAAATATAAACTAAGAATTTTAGTAATCAAATACGATTACTATAACTGCAGAGCTAGACATGGATAGCATTTAAGGAGATGAAATAGCTAATTTAATCCAAAATTTGCAAACATACTTTTCTCAAGTAATTTAAATACCTTTAAAAATAACACTAAATACATTTTGAAGCATAAAAATAATTATATTTGAATAAATTTTAATATTTTATCTAAACACTGATTCATTCAATAACTGAAATTCGGTTTAATTAATAATTTTTTAAATTATAATAAAAATAAATAACAATTTTTTTTAAAAATAATAAATTTTTAAATTAAAAAAATCATAATTTTAAATAAAAAAATAAATAGTGAAAATTTATTTAAAAATATTAAAAAAATAGTGCTATTTAAAATTTATTTTTAATAAAAAAGTTTTTGAGAAATTATTTACTCTTAAAAATACAATTTTAATTTATAAAATAGTCAAATGTCGCTATATTTGAAGCAAAGTACTATTGGTAGGCATATTCTTATCATTTAAAATAAATCAAATAAATGATTTAAAATTAAGCATAATTACCTTTTGAAGAAACTATAATTAATTGCAAAAATGAAGTTAGCTATCCTACTTTCATCAATTATTCTACCACATACTCAATGAAAATTGATATAAATCAACCTAATACAGGTTAGAAACTCTTTATAATGAGAGATATCGGGAGAGCATTTGAAATAGTAAATAAAGGAACTTTTGATAGTTCTTAATTTGAATGCCTTTCTAACATTTTAACTAAGCAGGTATCAGTAATAATAGGTCCTCCAGGTAAAATAATTATACTTTATAAGTATTAATATTAATTATAAATTATAATAGGTACTGGCAAGACTTTTGTTGGTAGTATGGCTGTTAAAGTATTAGTAGATAATTATGATGTTTGGAATAAACAAGGAAGACCTATTTTAATGATATGCAAAACTAATCATGCTTTAGATTAGTTCTTAAAACACATTTTAAAATTTGAGGATAAAATAGTTAGAATTGGTGGAAGATCAAAAGAACAATGCTTAGAAAAATATCTATTAGGAAATATTAAATATCAATATAAGCAAAGCAATAAAAAATTTAATACCCCTTCTTTAAGATATCTAAAAGAATAAATTGAAGAAATCGAAGAACTATTTAAATAAATTACAAAAGAAGTTGAAGACTATATTTTATTAGATCAAGATTATGATATTTATAGAAAGAAATTTGATTTAAACTTAAAATAAATGTAAAATAAATAATTTATTAATTTAACATTATCAATTTAATACATTTTATTGAATTAAAATTAGGGTTATGAATTCATTCTAAAATTTTGTAGGCTTTAGATTAGATTACTAAAATAGAGATTATTACAATTTGTAAGATTTAATCTTAAAGTAATGGTGGTAGTGCAAAGTTGATTCAAGTGAGTTCGAAAATTTTTCAATTTTAACAAAATAATAAATAAAAATAATCTAAGATAAATTAAATATTTGGATTGATAAAATGAAATCTCAAAAAAAATAATATTTAGAAAAAATATTAAATGAGAACAAAATAGATATTTAATCCCAAGACTTATAAAATAAAAACCATTCAGATGCTAACTTAAATGAAGATAGCGATGATGAAGAAAACTACTTTGAAAATAAAAATGAATTTGAAGTGGAACCTAGCATGAAAATAGAATTTTTAGAAAAATAATAATAAAATTCATAATTTTTCTAAGTAAAGTATAACGAAAAGGAGCTAATAGATTTAATATAAAATATTAAACTAGGGATATTGAATATATTTAATATAGATTATTCCTAAGCATATAACCTTAAGTCTTATGCAATATAACAGCAATAATAATTTGCATTAGAGAAAATAAAATAATTAATATAAAATTATCATTTATATTTGTAAATATACAATGAAGAAAATAGTCAAGATGATGCTAGAATTATTCTGGAAAGTAAATGCAAAATAATAGGTAATTATTTATTATTTTATTTTTTAAAATGTATAGCTTATAATATAATTTTGATTGTTAGGAATGACTTTAAATGGTGCTGCAATAAACTCACACCTTATAAAACATCTTAAATCTCCAATTATTATTATTGAAGAAGCTGGTGAAGTGTTAGAGAGTTTATTGATTCCAGTTTTATAGCCAACAACTTAATAATTAATTTTGATTGGTGATAACTAATAATTAAAACCAATAACTAACAATTACCATTTACAGTAATATTATAATTTTAATACATCTCTTTTAGAAAGGCTAGTAAAAAACGATGTTTAGCATGCCCAACTTAAGGTACAAAGAAGAATGAATCCAGAATTTGCGGATTATATTAGATTAATATACAATCAATATGAAGACCATGATGATCTTATTAGATATAAAAAGAATGTAGTTGGAATGCCTTCAAATATGTATTTAATATCACATACTTAAAACGAAGTAAAATTTATTTATTTTTCTAATTTATTCAAATAATTACTTTTTTTAGGATAATATTGAAAACTCCAATTCAAAGAAAAATACGTATGAAGCAATGTATGCTATAAAATTGGCCAAATATATTATTATGCAAAAGTAATTTAAAGAAGAAGAAATTACCATTCTTTCTATGTATCTAGGTTAGTGTCAATTGATACGCAAATTAGCCAAATAAGAAAATATAACTTAAATTAAAATAAGTTCTGTAGATAACTATTAAGGAGAGGAAAATGAAATAGTTATTTTATCTTTAGTTAGGTCAAATTAAAATAATAAGCTGGGCCATGCTAAAACATAAAATAGAATTAATGTCTCTTTTTCAAGAGCAAAAAGAGGATTTTATGTTATAGGGAATTTCAATATGATAAGCCAGGTTCAAGATGCAAAGCTTTGGTAAAAAATTATAGGTTTGGCTAAGAAAAAATGTCACTTAGTTGAATCTATATATTTTAAATGCAATAAACACAAAAATGTTAACAAGGTAACTCATTATTAAGATTTTGATAACATGGTACAAGGTGGTTGCTAAAAAAGGTGTAATACCCCTTTATCTTGTGGTCATAAATGTTCTTAAATTTGTCATCCAGATGAATGCGAAAATTACTAGTGCATTAATCTATGTAAAAGAAAAATTGAAGGATGTGGTCACGAATGCTAGTTAAATTGCTTTGAAAAATGTAAGTGCACCTCATATGTTCAAAAAATTTTGTTGTGTGGTCATCCAAAAGTTTGTCTTTGCTCAAGTGATATTAAAAATGAAAAATGTGAAGTAAAAGTTAATGTTTGTAATAATAATCATAAAATAGAAGTTTAATGTTTCGAAGCAAATTTAAATAACCTGTAATGTAAAGAATTAGTTAGTGTATTGCCTTAGTGTGGTCATATCAAATATGTTAAATGCTTTTAAAGAAATTTAAGTGATCATTAATGTGTAAAAGATATTTTACATCAATTACCTTGTAAACATTCTGTTTTCATTAAATGTTGTGATAAAAATAAAAATTATGAATGTAAAAGAGAAGTTTCATTTAAATGTCCTAAATGCAAAATTTCTACTTTAAAAAAATTATGCTAAGAAAATTCTACAAATGTTAATTGCACAAATGTGATAAAAAAAAAACTTAAATGCGGTCACTATAAAGAAGTTCCTTGTAATATGATACCTCTGGATGCTACACGTGAATAAGAAGTGCTTAAATTGCTAAAATGCAATTGCATTGAATAATATATATTTTGTCCTCATAATAAATATGGTAACAAGTAAGAATAATTGTGCAATTAAATATGTGGATAATTGTTAGAATGCGGACATTAGTGCTAATCAACTTGTTAATAATGTGTTTTCGGTCTCCTTCATATGCCATGCAAGCAAAAAATAGATTTTTAATATATGTGTGGTCATACAAATTCTAGGGAATGTGGTTAAGATCCAGATTTCTGCCAGTCAGATTGCTAAATTGAAGAATGTGCTCATAATTCAAAGGTATGCTACAATAAATGTAATGAAAAATGTTCTTTTAACCTGAGATAATCTGATTGTGATTTATGTGAATGTTATAATGAGGAAGAACTTAGCTGTGGGCATACATTTTATAACCTAGATCAAATTTTTTAATAATAATTGAATAGAAACCCTCTAAGATTACCAGAGTGCAGAAAATGCGACTAAATAATTAATGTTTGGAGATTTAAACATTATTTACAAGATGTTAAATTAAATTAGTATTATTTTTCTTAATAAATATAAAATATCGTGCTTGATATTATTGAAAAATTTCATATTTCAGATGAAGAGATACAAGCCTATTCATAAGAGTATGCAGTTTTTGAAAGCAATCAAAGTCTTTTTGATAAATTTAGACTGTGTCATTTATATCAGTCAATAAAATATCTAAAATATTTTGAAACTATACTATTTAATAATCAACATGAGGATTTCAATACTTAAAAAGTGTTAAATACAATTAAATTGTAAGTTGAAATTCTTTAAAATACTTATTTAAAGAGAAATTAGATTAATCTAAGCATAAATCATATAAGAAAGCTTGTTAACTCGATAATTTTTCTAACAGGTATGTATATTTATTACTACAAAAATCTAAATGTTGATTTTAATTAGCTCAGTGAGTTTAGGATTTATTAGATGCCTCAAGAATAAGCATACAATTAGGTAGTTTACAAAGTTTTTTAATAATAAGATGACTTTTAAATGAATCTGATCTTAAGAGATAAATGGATTTAACCTATTTTAATGCCTATATAAATGTAAAAAATTTACAATTTTTCTTTTCATTTATTAATTTTTAAAAAAAGGTCTATATGTCCTAATTTACATATTAGTTAAGAAGATAACTAATATTGTGTTGTGAAATGTTGCCGTGAATAAACCTATACAGAAAAGTTTCATTATATCATACCTGAGTGAGTAGAGTTTCCTGATTGGAAGGTTATATTATGAATTAATATAAATTAATGACTAAACTAGTTTTAAATTAAATAAAAAAACCATTTTAAAATTATAAAATAATTTACATATTTTTATGTAAAAAATATTGATTGTGTAATTTATAAAAATTTTTAACCTTAAAATAACTTCTTTTTGATTTTATTTGATAATTTTATATTTCGCTAATTTTTAATAATAAAATAGTTAATATTTGATCTAAAAATTATATGTTATTATTACATTTTGTAAAACATAATTAATTTTATACTTAAATAATGTTTCAACAAATACTTATTCTTTGCTCTCTAATTAAATATATAAATATTCGAAATTAATTAAGTAAATAAGTATTCAACATGAATATCGAATTTCTGAATAATAAAAAAATTTAATAAAAAATTGAATAATTTTGTTTTCTAAGAAATAAAACTATTTTATTTTTTAGATAAATTAATAACTTATTTGATTTATCAATAAAATTTATTTTTCGATTTGGAAGTAATTAAATTGGAAAAAAAGAACATTCTGATAGAATTTAAATTGCTAGACTGAGAATGAGAAGAAAAACATACAATTTTAAATAAAATAGTATTTTTTATACTTGGCATTTTTTTTATTTCTTCTTCTCCAAAACATTAGTTTTTTATTTTAATCTTTAATTTATCACTCTGTTTGAACTTGTCTTTTTATTAAAAAACTAATTTTTATTCTTAAAAAAAATAAATTATATAAAAGTCAAAGAATAAAAATTTTAATAAAACTTAAAATTCTACTTTAAAAGAGTTTAAAATTGCATTTCTTAAGTAAACCTTTTATATTAAATAATATTTATTAATAAAATAAACATTTTTAATTTGGATAGTATGGATAAGAATCAAATAAGAATTTCAAAAAATAGCGTTTTCCCTCCCTTACAATAAAAAATTGATCTTTCTTCATTCATGAATTAGAAGGTGAAAGAGATTTTATTATTTTATAAAAATAACATCTCTATAAATGAATTGAGTATGAATTATAAATAAAATAAATAATTTAATGCTTTTTAACACACTTAATAATTAACAATTAAATGATGAAATTTGAGAAGAAAAACATGACACTTTATTAGAATATGGGGAAAATCTAGTCTCTCACTAAAATAAAAGCTTATCTCAAATTAATTTGAAAAAACTACAGATTGAGGTAAATAAATTTTTAAAATATTTTTATTTATTAGAATGTATGATATATATAGTGAGTGTGTTTTTACAAAAATCTGATACATGCATTAATTATATTGCAAAAAAAAAACTTTGAAAAGAGATAGTAATCATAATTTCATTTAAAATTAATTTTTGATAGTATTAAAAAAGTAGTAAACAGACCTATAAAGACGAAATATAGATTGAGATCTTGCTTTGAAATAAAGAGGATAAAATGAATCCTTAAAATTAAGGCAATTATAACATGTAAGGTAACTATGATAATCCATAGTAAAGATCATAATAGGGTTAAAATAATATTCAATAAAATAATTATTTTTAAAACTAGCAATAATAACCTTTAAACCTCCAACAAAATAATTAATATAATTTTGATATGAATTAACAAAATGGAAGGTTTGCTTAAAATAACTAGGGTTAATATTAAAATAATAATAATATAAACTAGATAAATCCCCTTAATCTCTAGCAAAATTAACCTAAATTAAACAATAGTTAGAAATAATTTTAAATGACTAAGAATCCTGAAATGTTGAACTCTAAATCTAGTGATAGCTCAGGTATTCCTTCCTAATTAAGCGATTAGTCATTATAATTTAAACCATACTAATAATAATCTTATTTAAACCAAATGGGATAGCAATTGTAGCATAATTAATTTTTTGATAGATAACTCTAGTTTAAAAATCAAGGATTTCAGCCCAATTTATTGTAGGAATAAAATTAGTAGAGGTAATAAGATATAGGTTTTGAACATTAAATGCCACAATAGATTTATTAATAAAATCAATAGCAATTTTTAAATAATATGCCTCCGTATCCTATCTTCAATCAGTAAAATTAAATGTAAGATTACTAATAACAGGCTCTGATAAATAACCCTTTGATTTATTAGCAAAATCCTTAAAATTATCTTAATTAATAAAATATAAGATCAAATAGCAATCAAAACAACTTTTAGCAAGATGTATTCAATTAGAATGATTAAGGAAATATATATAATTTCCAACAAATGAATTAATAAAATATAAACATTATCAACAATTAAAATATCTAGCAATAATTAAGAGATAATAATAATTATAATAATGCTGAATTTTTAGTCCAATAAAATTAGCCAATAATAAATCAACAAAATGCTTTCGTTTAGATTCCTTAAAGATAAGAAATGTACTAAAGAAATCAGTAAAATGAATTTCAACAAAATTAATTCAACTAAAATTAAAATATTTAAAATGCCTATAATCAAGGCTTTATAAATTAATAGGTCCCAAAAAATGATTAGTTTAGCAATATGCATTAAAACTATTAATAAATAAACAATAACGAATTTGAGGTTAATCATTATTTTAATGGTTAAAATTTTCAAAATAATTAATAGTTAAATTAAAATGATTTTATTAATCAATTTATACCTTAATAGAACTTCAATTAAGTTTAAAATAACTAGCAATTCAATTAATAAAAGGAATTAAACAATTAATATATAAATTAACCTAATAATTTAAATAATAATGTGAACAATCTTTAAGTTTAATAAAATCTTAATCTTCCTTAAAACCTACATTTTCAAAATAACAATTAAAATTAAATCTTGAAACCAAACAAAGAAATAGATAATTAAGCAAGAGAGCATCATCCTAATAATTAAATGAAAACACTAAAATAAGCTTTTTAATAATTAAATTAACTTATAAAAAAGGATGACTTTGAGAAATCAAAAATTATTGGATAATAAAAATCAAAGGATTTCCCATTTGTCACTAAAGATGATTTTGATAAAATAAATGAAGAGCTCTTTTAATAAAGTTAATAGTCAAGAATCAAATTAGTAATATTTTTTATTTATTTTTTTAATATAATAATAATTTCAATAAAATTTTCTAGAAATAATCAGAAACAAAGGGAGAGTAAAACCCATAAAAATAGGAATAAAATACTTCAACATCTAGAGAATAAAATATCGGAATAAACCTGCAATCTCTTAATAAAAAGCAAGAAACAAGCAATGAATAAACTTAAAGTTAAAAAAAACAATAATAAAAAGTATCAAGTAAGAAAAAACATGAAAAAAATAGTGATACTTAATTAAATGAAGTAAGAAAAAGCAGCAGTTAAAATGAAAATGAAGATATATTTGATATTATCAAAGACCTTGATTTTGAATTAAAAATTGAGTCTTTAAGTTAATATTCTAATTGGAAGTAATTAAAAATTAATTCATAAGAAAAATTTTAGCAAATAGTTTAAATTATGAATGAATTATTTTTGAAAATAAATTCAGATGATAGAGATCAAATTTTACAAATTATCTTTTAAATTACAGCAGAAAATTTAATTAAAAACGCACTCGACAATTTCATATCAAAATAGCCCGATTACTAAAAATAAACTTTATAATGCTTTGGTTTTCTAACCTAAATACTTGTTTATCAATATAATGAATTAAATTAAAATATAGGACTTTCAATAGTTTAAGCTCTTGCAGCAAATGTCGAAAAAGCTAATGAAAAAAATAAAACTAAAGAAATGTAAAGCTGTTTGGAATAATTGAATAAATTATTTTTTTAAATCGAAATGACTGGAAAAAGCTCATAAAATAATTAAAAATAGCCTAAATCCAATAAAAATAATAACAAAAACAATAAAATTAATAATAATATTAACAACAATAATAATTCTAATAAAAGCTTTTAAGATTTTTTTAATATACCTACTAATGAAATAGGTATGGGTTAGTTTGATCTTGTTAATTAACCTCAATAAATAAAAAAATCAACTAACTAAAACCAAAATCCTTAATTGTATTAGAATTAGTAAATTATGGCAATTAATAATTAGTAAATGGTTAGATAGGAAATGAAAAATGCCAGAATATTTCAAAATGTCAATTACACTTTACCTATTACTACAAAAGTTACTCCAACACTAAATGAAATTGTAGAAAACAGGTATTAAGATTTTGAAAGGTATTTGATCCCTATTCCAAAAAAAGAAAAATTTAACAGCATTGCTGAGTATTTATCAGTAAATTATTACTTGATGAGAGAAGGTAAAATAAAATTTACTTATATCAAAAAATAAATTCACCAATTTTATTAAAATTAAAAATAAATTTAGATTTCTTCCTTCATCCTAGATAATTTTTGCATAGTGTGCTTAATGATAACAAGGTAGAATATCGCTTATTCAATCAGGACTTTAGAAGTTAAGTTTATGTCTACTGCAATATCAGAGTAGTTAATATTAAATTCTCAATGGAAAACTTTTTTGTAGAGCTTAAAGCCTAACCTATGTTTATGGAGAACAGATCTTGCTAGTTTTCTAATTCAAAAAGATTAATGACTGGCTCTCTCATAATTATTTGTGATCAAAGCACGAAAAAACAGTTGATGGGATTAGTTTCTTATTTGGATCGCTCAATAGACTAAATTTACTAAACTCGTCAAACAGTTAAATTTGGTATAAAAATAATTAATAAATCTAAAGAAAAGGACTCTGTCTACTTTAATTAGATAATTGAATTCCTTTAATAGAGTCAAAAGGTAATTAACCACTATCTTTATTTAATACATTTCTTTTCAAATTCATTTTTTTAATTTAAAAATTAGAATAACTTTTTTGCGTTTGAACCCAGAAACTATTGGTAGTCTTATTCTCACTGTTTGAAAGAAATTAGAAAAATGTCTAAAGATAAAAATATTACAATACCATTTTAAGACATAATAGTAGGGGATGAAAATATATTGAAGAAACCTGAATTTATTAATCACCAAACAACCTATAAGTTTTAAGTTTAAGATAGAGTCATATCTTTTAACTTAAACGCCCCATGGCCGGACGAATTAAGAGGAACTTTAGATGACAGCTAATTCAAAGCACTTTAAAACATGCTAACTAAATAAATATCCTTGATCTAAGGTCCACCTGGTATATATATCTATTTTATTGTTTAAAAAATGTATTTTTAAGACCATAATTCATAATAAAATAAGGAACGGGTAAGACTTTCATAGGAATAACAGGAGTTAAAATTTTATTAGAAAATTGGGATGCTTGGAATAAGACAAACAGTCCTATACTCATCGTTTGCAAGACAAACCATGCTTTGGATTAATTTTTATGTCAAATCTTAAAATTTGAAAAAAGAATTGTAAGAATAGGAACTAGGTGTCAATAACCTGCATTGAAAAATCATTTAATTGGAAAATTTAAGCCTAATTTAAATTATAATTTGAAGTTTTTATCAAAATAAATGAATTAGCATATCAATTTAATTATAAAGCCTATCGATTAAGTTCACAAAATTAAAAATTTCTTGAAGCACTATGATAACTTTGACATCCTTGATTTGTAATTTTATTTAGATTTTTTTTAATATGATTTGAAATTAAACTCTTATATAACATTTTATTACTTACTTACTTATTTATTTATTTATTTATTTACTTATTTAATTTTTTATTTGTTCAACAATTTTAAAATATCAATTTTATAAATTAAGTGTGTGTTCCGAATTTTTATCTATGATATAAGTACAAGTGTACCTTAGTGAGTAGGAGTAATTATTGATTTTTGATAGATGGTGGAGAAATAGGTTTGACGAATCTATAATATCAGATATATCTAAAACAAACCAACTATTTAAATAATAAGTTACAAATGAAAAAAAGGAGCTTTTAAAATAGTTTTTTGATGATAGATTTAATGCTGAAAAAAAATTTCATGAACAAAGAAAATAACAAAGTAGAAAAAAAAAATTATAAGCAAAAGAAGAGTTAGAAAAGTCTGTTAATTTTTCCTAGCAAGACTCTTATATAATTGATGATAATGAAATGGATGAAGGATTAATCGATAATCTAGAATTTAAATAAATAGTGGACTCTTTGGAATATGAAGACTATGAATTTAATCTTACTATATATAATAACTTTATAAAAAATCATGAATAAAAGGGTCTTTACATGGATTTTGAAGAATATATGAATCTAAAAATATTTGGATATAAGAAGCAGCAACAAAAATCTATCTAAGACTTAATGAAATAGTTTTCTTAGTACAAAATATAAAGTAAAGAGTACAAGCTAGAAAAAAAAAAGTACTATGCTGATATATTAAAAAATAATAGAGTTGCTGGTATGATTATTTTATTGATTGATTGCGTTTATATTAATTTTAAAAACATTTTATAATTCAAATTGAATAATAAATAGGTATGACCCTCACAGGTTCTTAGATGAATATGGATAGTCTTCGATAATTACAATATTAGATAGTTATCTTAGAAGAGGCAGGACAAATTTTAGAGACTCATTTGATTCCTTTGCTAAAACCTGGCCTATAATAAATTATTATGATTGGAGATCACTAGCAGTTAAAGCCTAGTGTTTAAAACTATCAAATAGAGTAGCTGTATAATTATAATTAATCTATGTTAGAAAGATTAATCAGTAAAGGAGTTGAATATGTTGAATTAAATACTCAAAGGAGAATGAGAAGAGAATTTTCTAATATAATCAGATTATTCTATCCTTAGCTTTAAGATCATTAATAAGTTGCTTAATACTCAAATGTCAGAGGAATGCAAAAGAATTTCCTTTTCTTAAATCACTCAACCTAAGAAGTACACATATTAAATTTACTTTAAAAAATTAGATTAAATGATGTATCAATAATCATTATTTCTTTAATGATAAAAACTACCTTGTTTATCATTTAAAATATCTTCCAAATATTGATATTAATATTTAAAATCTAAAGCAAGATAATAATTTTTATAATTTTAGTATTTTCACAATTTGCCATCTTCATTTTTTAAATGAAAAATAGCTATTTAAAAATAAAAAGAAAAATAAGAAGGTTTTATTTTCTTTTTTGTGATCTAATGCGAATAATATTTATATTCATTATTACCATACTAGTAATAATTCATTTATTCAAAGCATATAAAAAAAAAAGATTTTAATGAATAAAGTTTTTAAACATTTTTAAAAAAATTTTTACAATTTTGAAATTAGTTAGTTACTGAAAAATTCTAACAAATAAAAAAATTTACTCAAAAACAAATTATTAGCTTTATTGTAAAAATGATTTTCTTTAAAAAAAAATAGAGGTAAATGAAGAACAGAGTTTCTATGTCAAATGATAAGGAAGCAGAGCTAGTAGTTAGTCTTGTTAAGTATATATTAGATTAAAATTAATTTAATAAATAACAAATCACTGTACTATCTATGTATAATGGCTAATGTAGATTGTTGAGATAAAAACTATCTTTGAAGCTTTTATCTGAAGTAGAGGTATCAACAGTGGATAATTATTAAGGAGAAGAAAATTAAATAATTATTCTTTCTCTTGTTCGTTCAAACGAAGAACTTGATATTGGATTTCTTAAAAATTCTAATAGAATTAATGTTGCTTTTTCAAGAGCAAAAGTAGGTTTTTATGTCTTTGGCAATTTCGATATGTTCAAAAAGTAACCCATAGACTTTTGGAAAGGTGTTACACAATATTGTGAACAAAATTCTTTTGTGTCAGATAAAATTTAAAGTAAATGTTCACAACATAATGCTGCAATAAATATTTCATTAGAAAATGATACATTTAATGAAAAATCTCCAAATGGAGGGTGCCTTAGTATTTGTAATAAGCTTAGAAATTGCAATCACAAATGTTAACAATAATGTCATAATGGGAGCTGTGAGTAATAAATTTGTAACTTACCTTGTAAAAAATTACTTCCATGCAAGCATTAGTGTAAAAGAAAATGTTCTGAAAAGTGTGGTGGGTTTTGCAATGTTTAAGTTGAAAAAACAATCAAGTCATGTGGACATATATGTAAAGTTAACTGTGGAGATGATTTAGATAACTTTTAATGTAAGGTTATGGTTGAAAAGATTTTTGATTGTAATCACAAAGCAGAAGTAGAGTGCTATAAGAAGAGTGGTAAATTGTATTGCAATATACCTGTTTAATTTTAATCTGCTTGTGGAAATGCCAACCATAGATTTTAAATTATTTGTGGTCTTTAAAAAATATACAGATAAAATAAAATTTGCAATTTTGAAGTCTCAAAGCATTGTGACACTTGTAATTAAAGCGGAAAAATCTAATGCAGTCGATAAAATTAATATAAATGCCAATTTAAAACACCAAAGCAATTAATGTGTAACCATTAAATTTTAGTTATTTGCAGCGAACAGAAAACTATTTTGGATTAGCCATGCGAGAAAAAATGCTAAAAGATCTTAGATTGCAAACATGAATGCACTAATCTTTGTAGCCAAAAATGTTCTAAATGCTAAAAGAAAAACTAATTTGTGAGCTATTGCTGCAATGAAAGGATGATAGTGTCTTGTGCTTACAAATAAGGTAATGGTTATTTTAATTCTTTTCAATGAATAAAATTTTATTTATATTTTTTATAGCTACGCTAATGGAAAAGAATCAAAAATTCCCTTGTAAATGCAACACAAACATTTGCAAAAGACACTTTAAGAAGTAAAAAGCCCAATATGGCCAGTAATGTGATGAAATTTGTGGCGAGGTGCTTCCATGTTCTCACACTTGTAAGTCAAAATGTAAAGACTGTTTATATGGGTTGCTGCATTAGAAGTGCAACGAAAGTGTTGAAAAAACTTTAGCATGCGGACATAAAGCTACTATCCCTTGTTCTCAATCAGTACTTTACAACCATTGTAACTAATAAGTTGAATTTATGACTTGCTAACAAAACAAACAAAATACTTACAAATTAAAGTGCTATCAAAAAAA
Organism: Tetrahymena malaccensis 436; assembly: GCA_000231845.2. Classification (NCBI taxonomy): domain Eukaryota; phylum Ciliophora; class Oligohymenophorea; order Hymenostomatida; family Tetrahymenidae; genus Tetrahymena; species Tetrahymena malaccensis. Next base: position 634,482 of record JH719971.1, read on the forward strand.
TAAAATTAATGAGGCTTTAAATAATAAGTTTAAAAGTTGTTTTTCATGTAAAAGTGAATCAGTTTTAACACTGAGTTGCAATCATGATATTAACTTTCCTTAGCAATATTTTGATTATTAGTATTCAAGAAAACCCTTCACAATCCCTATTTGCAAAGAATCCAACTGTGCCAAATAATTAATCCATCATGCCTTTTCTAGTTAGATCCGTGAAGCTTTTCAGAATATTAATAATATAGAAGAGTAAATTTCGAAAGAATTTAGCTTAATACTTTTAAATTTTGAAGAGCAAACTAAAAATATACAAATTCAAAATCCTTATGGTGTAATAGAAAATGAACAAAGGTATTATTCAAATCATGAGAATTAAGATTAAGTAGATAATAAATCATCTTAGATAATTAAATTAAGGACTTGTATACTTAAGCAAATAATAAGTGACTTTGAATAGCTGCATCCATTTATCGAGGCGATGTGGATAAAAAAACCTGATGATACAATATAAATTATGTGTTAGGCTTTTAAAAATATTGAAAATTTATATTTTTAAATCACTGATAAGTGCAGAATTTCATTCTATCTTGAACTTCATAAAAAAATGATATACTTTGCAACTGTAATCCACATTCATTATTAAAATTAGGAAGTTCAATATTAACAATTAGATGGTTTTCCATTTGACCCTACTCCTTAAACTTTCCAAATAGTTTTAGAAGACAGCGTATTTTAATAAAAGTTAAAGTCGTTCTGTCTGGATGATATTCTGAAGCTAGGAAAACTTTAATTGTAATTAATTTATTTTTTATTTGCAAAATTATATAATAAACGTTATTAAACTTTAAATAAACTAGGAAAAAATGTTAGAATAACCACATTACCAACTCAGAAAATCAATACTGTGATCACTGCTATTAAATTTTATAAAATTATGAGATTTAATTTGATATTTGATTTTTATTTAACTTGAATCAATTTCATTTTATATTTTTGTTTTAAAAATTTATTTTTTTATTTTTCATAAATGTTAATGTTAAAATAGATGCTAACTACCTAAATTTAATATTATAAAATGTAGTTATAAAGTCAATTTTTCAAATAAGCTTAATTTCAGCAAAAAATGATTTATGGATTGCTTATAATAAAAGTTCAAATTTTAGTTTGAGGTTAATTTAAAATTTTTTTTAATAATGAAATAAAAAAAATATTTCACATTATTTTTGTGAGAAAAACTTTATTTGCACTAAAACTTATCTAATGCGATGAGTTATTTTTTAAATTTATACTATTTTAAAAGAATATTTATGAATTAAGATATTTTTCAAGCTGATTAAAAATAAAAATGGAATTTAATGAATATTAAAAAATTTATTTAGTTTTCTGACATTTTTAATTTAAAAATATTAGAATCAATCAAAGTTTATTTACATTTTTTATTTAAACATAAAATTAAAAATATATTAATTTTAAGAAACTATTTCATTTATATTTATTCAGCATGTTGAGAATAAATTTATTATCTTTGTTTAAAGGAACAGATTTTGTTTATTAATTATTAACTGCTTTAGAAATAGGTGATTTTGCTTCATTTTGTTAATTACCAGATATCTGAGATGTTGATCTTTATCTATTTTATTGCTGCTAGATGATAGGAATTTGTTTTATTTACTCTTGTTATTTGTCTATCACTTAGTTTATTGTTGATGATGAAGGTTTAGAATTTCCTGAAAGTTAGCTATTTTGGCGATTTAGCTTCATTATTTACTCTTTTTAGAGTGCGTATTATTATGTGAAGTTTTAGAAATAGTCTTCTTTCTGTAACTCATTTAAATTAATTTTTTCTTACCTTGAAGGAATGCTTACATTATCACTAGCTACCATTTAACTGTTTTTACCTTGAATTTAATTCTATTTCATTTTATTGCTAGAATCATTCCTTAAATAAAAATTAGTTTGTTAATAAAGTAGAATAGTGAGATTTAATTTATTTTACCTGTTAAAAGAGGTTATATTTACTTGACTGTCGTTTTTTTGTATTTTTTAATTTATCTGTGTTGTGCTTTGCAAGTTTCTGTTTTTTTCCATTGATGTTTTAGGTCTTTAATTCAAATTTTTAGAATGATTTAAATTTCTCGAAGTTGACAAATCCTATGTCTAATTTAATGATTTATTAAAGGGAGTTAAACTTCTATTAAGATTGTTATAAGATTTATTTAGTGGAGTCCTATTCAGCTTCGTAGCAATTTAAGAGGATTTTCTATTAATTAGAGGAGAGTAGCTATATTTAGAAAATTCACTTTCACATTATTTTCTTCTCTTTTCAATTATTTTTTCTTGCATTTTTTCAATTCTTTCCTCTATTGGTTCCCACTAATTATTTAAAAAATAAATGTTGAATTTCATTAATATTTATTTTATTTTACACTTGCTTGAACAATCAATTCTGACTTTTTATTAATTTTAGGATGAAATGTTGCAGATTACAGTTCTTTTTATTCTTTCTACAATTTTTATTCTAATATTTATTCATGAGTTATTTATTTTTTCCTTTCATTTCTATTTATAAATTCTTCTAATTATCTTTTAGTATAACCTCTATTATTGTATTCGTAGTTGTTGTTAGCATTTATATCAGCTTGGCTTAGTGTAAAGCTCTTGTCTTTGTCTTAGGCTTTATATATGTTAGAATTTACAGTTAAATTATTTTCTGTAGATTGAGAATAGTCTAATGCTAAGTTATGCATATTCTAATTTAATAAATTAGTTTAGCTTCTCTTTTTATAAGAACTCTGCTTTATTTATTAATTTTCTTCAGCTCTTAGCAATAAATGTGCTTAATCTATTTTAGTTCTCTTTTATTTTATAATCTAATCAACTCTTTCTTAAATTTTCACATAATTACTCTTTTCTTTTAGAATGTGCTCTGATTTTTTGTTTACTGCACTTAAATTTGTCATTTTTTCAATCTATCGCTCTGCTTCCAACTAATAATGTTTTTATTTTTCTAACTTCTCTTCGGCATCTTTATATAATCTTGTAAATATTTCATAATTTTGCTTTTTTTTCTCAGTAACTTCAGTTTTATCCTTTTTGTATTAATTTATTAATATTAAACAAGGCTTATTATTTTATTAAAAATCTAATTAAATACTTTCATTTTTTCATCGTACTCAATTTACAGTTCTTTTTCGATAGCACCTATGTTTTTGAGCTCTCTTGCTAAACCCTTTATATTATTGAGAATCTCATCCTAATTTTTTAAGTTTATATTGTTAGAATTTCAAGGCAAAATTTTCTTAGATTTTTTTATTTCTACTAAAAATGCATTGTTTTAATTTTATTTTGAATAATAATAAGTTTATAAATAATACTTCATCTATGCAGTGATTGTATATAATTGAAGCAGAGGCTAATGGTTTAGTTTAACTTGGTTCATTCATTTGTCTTAATTATTTTAAACCTTAATCTATTATATTAGGTGTTAAGTATTCCAAAGATTTTTTTAACATCAATTGATGGCCTGGAGATAGTTGACGAGGTGAATTATAAATACTATTGTCCTCTTCTCCTGTAGCTTAAAATTTATTTTATTTTTACTAGTTATTTTTTTTGCTTTAAAAAGACCCATTGCTAAAGTCACTCCCAAATTATATTATATTTCCATGCTCACCACTTTAATTTCCAAAATTTTTATGTTACTTTTATTTAATTGTTTGTAGCTCCTAACTTTTTCTCTCTTGAGAATAATTTTGAACAAACACATTAAACTATGAATCTAGCTTTCTATCATCTTAGTTAAAAAAACTATTATCTCTCCTCATAAAACTTGATCCTGCTCCTTCATTTTCGTCAAATTATTTGTTAAAGGACATGTCTTTGCTAGCCCCAAAGCTATTTTATTATTTTTTACCACTAAATTTATTTGAGTTGAAATCATCTTATAAAGAAAATTGTGACATGTTGCTGCTTTATGGAGGAGATTAAGGGCCAGGACCTAGCAAGGCAGAATTACCAAACATATTCATAAACTTACTATTCCGCAGTAAATGTTCTTAGTAATAATAGTATTTGCACAGAATCAATTAACTATAAATTAGTTAAATTAATTGATCAAATTATTGCTCTTAATTTTATAAAAGTTTTTATCATACGACAAATTCGTTAAAATTTGCTTAGAAAAAAAAGCAAGCAAAAAGTTAAAATAATTAAATATACAATATTTTAATGATTGGATTTGTTTCGTTTCTCTTAATAACATTTTAATTTACACTTACTTACTGATAATCTTTCTTAACTTAAGAAAAGATTCTTTTTACTTTTAAGGTATTTTAGATAGTTATCTATCTCTAATAAAATATATGTTCATATACATCATCTTTATTTTTTATTTGAGATTTCATTTATTTTAGCAAAATCTATCTATCCATCTATATTATGATGATTTGTTTTCAATAAAATTATCAAAAGACTTTTCTAAATTGTTATAAAAAAAACCTAATATGAATTTTAATTTGCTAACTATTCATATTGTATCTTTATTAAAAACTAACCTAATATTTCCTTAAAAAACTACTTACTGATTTTTCCTTTTTACTTTAGAATTTTAAATCTTAAAGTAAGTAATAGAAAAATGTTCAAATTTAAAAATAAATCTCTAATAATTAACTCTTTTTGATCTTATTTATATATGGATTATAATAATAATCAATCTTTCAAAATGTTAAAGCTAATAGCTTTTTAATTTTAATTATTAAAATTTAAATTAAATCAATATCCTATAGCTAACTATTTCGCTTTTATTCATAATTAAAAAAAAGATATCTATTAAAATACTTCCTTTTTTGCTAATTAGAAGATTTGATAGTATTTTAAAAAAGTTAATTATAAAAGTTTAACTAAACAAATAATTATCTATTATTTCAGCTAAATATTTTAAAATCAAATATTTCAATAATAAGAATATAAGGATTTTATTTAAAATGGTATAGAAAACATAAAAATTTAGAAGATTTTTAGAGATTTATTCCCTGACTAAAAAATACTTTTTTAATTTCTTCTAAATAATTAATTAATGTAAAATATGTATTAAGTATTTTTACTAAAGCAAAATATTATGTCTAGACAATATACTTTTATTCAAGAAAATACTCTAGACGAATTCCTAATCCCCTCCCTTAAGTATAAGTTAACTAAATTTTTTATAAATAGGGGGATTAAATAGATTAGTAAAAGATTCAACTTTTGAATACTTACATTAGGGGGATTGTTTTTCTATTTTATAAAAAGTAAATAAAATTTAGTTATCAAAAAAGGGGATTATTATGTTAATTTATTTTTATTGATATTATTTATTTCCTAATGATATAACTAACATCTTTTTAAAAATATAGTATTGTATAAGATATTAGAAAAACATTTAATATAAATAAATAAATAGAATTATAATAATCATTTTTATTTTAAAATTAATTACAGATTGGCTATTTTTTTTAATTTTACTTCTTTTTAGTGCATAATTAAGTAATATAAATCTAGGAATAAAATTAAATTTTTAGGTAATAATTTTTTAAGTTAGAAATTTATAATATCTATCAAAATAGATTGGAATTTGGATATAAAAATTCTAATTATCAAAATCTGTATAAAAAAAATGTAAGCAAGATGTATAGAAATTTAATTTGAATTTATAATTACAAAAATATGGCAAATTAAATACTTTTATATGAGAATATTTGAAATTTTATTACAATTTAAGATTATTTTTATCAAGAAAAAATCCTTTTTATTCTCATAAATTGTATGAATAATTTTATTAGTTTCAAAAATAAATATTTTATACTTTCATGTTATTGCTTGTTTTTAATAATTTATGCTGGTTTCTTCTTCACTTTAACTGCTTATTTTGATTTTTAAAAGTGTAACTTTATTTTTAAAAAATAATATTTTAATAATCACATTTTCTATTTTTAAACTTGTTTGTTATAGGTTTTTTGGGTTTTTTATAATATTTAGATTTCATTTATTTACTAAAATTCTTCATAAGGTGACTTTAGAAAATATTAGATTATCAAGAGTAAATCCATAAAACAAAAATTTAATTAGTTTATTGATTTATATCTTAAATTTCATTAACTCTTGGTTATTTATTTATTAATTAAATTATCAGGTACAAAATTAAAAAAAGATTTGAGCACCTATAATAATGTTTTCTTCCTCATAATTACTTTACTTCTATACTTTTATTTTGAATATAAATTGTGTGTACTTTTATGTCAGAATAAATAAATCTTTTTAATTTGGAGATGAAATTGGTGGTTTTACTAATCTTACAAACCGGAGAATTTACAATTTTTAGATTTAGTTTAAAAAATCTGAACAAAATGTTAGTTGGGAAAAAAATTAATTTCTTTTATTATAACCCTTTATAAATTAGCGCTTGGACAGTATAAACTAAAGCCTAAAAATTTAAGAATAAATAGCCAATAAAATCAATTGTTTATCTTTAATTTATCTTTAATACTCTGCAATAGCAAGTTACTCAATTATATTTAACATCGAAAACTGTTTGTTATTTTCAATATTTTTTTCAAGTGCATTGCTTTTTATTGAAAAAATATTATATTGGTTTTTATACTACGAAAATATCCTGAAAATAAAATTAAATGTAAATTAAACAAAATTGTTGTTGCTTTGAAAAATCGTAAATTAGTTTTTGTTATTTATTAGTGGAGCTTTCCTTGTTGAACTATTCTACTATCAAATTTTTTTATAAGAGTTATTAAATTTAACTTTTTTAAAATAAGATTAGAACTTATAATTAGAAAGATACAGTGCTAAAATTAGTAACAGATAGGATTCGCTCATATTGTTAAAAATAAAATAAGTCTGTCTATAAAAAATAATGTATTACTTGGTAGTTTTTTTTATTTGCTAAAATAATTAAAATACAAAATTTGCATGTATTATCGTTGTTTTATTCTATATAGAACTTTAAAAGTTCTATCTGAGATAATATGAATTTTCTTATATCTACTTTAATAAAGATTTCATCATCAAAAACTCATTTTTGTAAATAAAAGAAATTTGATTTGTGAAGAGTTATTATGTTAGTAATAAACAATAAATTATCTTTTATCAAGTCTAGCTGTCAAATCATTTATTTATTTGTATAAACAATCAAATTTAATTTATTATCTATCCTTAATGTAGTTATTTGCATGGTTTTATTAGAAGCAAAAGAATCACTTTCAATTAAAAATCTTATATAAAAAATAGAACACCACGGCATAGCAACGATGGGAAATAATTAATTAGTTAATTTGATTAGTCAAAGAATAATTAATATATGTCAGCTTAATAATTTGTGATCGTTTGCTTCCTTCTTGATTTTCAAAGAGATCACTAATACCTAATGTTATAAGTAATGATTTATTCATTAGAAAGGGAAATAAGCAAACAAAAAAGCAAACATTCCCATAATTAAATAAAAAAGAAAGATAAAAATAGATTTCACTAAATTAAGTGAATTAAGACATCAAAAAAATCAAACAAAAATTAATTTGAAATATAATTAACAATACTGAATAATCAATCAATCAGTCAGACATATTTTAGAAGCTTTCAAAGAAAATGAGTTTATTTAGAAGTGAAGATATGGAGTATTGCCGTATCGTTTTGCCACGTGAAAGTGCTTGGGAAACGTTGAATGAGTTGGGAAAGAATGACTGCATCCACCAAATTGACACAGATTCTCATCTTCCCAATATAGCTCGTCCTTTTCACAATCAAATTAAGAGATGTGACGAAATTGAATTTATGCTTAATGAAATAAAGCAATATATCAATAAGTATGAAGGCTTTATAATCAAATGTAAAAACGTCAAAGATTTAGTTGATGTCGTTTTTACAAAAGTCCTCGATTCTAGATAAAGAGCTGGAAAAACATACTTTGAAGAAATCGAAAATGATGTTATACAAAGATACAACAACTTGAAAGATCAGGTTTAAAATTTAGATAACATTTCTGAAAAGCAAAAGTAGCTTGAAGAATATAAGTAGGTACTAAATAACGCCTAATAAATACTAGGAGATGCGTTCTTCATGGACTAGTAACAAAGGTAAAAACATCTTTATTTTGAGCGAATTAGCATAATTATTCAAGAAATGATGAAATTAATGAAAATAAAATGAGTGAGCAAGTAAATAAATAAATAAAAGGGTCAAAGAAAGAATTATTTTTTTGCAATAAAAACTTATGAAAATAAGTGGAAAATTTCCATCTGTAGAACAGAACTTTAATAAAATGAGTAAAATGCAGAGTGATTACTTAATAAGAATAGAGTTTAGGATTCATCTTCACATAATTTTTAATTCTCGAGCAGTTAAATATAAAAAATAACAATGAAAAAAACAATAAATGAGTAGAATTTATTTAAGAATGAAATTAATTTATTTTAGTTTGGTGAGGAGTTAATCACTTTGCTCTAATAATAATTAATAGTTCGAAAAATTTAGATATTAAATTAAGTTCACAATCTTTTATTTGAAAAAATTAAATTAAATTGCATTTAAGTATCTAATAAATATAATTTTGATCAGATTTTAATACTCAAAGTATCCTGAAATAGAGTATTAATTCCACATATTATAAGGGATAAAAATAAACAAATTTTGAAATTTACTCACACTCTTAATAAAACTATCAAATTAAAAAACATAACCTAGTCTTTCCCTTCTTTTAATTTAGTATTTTATTAAATAATATAGTTTCAGTGATGATAGAATCGATATTCACGGAAAGGGATTAGAAGAACTCAGAACTGATTTTAACTTAAACAAAATTAGTGGTATTATTGATACCAGCGACACCATCAGATTCTAAAAAGTCATTTTCAGAATTACCAAGGGTAATTGCTTTATTGCCTTCAAGGAGGCTGAAGAGTTGACAACATTGGTAATAAATTTCAGTCATACTGATTAAATATGACATACATTCTTTTTTGCAATTTTATTTTTTTACATTTTATTTGAGCTTTCCTCATTTAGTTAAAATTTTATTGTTGTCTTAATAGCCACAAATATGCTTTAATTTATTTTTCCCTTTACAGAAATTGAGTGATATTTTTTCAAAAGAAAAATAAACTTACTTATTAATTAATTAACTAATAAATATTTAACAAAATGAATTAATTTGTGTAAACAAAACCTAATAAGTTTTTATGATTTTATTAAAAAGAATTCATAAAGTAGAAGTGTCTTTGTATTGATGTTCCCAGGTAATAGAAATGGATTAGTTTATTAAAAGGCTTCTAGAATTTGTGAATCTTTCAATGCAAACAGATTCCAATGTCCTTCTAACTAAGCTGAATTCAATTAAAAAAAAGCTGAAATCGATCGCTAAATAATTGAAGGAAAATAAGTAATATTAAACATTTTCTAAAAAGCAGCTATTCAAAGAGTTTATTAAAAATTAGATTATCAACTTGACTAAAAAAAATTTGTTAAGCTACCTTGAAGCATTTACTCTAGTCAAGCATGATGCAAACTGTTCATATATTGAGTATTTAAATTGCTACGTAGCTAAAGAAAAAAGCATTTACTAGGCTATGAATTGTTTGAGAATCTCTGGATCTGTGTTAGTTGGTAAAATATTAACCTAGCCTTAATATTTATAATAATATTTATAATTAAATAAATAAAAAAAGTATCAATCAAACATATATTAATTAATCATTTTATTAACAGGCTTTTGTTGGGTCCCTACCGAGAAGATTCCCGATGCATAATAGGCTTTAGGATAGTTAGCTAATAAATTTTCTAACTTACCAAGCAGCACATTGAAGGTAATTTCTGCAGGCGATTAAAAACCCCCAACTTACTTCAAGCTTAATGACTTTAAAGCAGTCTTCCAAACAATCGTTGACACTTATGGTGTACCTAGATATAAAGAAGTCAATCCTGGTTTATTCACAATTGTAACTTTCCCCTTCTTATTTGGTGTCATGTTTGGTGATATTGGTCATGGTGGTCTACTTTTTATTTTTGGTTTATACCTTCTCTTCTTCAAAGATTCCATCCTTAGTGATAAATACAGCTCAATAAAGGCTCTTATTCCTGCTAGATATTTAATTGTTTTGATGGGTATGTTTGCACTATTTTGTGGTTTTATTTACAATGATTTCTTGTCTCTCAGACTTGATCTTTTCGGCTCATGCTTTGAAGTTAAAACAAGAACTAACGTTGACACCAAGAAGGACGAAGAATACGTTATTCCTAAATCAAAAGACTGCACATATCCTTTTGGTAATATAATTTTTCTAACACACTTTCATGGCAATTAAAAAATAGCTAATTGATTTTTTTATTTTAAAAAAGGTATTGATCCTATGTGGGGTAAAACATCAAATGAATTAACATTTGTTAATAGTTTTAAAATGAAATTGGCTGTTATTTTTGCCATTCTTTAAATGTGCTTAGGTATTTCAATGAAGGCTTTCAACTCTGTTTACTTCAGAAAATGGGTTGATTTCTTCTTTGAATTTGTTCCATAAATTTTATTCATGGGCTTAATGTTTGGTTACATGGATTACCTTATTTTTGCAAAGTGGTCTATTGATTATACTGATGCAGACTACAATCTTGCTAAAGATGCTAAAATTCCATCTATTATTACAACCTTGATAGATATGGCCTTGACCCTTGGTAGTGTTAAGAGTGAAAATGGTTCTATCATATCCAACTAGAGTTCAATCTAGACAGCAATATTAGGTATTTATTAAAATAATCAAAAAAGTAAAAAGCTAAATATAATTTTTTGTAAAATTAAGCCATCTCTTTAATATGCGTTCCTATGATGCTCTTCCCTAAACCTATAATCTTACACCTTTAAAACAAAAGAAAGTAAAGATTGAGTCATATTGCAGATGATCATTCCTAATAACATCTCTTACATGGATAAGTAAATATAGCAAACATTTAACTTACTGATCAAAAGTTTAAATAATATTTATTATTAATAAAAAGGATGAAGATGATTTGGCTAGAGATTTAGAAAAGGCTTAATTGAAATTGTTAAGTAGCGGAATCGATGCTCAAAAATAAGGAGGTGATGGACATGGTGAACATGAAGGCTTTGGTGAAATATTTGTACACTAAATTATTGAAACTATTGAATTCGTACTTGGTTCTATTTCTAACACTGCTTCTTATTTGCGTTTGTGGGCTCTTTCACTTGCTCACTCTCAACTTGCTGCTGTATTCTTTGATAAAGCTCTTAAGAGTGGTGTTGAAAATGGTAGCATTCCTATGGTAAATAAAAATTATAATATTTCTAATTTTCTAATTTAATTTAAAAATAAAAGCTTGTCATTGGTTACCTAGTTTTTGCTAAAGTTACTCTTGGTGTCTTGATGGCAATGGACGTTATGGAATGCTTCTTGCATGCTCTTAGACTTCATTGGTAAATAAAACATATTCTAAAAATGTAAAATAAAAATAAATAATTTTAATTATTTAAAGGGTCGAATTCTAGAACAAATTCTACAAAGCTGATGGTTATGCATTCACTCCATTCAGTTTCGTTAATGCCATTAAAACAACTGTACCTTCTGAAGAAGAAGAGGAAGAAGCTGCTAAAAAATAGAAGACTTAATGAAGAAGCTTCATAATAAATTAATTTGATTTTTGTTTAAATTTTAAAAGCTTATAGATTGTTTTTAAAATTCTCTTACCTCATAATTAAAAGCAAAAATTAATTAAGTATTACAACATTATTACTTAGTAACAAATTTGTTTATGTTTTTATTTGATATTAAAATCTCGTAATTATTCTAATTTTAATAAATTATATTTTAATAACCAACTTAAATTTTAAATTATTGTTTTCTTAAGTTGTTTTTAGATTTTTTAATTAGAAAAATATATCGATTTTAAATAAAATATAAATTTTTATTTGTAAATTAAATAAATTTAATCGTACTTTTAGTTTTATAAATAAGTAAGATAAATGTTTTAGTTAATTACATGTTAGTTGTTATTAAATAGTAACAGATTTGTTTATGTTTTTATTTGATATTAAAATACTTACTTTTCTAATTTTAATAAGTCAAATTAACTGAGTTACTTTTTAAAATCTAGCTAGAAATACTTTGAATTAAAATTAAGAGTTTTTTAAATTGATATTTATTGATAATTTTTTAATTTTTATCAAAATCTTAATAGGTTAAATTAGCTAATATAAGAAAATGAACTCCTTTAAATTAAAAGGAAATTAATTTAAGATCAATAAAATTTTTATTTGCAAATTAAATACATTTTATTGAGAAAAAATTTTATAAATAAATTGTGAATTGAAATTAATTAAATAATTTGTGAAAATACAAGAAAACAAAATATGCAAAAACAAAAAATAAATTAAAAATTTCATTTTTTTATTGCTGTTAAATACTTGTATTAAGCGACAGCAAATTCATTATACTAGTTTTGGCTTATTAGTTAATGGAAGTAAAGTATTCCTTAGTCTATCTTGTTTGATTGCAAAAAAAGTGAAGAAATTGCTTGATAGGCAGGCTCGTAGCTTTAGTTAATTTCGATTAGAGACTTATAATAGTGAATTGATTTTTCTATTTGATTTTCTTTTTAATAATATTAAGCAAGTTTTAACAGAATGGCAGCATCGTATGGATCTATCTAATAATATTTTTCATATATTTCAATTGAGGATTATTCATCGTTTTTGCTTTCATAAAGTTTTGCAAGGAGCAAATAAGAGTCTTAATAGCTTGAATCCAACTAAATGCTTTTTGTTAACATTATTATTGCTTCTTCTATTTAATTTAGTTATATTAAGCAATCTGCCAAATTTTTATAAATTGATGCAATAGGATTTACTGTAATGCATTTTTTATAAAAGAAAGATGCTTTGTCAAATTATTTTAAAGCTTCATATGTCTGAGCTAAAGAAAATAGAGCTTACGGGTCGTATGGACTTTACTTTAAAGCCATTAGAAAATTTTAAGATGCTTCTTGGTAATGACCATCGTCATAGTTTAAAAATCCTTAAATCTTATTGCAAATTAATGATTAGCTGTGAAAGCTTAAGCATTATTAGCTATACTTAGCTGCCTATAATGTTTTTCTTTCATAATAATATAGCTAGGATAAATTTTCTAATGATATTAAGTTCTACTGATCAATTGCTAAAGCTTTCAAATACCAAAGCTCAGCAGCATGATCATCTGCTATATCTACATAACACTAAGCAATTTTTAAAGCCAAGCTATAATTTTATTTTAGTTTGTTAAATAGCTATCTATACCAAGAAATAGCTTCATAATAATTCTTTATTTCATAATTCAAGTCTCCAAGTTTTTAAATATACTCATCATTATTTTAGTTTTTAATGTCAATTAAATTTTTGAGCCAATAAATCTAATCTGAAAGATTATTTTTTATTTCACATATTTTTATTATAGCTAGAAGAGCTTTTTAGTCTTTTGGATTATTTTTGATGACTTGTTTGTAAAATAAATAAGCGTCATCATATTATTTACTGTTGAAATACAACTCAGCTAATGTATTTTTCAGGTGAGGTTAGTTAGGATCTATTTGTAAAATCTTTTTATAGTACTAAATCAACTCCTTCTATTACTATTCTTAATTTATTAATTCTACACAAGTTTTGTAATATATTAGTGCTTCATAATTTTATTTAAGCTCTAAATATGTATCACCAAGAGAACAGTTAGCTAAAGGATGCTAAGGATCCACATCAAGTATCAGCTTGAAAAATTTAATAGCTTTATAATGTGACTTTCTATTAAAATGTAATATACCCATTTTATACAAGCATTCTTTGTTTTTCTAATTACTTTCGATGCATTTCATATAATAATATGCAGATTTTTCTTAGTAGTTTTCTCTTTCTTTTTCTCCATAAATTAAATTTCCAAGATTTAATAAAGCACCTTCATGTTTAGAGTTTATATTTAAAGTTTTTTTGAAGAACTTTTCTGCATTTTAATTATCCTATTACTAAATATAACATAAACCAGTATAAAATAGAGTAAATTCGTTATTGTTATCTAATTGCAAGCTTTTTTCAAAGCTTAAAAATGCATTCTTATAATCTCCTGAAACAAAATAAGAGTAAGCTAAAGAATTCAAATACTTCAAATTATCTGGGTATTAGTAATGTAGAAAAGTATATATTCTAATTGCTTATTTAGTATCATTTTAATTTAAAAACTATTAACCTAATTAATCTAAATCATATTCTGTAAGTTTATCACTATTTCCTTAACCATGTTCAGATGAATCGATCTCTTTCAAGATTGTATCATTTTAAATTTAATTTTAAGAGTTAATCAAGAGAACAAAAGCTAAAATTACAGCTATTACTGAAATAGCTTGAATAAGTCTAGGATATTTATTGTTTTTAGTCTATGATCCTAATTTAAGTAAATAAAATATGAAGTATAATAAAAGTAATAAAATATTATTTTTAGGGATTTACCAATAAATCTATTATCTTATTCATTTCTTTTGTCTGTAATAATTATCATATTTTTGTTTTCAAAATCTTTGATAAGCTTAAAATATTTTATATCTGCGATATTTTATAAAACTTTTCTATTCTATACTTTTTACTTTTCTTTATAACTGTATTATTTATTTTAATAAATATAAGATTTGTATTTTGATTACCATCAGAAAACTTATTTATGACCTGAAAATAAAGAAGTCATCTAATAAAGATTGACTGAAAAATTTAATTATAATTAGAGAAAATATTTGTGAATGTCAAATTATTTATTTATACTTGATATATTTAAAAAAAGTAAATGTTATTAAATTAAAACTTTTACTTTTAATGGAAAAGTTTTAAGCATTTAAAATATTATTTCTTTTATGTAATTATATAATTCAAATGAAAAATAAATATAAATCAAATATTGTAAATTTATTCAATATTAATCTAAGAATATTAGTCAGAGCTAAAAATTTAACATGATAAAATTACAAAAACATAAAAAAAATCAATTCAATTTCAAAAAATAATCTAGTGAAATTAAATGTTAATCAATAATTTAAAATATTTTTTAAACTGTGTTTTCAATTTTTGATTTAAATAAATATGTTTGAAATTTCGATATCTTGCTTGAATGCTAGACGAATCAACTAATTATATAATTTACAACAAAATAAAAATGCATTTCAATTCCCATTTAAAAAACAGAATAAAATAATATGTATTTTTGAGTAAAAATCTTAATGCATGTTTTCATATCAAGAATATTTGCTCATTTTTGTAGTGTTTATTTTATATTTAATAAAAAGAATAATTAATAAATAAACAAGTAAGTAAGTAAGTTATTAAATAATTTATATTTATTTAGAATTGTGTTTCAAAGATAATTTTTTAAGATTTATAATTTAAGGAGAAAGAAGCCAAAAAGTAATGAGTAGCTTGTAAAAATTTGATATGTTTTCACTACCTTTCTTTTTCAACTTGTATGACAATCAGAAAACGAGGAAAACTAAATTTGGAGGTATCATTTCTATAATGATTATTCTTATTGCATTAATTTATTTTTCTTATCTTCTCTATCTCTACTTTGGAAATCAAATAAATCCTAGTTTCTCTTAAAATGAATAATTTCTGAATTAAAGCTTTTCAATGAATGTGACAAATGACTTTTTAGCATTTAAACTCAATCTAAAATCAGGATAAACTCTAGTTTAGATGTAAAAAGAAATGGGTTTAGTATATTTAAATGTAATTGCACAGTATATAGTAAAGAGCACTATTCCCAATTAAAAACCAGATATAAAAAATTTAAAATTGGTGGCATGTGAAGATCCTTAACTAAGTGACTACAACTGCTTAGATTTTACGCCAATTAACTAAAACAAGTTGGAAATGCCTTTTTAATTTGATAACAAATTTCTAGGCAGGTACAGTATTGTTATTTAGCTTATACTGTGTGATTAAAAATTATTAGAACCTAATTAAAAATGTGCTTCTCCATAACAGATCAGATAAGAAATTCTTAACTTAGAAACTCAAGGAATAATGAGAATTAAAATTCAGCAGTATGATCCTAGTGAGTAAAAGTATGTTTAAAAAGTAAAGCATGAAATATTCTCTTTCAACGATTTTATTTGTAATATATCATAAATCACTCTTTAGTAAGCAGTCACTAAAGTAAATAGAGGATTTATAATACAGGGTGAAGACCAAAATACATACTTTTATGATTTTTAAAGGACACATTTTTCTAATACAATTTCATTTATGAATGAAGAATTGGGTTTTCAACTAGTAAATTATATTTAGATATACATAGGAAATAGTGGGATAACTCAGGTCATTTAATATCCTCAATTTACATATTTTTTAGCTTAGTTTACTAGTTTACTTAATACTTTGCTTATTGTTGGTATTCTGTGCAAGGTTTTTTCTTAGAATTAAATATTACAGGATTTTGTAGATATTTAGATTAAAAACTATTATAAAAAAACAGCTTGGATATTGTTAAAGAATTAAAATAAAAACAAAGTTTGGTCTTAGAATAACATTCCCTTTAAGCATTTTTCTCAAATTCATTTTTAGATTCAAAATATGAATTTCAAACAATAAATTGATAAATACTTAAATTTAAGCTATTTTGAGAAGTAAAATCTAAAAAATTTAATAATAATTATTTACATTTATATATATTTTAATTAAAAGGTTAAAATTGCAGTTGATTGACAGTAATAATGTGGAAAAATAAGATAAAGATAAATAAGAAATTAAAATTTACAAGGAGCTAGTCAAACAAACTCAGAAGCATTTAAGTATAGCAGAACTTTAAAAAGAAATTATGAATATTAAAATTATTCAAAGATTGCTCTTATCTGTTGAGTAATATGCAGCTATCTAGTTGTGTGGATATTCTATCATAAATGAAAATACAGTTTAAGATAAGGATTCGAAAACAGCTAAATTAGCAAAAGATCAGAATTGCAAGAAAATTTAAAAAGAACATTTCGATTTATTCTTATAAAATTAATAGAATGGAAAGGTAAACACTGAGAGCTAAGAAATAATCCAAAATAATGGTTAGATTTTACATAATAAAAGTGATGAACCTCTAAAAGATAATTCAAATTCTGAATAAAAATAAAATCTTAAAGTTGAAAAAGAATTTAATAAACAAATTCATAAATAAAACTCTGAAGTAAAATATAAAAGTCAAAAGAAGCAAATTTAATTATAAATGATTAAAAAATAAGTAAGTAATGAAATGAACAATGAGAATATAGATCTAGTTGATAAAAATTACTTGAATAATAATTAGCCTTCCCAAGTTTTTCAGAATAATCTATAATATAGTATTATAAAAGACCACTTGGAAAAAATTGATTTAGTAGACAGCGATCAAAATTATTTCGAAAAATGTTTAGAGAATTTTTTTTAAAAAAATCACTAAAAATCTGAATTAGATAAAAGAATCCTTGGGTGCATTATAGGATATGATCAAGAAACATTAGAAAAAAGCTCTGATGCTTGACAATATTGAAATTTTGAATTGATTCTTTAATTCATGTTGAGTTTATTTTAAATTATTATGTAAATATTTTTTTATAAATTTAAAAGTAAAGAAATGAAAACACATCAAAGAATTTTATTCCAATTTTAAATTTACCTCAAGCTATTATTTGTGAATTAAAATAAAAAACTCTACTAAATTCTATAATTTTTTTCTATAAAATATAAATTCATATTTTTTAAAGCATTTTACAAAGGAAGAGATTAATTATTAGATTTATCATTATGGCCATCACTAGTTTGTTCAAAATGAAATATCTTTTTAAGAAAAATAATAAATATAATGAGAAAATATTTATTTAATTATATAAAATTGCAACATTTTTTATTTTTTTTTATGATTTATTTTGAAAGTCTCTAGAAATAATATTAAAATGTTTCGAATTGTCATCATTCATAATTTTTTTATACCAGTTATGTCATTTTTGATTTGATTAAAAAGATTTATAAATAGTAAAGTTCTTTACTTAAAATACCACTCTCATTCATTAGTTACTTTATTTTTGCCAATTCATTTAAATAAAAAATTACATTTTAAAAATCTTTTTTAATTTTTTTGCCAACTACATTAGTATTTTTTTTTCTTAATAATTAAAATATTAAGTTTCTCTTTTAATACAACTGAAATATTAATTAATTTATTTATTATTCTAAAGTTTAAAGAAATAAAATTTGATAAAACTTATACAAAAAATTAAAACATGAAATAAATGCAAACGTCTAAAATAAATTGGCTTATTTTCTTTACCTTACACTTTTACATTAGACAAATATGAAAAAAATAGAAAACTAAAGCAGTTGGTTTATTTTTAAAGAAATGAAAAATCAAATATTTTTAATAGAAATAATTACGAAAGCAAGATCAATTGCAGTAAGGTACACATTACGATAAACTGATTTAAATAATTAAATAAAATATCAATACTTTTAAATAAGATTTCAAAGAGATTCATCAACAAATATTTCTTTAATTTTTTTTGTTAGAAATTCAGAAGGATTAATTCTCATGATTAACGATTTATTTACAACCATAATATTATTTTTTAATTGATAAAAAAGATTTATAAATAGTAATTTTATATGCTTAAAGTAATATTTTCATTTTATTTTACTCTATTTTTGCAAAATTCTTTAAATAAAAAATTCATTTAAAAATTTTTAAATTTTATTTATTTATTAATCAACTTTGTGCTATTTTTTTATGAATTTAAATATTAGGTTTCTTTTTTAATATTACATAAATATTAATTAACTAATTTAAAAAATTATAAAGAAATATATAGATAAAATTTTATAAAACTTCTACAACTTATTAAATTATGAAATAAGCAAGCAAATATCTAAAATAAATAGATTTGTTTTCTTCGCCTTTCGCTTTTGAATTAGACAATGATCAAAAACAAAAGAAAACTTAAGCAGGTGGTTTATTTTCATGTTTAGTCTATTGTTTTTTGATTATTTATTTTACTTATTTATGCTACCTCTACTTTACTTCATAGATTAATCCATCCATCTCACAAAATACTATACTGTATGATAAAAATTATACTACGAATTTAACAAATGACTTATTGGCATTTTAACTCTACTTACCTGATGGACAAAGCTTACCTGAGCTTGAGTAAGCAACTGGCTTAGTTTATTTAAATGTGTTGCCAATTTATAAATACCTTGATGAAAATGGTATCTCATAACAGAAAATGTTAAGTTTTGTTAATTGCAATGATCCTTTATTAACAAAATATATCTGTATCGATTTTAGTTCTGCAGGATTGTCTTAAAGTGAGTTGATAATGCCTTTTGATCCAGATAAAGTAGGTAGCTATTCAATCAATTTGCTATTTATTGTATGCGATCCAAAGTATCTTCAAGAAAACCAACAATGTGCAACATATGAGTAAATTAGATAGTAAGTCTTAAAGCTAGGAACTTAAGGTGTAATGAGAATGACGACTTCTTAGTTTAACCCTAAAACTAAATAATATGAAAAAAGTATTAAATAAGAAGTATTTGGATTTTCAGAAGATCTAACATTGAATGGCTAAATAATTCTATAATAAAGTACAACCAAAATAACTGAGGGATTTCTTTTACAAAATGATTCCGAAACCAACCACCTATCAGACTACTAAAGGTAGGATTAATATGTATCTAACAAATTTATTTAAGAAGAGCTATAAATGAATTTAATAGCATTTATAAAAATCTATATTGGGCGAAATGGAATTACAAAATAAATATAATTTCCACCATTTACTTAAATATTAGCATAATTTTCTAGTGTGGTCAACATAGTATTAATTTCTGGAATCTTTATAAGCGCCTACTCAAAGAAAGCTATAATTGAGGACTTAATTGACATATAACTTAGAAATTATTTTAAAAAAACTTCTTTTAACTTAATTTAAAAGTAAAAAGAAAATTAATAAGATAAATAATCTCTATCACAGCGCTTAGTGCATGCCTATAAATCCATCTAGAAAGCATAAATAGCATAAAACTTTTAAAAATATTTTTAGGTTAGTCTTTTCTAAAGGTAATTATTTAATTAAATATTTTACATTTAAAATTCATTTTTAACTAAAACAATTTCTTGATCTAAATTACTAAAAGCTTTATAAAATTTTATAATAAATTATTAAGATTAAAGGTATTTTTTGTTGATAATCAAGTGAAAAAAAATGACTCAAATTAGCTTATCAGATACAAATAAATATATTAGGAGGCAGAAAAATATATAAGCATTTTTGAGATACAAAAGTAGCTTTTGCAAGTTAAAATGATGCTCAGAATTTTATTCTCTGCAGAATAATTTGCTGCTATTTAACTTTGTGGAAATGATATTTTATCATCAGAGTAATATTAAAAATTAAATAATATCACTTAAACTAATAAATAAGATCTTGATAAACATGGTAACCAAAATAAATATGAAAAATATTAAATAGAATTTGAAAATAAATAGAAAGAAAAAAATTAAACTTTGAGAATACCAGAGTCATATTCACCTAATCAAAATTTAATTTTAGATAGCAACACTGCTGATATTAATAATTATAATTTAGATACATAAAAAATAGATATTATAAAGGAATAAGAGTTACATCTTAGTAAATAGGTTGCAGATAGCAGATCAAATACTGTAAATTAAGAAATCAATAGTGGGACCAATAATTCTTAAAATAAAATAATAAATTCCCAAAACCACTTAGAAAAAATAAATCTAATTGAGAGTAATTTAGATTATTTTTAAATTTATTTAGAAAGATTCCTAGATAAAAACTATGTAAAATCAGATTTAGATTACAGGATTTTAAACTGTATGATAAATGTAGATAAAGAAGACGACATTGAAATCAAATGATTATTTTATCTTTTATTCTATTTTATGTTAATTTTATTTTGTTTCACTTTCTTTTTATGGTATTTGAATTAATTGTTTTCATATTTTTATAAGAAAAAAAATAAAAATCTAATAAACATTAACAACGTTTCCTAAGATGAAAATCTGTTAATTATAATAATTTCTATTCCTATATTCTTTTTAAAAATAAATAAAAATAAAATCAAATATGATCATTCTTACTTGAGTTATTTAATTAGACCTAATATCAATATAATTAGAATTTTTATTTAATACATGCTTGAATAATTTTAAATTTCAACTTTTAAAGTAAGATTTTTATATGCAATCATAAATATAAGAAAATAAAGCTAATTAAATCTAGCTTTCTTTTGATATATCAAACAAATAGAAATTTGAGATTTTCTACTTTATTTTAAGTTATTTAATTAACTTCTCTAAAAAGTAATTAGTTTTCAACATGATCAAACGATTTTAAATAAATTTATTATCTCAATTATGGCACTATACCATATATACATTAACTTAGGTATATATAAATAAAAAAGAATAATTTAAAAAAATGATAATTATGAAAAAAAACCTAATACAGAGTGAAATTATTAAAAAGCTATAAAAAATACAAATTTATTTATAAGTAAAATAATATTTTAATTGATATATTTTGATCTTAATTTAAAATGCTAAGTAAAGATTTTCCACAAATAAAATGGTTAGTTTGCTTAAAAATGTATTTTAATATTTATATTTTATTGGATGTGTTATGATGTTATATAAGAAACTAATCATAAAGCAAACCTAGAAAAATTAATCTTTTGTAAATTTCTAATAAATAAATATAAATGAATTTTATTTTTATTGTAAACAAAAAAAATTTAATTTATGGTAAAAAATGGTTCTTTTTTCTTATGTATTCTATACAATATCATCTCATGAAATATATGAATTAGAAAACATCAATTTGATAAGTAAAGTTTGATGGTAAAATAAGTAAGTATTTAAAATTTTTAATTAATATGTTTTAATAATTTGAAATAACGAAACTAGTTGGATTTTTTAATTCTGAATAGCACAAATCAAACAAATAGCTTATCTTCATAATTTAAAATGAAAAAGTAAATTGAAAAATTAGATATTTTCTCACTGCCTTTCGCTTTTAACATCTTTGGAAACGAAAAAGAAAGAAAAACTATTTTTGGAGGGTGTTTATCTATCATAGTTATATGTATTTCTATAACCTATTTTGTTTATCTTTGCTTTTTATATTTTGGAAATAAAATTACTCCATCTATTTCATAAATTAGCTAATATATGGACTAAAATTAATAAATGGTTTTAGAAAATAATTTTTTATCTTTTAAAATCGTTTTAGCTAA
The DNA here is from genome assembly GCA_000231845.2 of Tetrahymena malaccensis 436. Classification (NCBI taxonomy): domain Eukaryota; phylum Ciliophora; class Oligohymenophorea; order Hymenostomatida; family Tetrahymenidae; genus Tetrahymena; species Tetrahymena malaccensis. Next base: position 656,812 of record JH719971.1, read on the forward strand.
TGGATAGTCTCTTGTTTAGCTCGAATAGGAAACGAATTTAGTTTATTATATCATATTTGCATAATATTTGTATACAGATGATGAAAACACTAAATAATATTAGTAATTAAGCTTTACTTAGTGTCAAGATGCTAATCTTTCAGACTATTATTGCTTGGATTTTTCAAACGTTAGCCAAAATTAAAAGTAGATGTTGCTTGGGTATGATTCAAATAATTTAGGTAGATATAAAATTCAAATAGAAATACTATTGTGTGATCCTAAATATCTTGGGCCAGGATAATAATGTGCTACTTATGAATAAATTCTACAAAAAGTATTAAGGATAGACACTTAAATCTTTGTTAAGATGACCACTTAGCAATATAATCCTAAACT
>JH719971.1:661263-795506 GCA_000231845.2 Tetrahymena malaccensis 436
AGAATATTAGGATGCATGATCGGTGTTTAGCAATACAACAACTTACCTCTTTTTAATCATATTAAATGGGCAAAATAATATTAAAAGGAATAAAGCGAAGCATGAATATATTTTTATAATTTTATATAACAGTATTCCAATAAAATAAATTTTGAAATAACTCTCAATATATAAATTAATTAATTTAATGATAAAAATTTGGTTGAGAAAAAAATGTAAACATTTTTTATCATTAAGTAGAACTTTGTTTCAAATATATAAACTATTAGTCTTAAGTAAAAAAATATATTTAATTAGGATTCTTAGTTATATATTTTGACAGATTAATTTAGAATCAGAGAATGGAGTAGGAATTTATAAAAAACAAGCAAATAATGAATTAACTAACTATTCTTAAAAAATAAATTATAAATAGTTTTAATCATTACAAAATTTATTATCACTCTCTCTCTCTCTATTTTTTTAAAAGCAAATCAATGATCAATTATTTATTATTACAGAGCTATTTCAAATAAAAGATGTTCATCATTTGTTTAAATATTTTTTTTTTCTAAACTGAAGATAAATTTTTTTTTCTTTCCTTTACTCTTTTTTTTTCACTTTTAGATGTTGATTTTGCTTTATAATGATTGATTCTAGCTTTACTACCTGATTATACGTAATTTATAAAAAATATTAGAATATGACTTTTTTAAAAAAACAAATAATTTGACGGTTAATAACGACTAGAGTAATAATTAATTAATACAAAAAAAATTAAACAAATTTATTGAAAACAGATAAAGTTAGTTAGTAAAAAAATCATGAAGTTTGGATGCAAATATCTAAAATAAGTAGACTTATTTTCATAACCTTTTTCTTTTGCATTTGAAAACGATGAAAAAAAAAAGAAAACGTAAGCAGGTGGTATATTATCTTGTTTAATATATACTCTTTTGTTAGGTTATTTTACTTACTTATGCTACCTCTACTTTACTTCGTAAATTAATCCATCTATCTCTCAAAACACAATGCTATATGACTAAAATTCTACTCTAAATATAACTAATGATATATTTGCTTTTTAACTCAAATTACCTAATGGGTAAAATTTAAAGCAGCTTCAATAGTCAACTGGCTTAATCTATTTAAATGTGTTACCAACTTACAATTACCTTGATGAAAAGGGTGTCTCATAAAAAAAAATCTTAAATTTTATGAATTGCTCTGATCCTACTTTGTCTTAATATACCTGCTTGGATTTTACTGCTGCAGGGATATCTTAAACAAATTTAATCATGCCTTTTGATCCAAATAAAATAGGTAGCTATTCAATAAATTTACTATTTATTGCATGCAATCCATAGTTTCTTCAAGCCAACTAGTAATGCGCAACCTATAAGTAAATTAGGTAATAAATCTTAAGAATACAAACTTAAGGTGTAATGAGAATATCTACTTCTTAATTTAACCCTAAAACTAAAAAATATGATAGAAATATCAAATAAGAAATTTTTGGACTTTCAGAAGGTTTAGCATTGAGCAGCTAAATAATTCTATAATAAAGTACAACTAAAGTAACTGAAGGATTTCTTTTACAAAATGATTCTGAAACTATCCACTTGTCAGACTATTAAAGGCAGGATTAATATTTACCTAGCCAATTTATTTAAGATGAACTTTAAATGAATATAATTTCGCTCGTAAGAATCTATATTGGGCAAAATGGAATGAAATAATAAATATAATTTCCTCCATTTACTTAAATATTAGCATAATTCTCTAGCGTGGTCAATATAATATTAATTTCTGGAATCTTTATAAGTGCATACGCACAGAAATAAATAGTTGAGGACTTAATTAATATATAACTTAAAACATATTTTAAAAAAACTACTTTTAGTTTAATTTAAAAATAATAAAAAAAACTTCCAGAAGATTAGTAATCCCTTTCATAACGCTTAGTCAATGCCTACAAATATATAAAGTAAGTGTAAATAACAAAAAATATAAAAAAGTATTTTTAGGTTAGTCTTTTTTAAAGGTAAATAATTAATTCGATTTTTTGCAGTAGATATAAAATTTTAAATCTCTATTTCAATTTACTTTTAAATAATGTATTTTTAACTAATTATTAAGATTAAAGGTATATTTTTATGATAGCCAAGTGAAAAAATAAGATTCAAATTAACTGATCAGATACAAAAAGGTATATTAGGAGGCAGAAAAATCAATGAGTATTTTTGAGATACAAAAGTAGCTCCTGTAAATTAAAATGATGCTTCGAATTTTATTCTCTGCAGAATAGTTTGCTGCCATTTAACTTTGCGGAAAAGAAATTTTATAATCAGAATTTTATTATAAATTGTATGAAGTCACATAAACTAATAATTAAGATGTTGACAGTAAATAGTAAAAAAAAGAAAGCCAAAATAAATACGAAAAATATAAAATAAATTCTCAAAAGAATTAGAAAGCAAAAAAATCAATTTTTAATACGCTAGAGTCAGAGTCATATTCACCTAATCAAAATTTTATTTTAGATAGTAACACTGTCAATATTAATAACTACAATTTAGATTCATAAAAAATAGACAATACAAAAGAATAAGAGCTACAATCTAACGAATAAGCTGCTGATACTGGATTAAGTTCTGTAAGTTAAGGAAAAAACAGCGAAAGGAATAATATTCAATAAACTTAATAAGGAATAGCAAGCGCATAAAATCACTTAGAAAAAATAGATCTAATTGAGAGCGATTTAGATTATTTCTAAACATATTTAGAAAAATTCCTAGATAAAAGCTATGTAAAATCAGATTTAGATTACAGGATTTTAAACTGCATGATTAATGTAGATAAAGAAGACGACATTGAAATTAAATGATTATTTTATCTTTTATTCTAAATTTTGTTAATTTTATTTTGTTTCACTTTCTATTTATGTATTTGATTTAATTATTTAAAATTTTTAGTTTTAAAAATCTATTAAGTATAAACTATATTTTTTGGAACATAAAACTCCTATGATAAATATCTGATAACTTTAAGCTCAATTATTATTTAATAAAACAAAATATTTAGTGTATTTATTGATTTGTTTCATAATGAATATAATAATACAATTAAAATATAAGCTTTTTTTAAGAATAATTATTATTATTTTAAATTATTCAATGTTTAATAGCTTACTTAAGTTCTCTAAAATACAAAAATAAAGCTTTTTTAAGCTTATTTTTTTTCTTCATTTTATGTGTAAATAAGATTTATTACATTTAGCCTTTTGTAATTAAAAAAGGCATTTTAGGATAAACCTATTTTTAAAATTGAACAAAAATTAGTAAAATAAATAAATCTAATGGATTGATTTATTTCAAAGATATCTCAAAAAATAAAATAATCACAAAGGTAATTCAGTTTTAATAATTTATAAATATTTATTTAAATTAAAAGACCGTTTAATCCTAAATGTGATTGAAACGATTATATTTTTATATAAGGTGCTTGTGATAATTAATATTAAAATAGAAGAAGGATAAATCAAATTCTATATTATATAATTTCAATGTTAAATAAAAGAAAATTTTATAGTCAAATTGATCATAGTTTATGTATAATTGATTTAAATTTCTTAATTATTGAAATTAAAAAAGAGGATATTATTTAAAAAAATAGCTTCAAGTTAGATAGATTTAATAATTATAATGAAAGTTGTAAGCAAAGTAGAATAAAGTATAAAATAGCTGGATCTATTTTCTATACCATTTATGTTCAATATTTTTAACAATGAAAATAAAAGGAAAACAATATTTGGTGGAACAGTATCTCTGATAGTTATCTGCATATCTGTAGTTTACTTTGGTTATTTATGCTACCTTTATTTTTAAAACTAGATTAATCCTGCTATATCATAGATATCTTAGTATTATGATCAAAATTACTCAATTTAATTACAAAATAATATTATAGCATTTTAAATTTTACTCCCCTCTGGTAAAACTATTCACCAGCTTGAAAAAGAAACAGGATTAGTTTATATTAATGTTCTTCCATTTTACATTGTTTAAGGGTAAAAAAAAATGCTACTAAGCTTTATTCAATGTTAAGATTCATCAATGAGTAATTTCTATTGTCTAGACTTTTCGTCTGTTAGTAATTCACAAAGTTAATTAGAATTTAATTTTGATAAAGATACACAAGCTAAGTATAAAATAGAACTTTAATTCATTTTATGTAGCAATCAGTTTCTTCGTCCAAATTAGAAATGTGCTACTTACTAATAAATAAGATAAGAAGTGATTAGGATAGACACTAAAGCTATGATGATTATTCAAACTTAAAAGTATAATCCTAGCAGCAAAAGCTTTGAAGTAAATAAAAAAAGTGAAGCTTTTGGATTTTCAGAAGGAACTACCATTTATACTGAAGTTAAATTATAGAAAAGCTCAACAACTATCGAACAAGGTTTTGTGCTATCATATAAAAATACAAGTGAGTATTTGTCAGATTACTCAATTTTTCTATAGTTTTTACCTTCTAATTATGTCAAATCAGAGATAAACCTAGATTTGATAGGATCAGTAAATATTTTCTTAAGCGATGTAGGAATTAATTAATAAGTTTAATTTCCTCCATTTACATCTCTACTTGCTTAATTTTCTAGTGTATTTAATGTTCTAGTTATAATAGGAATTATTTGCCAATTTTGGGCTCAAAATGAATTAGTTTAAGATTTTGTTGAAGTTTAGCTTAAATCTTACTTTAAGCATACAGCTTTTCATTTCGTTTAATAAAAGAATGCTTAAAAGGCTAAAATAAAAGATGGAACCCTTGTTAAGCACTTAACATAAATCTATAACTAGATATAAGATATTCAATATAAGTAATATGTTGATAAATATACTAATTTAGGTTTACTCAATAGGTAAAATTAGTTTCTTTTAATTTAAAAAAGGGTGTTTTAAATAGCATTTTTCTTTAAGCAAATCAATTAAGATGGAAATTAATTAAAAAACTTAAATATAATAAATATTAAAAAAATTTATTTAATTTAGGAGATGTTATTATTGACTTTTTTCAAAAAAAATTTTGTTACTAATTCAATAGTTTTTTCTACATTTTATTATTGTTCTAGTAAGGTTATAGTAGGTTAAAATAAATTAATTATGAAATGATTTTTTGAAAGAATTAATACAAAATTTAGCTCCATAAAATTAAATATCTGACTATCTATCTTTGACTTTATAGATATAAAAGAAAATAAAAACTAACTACATAACTATGCCTCATAAAAATATTTAAAACTAGATTTATAAAAACTCTTTATTAATCTGTATAAAACAGTTTGGGTTATTTTGCAATTTATAAAAAACTTACAATTAAATATAAGAGTTTGCAAAATTAGTCAGTAGAAATTGAATAATTAAGATGAATAGCTATTTAATAAATTAATATTATGATATTTTATCTAAATTAAATATCTGATTTCCTAATAAAATATTAATTTTTGAAGTTATTTAAAAATATTTAACAAGGCAAAGTTAAATAAATAAAACAATAAATATAATTTTTAAATATTTTATGAATAAATTTTTATAAATAATTTAATTTTTAATGAAAATTAGGATCAAATTATTGATATTTAGTAGGTTCAATCAGAAAATCAAAAAACAAGATAATGAAGAAATCAAAATATTCAAAGCTCTTTTCTCAGAAACTCAAAAATAGATGAGTATATTAGAGTTGCAAAAGGAGCTCATGTAAATTAAAATTATCTTAAAACTGCTTATTTCTCCAGAATAGTATGCAGCAATCAAGCTGTGTGGTTATTCTATCTATACAGAAAATAACAATGATGAGAAAATTGTGAAGCTATAAGAACCATAAATTGATTTTGATAAATAGCAAGAATAGTAAGAATAAATTTTAAGCATTACTAATGTGAATTATGATAACATGAATATTTAAGAATTTTAAGATGTCAAACAAAATTAATAGTAAGATTGTGCTTAAAATAAAAATAATTAAAAATTAATTATAGAACCTTCTCCAAACGAAGTTATAGATGATTTTGAGATTAATAATTACTTTGAAAATAAGAATTTTAAATGTTAGCCAGACAATAACAACAAAGAGATATCAGTACAAAAAAATAAAATATGCTCTGATGATAATAATGGTTAATAAATAGGTTAGTTTAAAGATTTTATGGTAGAAAAAGATAAAAGCTTCTAAATTAAAAAATTATTATAAACTAACAAATATGATAATGTTAATCATTTAGAAATTATAGACCAAATTGATAAAGATCAAAGTCTTTTTGAGCATTATTTATAACAATTTATTGAAAAAAATGATAAGAGTTCTTACTCTGATTTTGAGGAAAGAATTTTGAGATCTATGGTTGGAGTTAATTTAAACACAAAAGAATAAACAAGCAAAAGTAATTCTAAACCGAATTGAATTATAAACAAAATTTGTCATTCTCATCTTTTTTAAAATTGAAAAAAATGTAAAATATTTGACAAATAAATTTTTTAAAAAATAAATGATTATAAATAAAATAGAAACAATACTAAAAGATATTTACTCAATGATTTAAGTCAACATTAAAACTCAAATATAATATTAAAAAATATAAATAAATCTATTTACTTTATTTTTGTAATATGCTAAGTCTATTTTAAAAACAAATTACTTTTTTATTTTACTTGTCTATATATATCAGTGATGGAATTTAGATTGACAATCTATTTCATATTTACAGAAACTTTTTTAAAGAATTCATTTTTTGAACTTTGAAAATTTTTAAAATTAAATTTCATTTTTTTAATTTTGAGGTAAATGTTTTAGAATAATTATGATAATTTTCATATGATTAAGTTTCGATTAATGATAAAAATTTTTTTTTCAAGTTAGGTTTCAATATCTTAAAATATTTACTTTTGCCTTTTAAAAATATTTAATTTTGTGTAAAATTAACTTCATTTAGTTCTTTTTAACAGTTGTTATTTAATTTTTTTAATAAGATAAAAATACTATTTTGTTTGAAAATAAGTTTTAATTTTGGTAGCATTTGAGTTAGTTTATTGTTTAAAAAATAAATTATAACAATGAATGATCAATGAGTAAATCTATCAGATAAATAGCTAAATTAAAAAAAAAGTTTTAATCCTTTATTTACTTACATAAATATTTTTCTTTTTTAGACAAAATCGATTTAAAATTTAGACATTCAAATATTGTTTGAAAATATGTTTTCAATATTTATTATATTTGTGTTAGTCTATTATTTGCTGGTTTATTAGGGTGCTTCTATATTTGATAGTTCCTCTTCTTCCTCCTCTGAAAATTATATTAATTGATTTTAATTTTAAAATCTTTCTTTTTTACTATACGTAAGTCTTTGAGCTTACTTTTTATTTTTATTTTTAGACTTGTTACTAATAGGACTATCAATGTGAGAACTTTTTTATTTGAGTGGTCTATTTTTGGGGGTATGCTTTTTTTACATGATTGACCTTCTAAAATTTGTGAATTAAATTAAATCTTTTTCAACATTTAGCATAAATTGTCTTATGTTATAGTTTTATATGGTAGTTATTTTAATTAACAAGTCTTCAGCATTTGAAAAATCGGGTTTACCTTTTAAGATAATCAAATTTGGTAGAGTTTCTAACGAGAGCCAATTAGGGAGTTGAATATTGCCTTATGGTCCATATGGCTTAAAATCTAGGCCTAAAAATCTTTCAATGCACTCACAAGCGCCTGGATTATACCTTAGAGCTACTAGACTGTTAATTTCATGATAATCAATGTAAAGGCTTTCCCCTATACTTGGAAAAAAAGAATTAGGAAGCTTATTTTTAACTCCAGCAGCATGAGAAAACATATATTGTTCTATCAAATATAAATTTATATCTTTATTCTCATAAATTTGATCATAAATTTTCTATTTTTTTTAAGTTACTAAGTTATCTTCACTAAATTCTAAATTTAAAATATCTTTATCAATCTAGATATCAAGCAGTTTTAGTGCTTTTGCGAGTCTTAAATAATAAAAAGAAAAATTAGGAAAAACCATTGCATTACCAAATGTATCCAAATCTTCTGTTGATGTAATATTAACTAAGTACTAGTACCAGTCATTATTTGTAAGATTTGGATTTGTGACTAAAGAATAGTATTTTAGAAAATCAAAGATAATTTAACTTTTTTAATCAAGCTTCATTAGCTTTATAGCTAACTAGAACTTCAGACACTACTCCAATGCACTATGTTCTTTAGTCAGCTCCTCTTTCATCAGTTTAGTACTTGTGTTTTAGTTATTAAATTTAAATTTAAAATCATACTCAATCAAATGATCTATAAATAGTTGATAGTCTAGTTATCCATTGCTTTTCAAATAAAATTTTTCAAATTAAGACTTCTTATCTGGTTTTTGTAAGACTTCAAGTCTTTTTTTATAATTCTGTGCAATTGAGTTTATGTTTACAGAAACTAATTCTTAAAAGTAATTAATTCCTTGAGCTATTTTTGTATTTAGCTTCATCAATTTAGTAACCTTTTTTTTATTCGATCTTTAGTTTTGCTTTTTTTCAAGCGACTATTACTCTTAAGGAGAAGGTATTTAAAGCTTTTTTATTAATTTTTTTTCTTGCTTCTAGATAATTTTAAGCTTTTTTTACATGCTATCCATGATATCTATTGAAGCTGTTACCTCATTTAATATAAGGGGTATTTTAAGAATGAACTATTTGTTTGGTTTACAAGAAACTCTACTATACATATTTCTTTTACTATAAAATATATTATAAAAGTCTCCTCTGAATTTATACAAACCAAACAATCCTGTTATTGGCCCTAAAATAGTTATTAGCAACTAAAGTAACAATGTTAAAGGGAGCTTGGTTACATGTATAGTAAAAGTTTGAGAAGCAGTTGTGTATCCATCAGAACCTTATACTTGTATTTCTATACTTGTTTAGAATGCACTTTAAGGTGGTATACCATAGAATTTGTTTAATTAATCATCAAATTAAAGCCAATCCGAGCTATCTAAAGGAACAAATTGTCCTCCTTTGAATCGCAGAACTTTATATGTTACTTTAGTGGAAATATCTGGAACAATAAATGTCTGAGGATCTATCCCAAAATTAAATTCTGTTTAAATTTCTATGTTGTCTACAAACTAGTTTTGTAATTTTTTATTCGGGTTTTATTAAATATTTTGTTTTTCAGCTAAAAATGGAAATTAGAATGTGTTGGCAATTTTCACTATTGGATAATTCATTAAATCAGTTACAGTTATTGTAGTCATGATGTCTCTGTATTTTACTGGAGATATAGGAAAGATAATTACTTTTTATGACAAAAACTTGTTTACATTTTATGATCGGCCATTAATTATAATAACATTCATCTCAGAGTTCACAGAGATATTTACAGACCCTTAATTTGAAAAGATAAATTTACCATAAAATTTAGGGATTTCTATTTAAATACTCACTAAAGGAGCTGTAGTTGATATATAAGCTTGAGTTGATCCATCTATAACTAGATTTAAAGATGGATAAACTAAGAAATAAACTGGAGTGTTTTAAATTGCATTTAGTAAAGTGTATTTTAGCTATTAGCTCAGTCGATAATTATAGTCTTATTATTGTGGAGTCAAGTTAGGAAAGAGAATAGTGTTCTTCATTTAAATAAACTATAGGCTATTAAATGAAAGATTTGAAGACACTAAATTGTTTTCATCTAATATTCCATCTTCTTATAATTGATTAAATATAGCTTCCGCTTACTGCAAGTTTGTTGTAACGCTTTTAGTTGCAAATATAAAATCATACTTTGAGAGAGGTTTAATAGTCGTTAAAACAAGAGTATTTAATAGGGGTTAGTTTAGATTAGAAGGGTTTACTGCACTGTTTGTGATAGTTATCATAACAGATATTTCAATCGGATCATAAACTATCCACGAGGGAAAAGGTAATTCAACTTAATTTTATATAAATCTGACTTTGCTTACAACTATATCAAGCGGTTAGTAGAGAATACAGAAGTTAAATTTAATTGTTTACCCAACTAAAAACTTAAAATTATCAGGATTATTTATTATTCTAAAATTCATTTCCCCTGACTCTGAATAACCTAAGACTTATAAATAGTCAGTATGGATTTATACAGGAACTGTAAGAGGAAGTTATCTCATTTCTAAATTGTTATCAATAAATAATTAAGTAAAATCCTAAGTAGAACAAGAAACAAATCCGTTTTATTCTGCATATTGGTAGCTAGAGACAATAAAAGGATTTGTGTTATCAGATATATCTATTAAATAGATCATGCCCTATTACATGGTTGCTACTATTACCGTTTACTCACCTTTTAAATAAGTTATATCATTAGTCCAACCTTGTATGTCAATTTGTGAAAACTTTACAAATTGTGGTAGTTTAGTTTAATCCATAATATAAAGTCCTCCTAGTCCATCTATAAGATAGAACTAATAATTAAATGTTGTCGACTTAAATACTTGTTCTGCTCCAGTTGAATCAATATAATTTACCAATTTAATATTTTTAAAGTCTTGAATATCTAAAACAAAATATCCATAACCTCTACATGCTCCTATAAAATATTTTTAATCAAATGAAAGCATTACCCCTGTTGTTAAACCTTTCATTTAGGGTAAGAATTCCCAGAGAGCTACCACAAAAAAACCCCCTATTGTTGTAGTATCAACAAAAACAATAACTCTATCCAGAGCAACTACAATTAAAGTATTTTGAAAATTACCATCAATATCTTTAATATATCCACTCACTGGTAGTCCAAGTGGTATTTTCTAAATGATTTAAATATTCTAATAATCTGAAGTATCTAACACAGCTATAAAATTTACTCCATCGTTCATAGGAGTTAACAAGACTCTATAATTATTCATAGGATAAAATACATCAATGTTTGCTTTTGAGCCAGGCGGTTTATACGAACTTTAGATAGAAGTAAGATTTACAGGATTACTTGTATCAATTAACCAAAGGCCATCTGTATCAAAAGCTCCTATATATATTTATCTGTATGGATCAAAATCGCATCTCCAATAGTATCTTGTATCTGAAAAATTAAAGCCAACAGAATGATTTCCATTATATAAGCTTACATATTTGTTCCCAAGTAAAGGCTGCATTCTTCTAAAAGCCATAAAGGATACAGAATTTGAAAAGTAAAGATAATTTGAAGTAGGGGATAGAGCTATTGAGTTTCCATGGTAAGATATATATGACCAAGCGTAATTTATAGGGGAATACTTATTTGTTATATCAACTGTGTAAATTCCAATAGACCTTACACCTATAAATAAAAAATTTCCATCATTAGAGAGACACATAGAGTAAGGAGAAGGCACAGTCACTTCAGAAGGCCACCACTGATTTAGATAGTACTAAAATGAATAAGGGTAACTATTGGGATTTGCAAAAAGGACTTACTGAAAATCAGCAAAGCTTAAACCATTCCTTTAATCTAAATTAATTAAAAATCTTTTGTCTGGAGTAATTATCACTTTATGTGAACCCCCTTACGTTGCTCCTGGAAAAGAACCTAAAAGAGTACCTTTCACTTATTTATTTGATTTAGATAGTGTAAATATTCCTAAACCCTAGTAGTCTTAACACAAAAGGAGAAATTTCTCATCATCAGATAAAAAAGCTCCATATATTTATTAAGGATACCATACAATTTAGCCTACGAAAGTAGGTTTGCTTTTTTACGATATATCTAATATGCGAACAACTCCATTAACCTGTAGAATATACAAAGTATCTTCTGCCCTGTTGATTATTATGTCTGTTATATAAACCTATTAATTATCTTATCCTACTAAACTAAAAGTCTTCATATTAAAAGAATAGATAGATAACATACTATTATTTGAAAGGAATATATAATTTGTGTCTTATGTGATAGTAAATCCCTCAATATGGTCATTAGTTTTTAAAGATGCTGTAATATTAAACTATTAATTTGGATCTAATACTTTTATGCCTTCATCCCCTGCCGAAATAAAAACTAGTCCTTTTGGGGAGCTAACTAATATTTTAGAAAATAAGCTCTACTGATTATTAGATTTCACCATGTAGCTATACTATGGAGAATAGAGCCAATTTTAAGGCTTTTAACAATTTGCTAATAGTAGAATATTTACTAATATTGTAAGTAATGATAAATGCATTTTTATAAAACTTTGATAGTTGATTTAATTAACAATTTTTTAAATAAATAGTAATATTCAAGATTATAATTTATTATCTATTAATTTAAGTATTTATTAAAGAAAAAAAAATGCAGGTTATAACTAAAGCAAAATGTGCAAAAAAAAGCTGAAATATTTTTCTATAAAATAAAGTATTATTTTTTAATGTATTTTCATAAACAGTTTTGTACTATTAATTGATTGATGATAATTAAGATATTAATAATTATCAGAGTGAATTATATTTTTTTAATCAAGGCTTTTACTCATTTTTACCAACGTTTTACTTGCTTTATTCTACACATTTAACTTGAATTATATAATTATTCATTTTAAGGTTACTAATCCTAAAAACCAATTAATTTATTAATAAGTTAGTTAAAATGATTTTTTAAATGGAGGGGATTATATATTAATTTAATCAATATTTAAACGGATTTTTAAAATATTAGTTTAATAAAAAAATATTTTAATTAAAAAATTTAATTTATACCTTGTCTAATTCAGTTTTTTACATGAATTATTTTGTAATATAGAAGGATAAATTATAATAAATAAGAATTGGAAAATTAATTTATCCTTTTTCTAACTTAGTTAATCTGTTTATCATTTACTTTTGTAAGCAATGCTTTTAAACAATATAGAGCTATTGAATTTTGAATTTAAACTATTATTTGTCAGTAAATTAAGCATTCAAAGAAAATATTAATTTTTATAAAAATAAAATATTAAGCAAAATCATAATTTTGTTTATTTATTTACTTTTAAATCATAATTTAAAGTTTTGTTTTTTATTTTTTAATATGATATTTATGAGTAAGCAAAAAGTCTTTTAATTAGCCATAAAAATCTGATAATAAGCAAAATGGTTACAAAATATGTATTATTTATCAAAAACAAAACTTATATTTAATTATTTATTTATTTCTGAATTTATTTATTATCATCAAATTAAATTATTTGTTTTTTAGTTTGTTAATAAAGTAGATCTTAGTTTCTTTAGTTAGGTTGTAATTATCAATTTTATCAACTAAATGAGTGAAGAAAAATTTGCATTTATCACTGAATGGTATGATACTAACGCAAGCTTAGTTAGGGTCTACCATTTATATTATTATCTGCATGATGGAGCCTTAGAAATGGTATTTTTAAATAGTTTATTTTGATTTAAATTAATCTAATAATTAATATTAAAGTATGATGCAAAAACAAAAAAGTTGTTCTTAAAGAAATGCGATTACCCTTCTATATAGTTAAAAGATTTGTATATAGGAGCAATAGTAAATATCTTTAGCAGATAGCATAAAATTGTCGATTATGCAGATAATTTCACAAGAAACAATTTTGATTAACAGAGATAAAAGTTCATAAATTATTTATTTATTTTAACTAGATTAATTGATATTTTTAGCTTCAAAGCCAGCAATTACATACAAGCTTCCATTAAGCCTCTGTATATGAGAAAAAATTAATAATATTCTTTATAATCCTAGGACTTTAGCTTTGATAAAACCTGATGCTTATACAAATATAGGAAAAATTATTTAAGCAATTGAAGATAATAATTTTACAATTAATAATTTAAAGATGTGCAAATTGAATCTAAGAGATGCGCAAGGTATAACTGAATAAATTATTTATGTTTTGAATAGATTCGAACAAGAAAAAACTTTATTGTAAATAAATTAGAATTTTATGCTGAGCATAGAGGGAAGACATTTTATGATGAGCTAACAAATTATATGTGCTCAGATTTTATAGTAGCAATAGAATTAGTTGGAAACGATTGTATTAATTAATGGAAAAGAGTTATGGGACCAACAAATTGCTAAGTATAATTTTATAATTTATAAAAAATCTCACTATTTCATTTTTTTTTTTTTTTTTTTTTCATTCATTAAGGTAGCAAGAGTAGATGCACCTTAAAGTCTAAGAGCTATCTTTGGTTAAGATGGAGTTAAAAATAGTTTACATGGAAGTGATTCAGGTATTAAATATTAAAACTTTTTATTAAATAATAGATTTTATTAATTTATTGATTTATTAAAAGCTACTACTGCAAAGAGAGAGCTTGACTTTTTCTTTTCGAAACAATCATAACTAAAGGTTAGGAATAAAATCATTTAAAATTAAATTAAGGTTAACTTTTTATTCAAAATAGAAAACAGCAATATTTAAAAATTGCACATGTTGTGTTATCAAGCCGCACGTTGTAAAGTAAAAGTTATCTGGTAAAATTATAGATATAATATTATCAGAAGGTTATGAAATTAGCGCTATGCAATCTTTTTTCTTAGATCGTCCTACTTCAGAGGAGTTTTTAGATTTATATAAAGTAACTTTAAGTTAAAATAAAATCAAATAAAAAAGTAATTTTTTTCCATAAGGGAGTTCTTCCAGATTTCATTTAGATTGTTGATCATTTAGCGAGCGGATTATGTATAGCATTGGAAGTTAGATAAGAAAATGTTGTTTAAAATTTTAGAGAGTTATGTGGTCCATTTGATCCACAAATAGCAAAGTAAAGTAGACCAAATAGCATAAGAGCTTAGTTTGGAATAGATAGAGTTCGTAACGCAGTTCATTGCACAGACTTACAAGAAGATGGATTATTAGAGGTTTTTAAATTAAAAAAATTTTATCAAATATTTTTTAGGTAAAAATTTAAACATATTTTATTTCAAAATAAAATTTAGGTTGAGTTCTTCTTTTGTATTTTATAAAATCAATGACTTAAAATTATTTATCTACAATATTATATTAAAAAGTATAATAAAATATATAAATTTATATTTGAGGGTATATCATCTTATGAAAAAATTATTTTAATTTCTTCTTGTTCTACAAATTTTAATCTAAAAAGTTATTAAATTAAAATTAAAAAAGTAACCTTAAAAATACTCATAAGAGCTTTGATTAATCATTTATTGGTTTTCCATAAAATTTGTATTTGAATGATTTTACCTATTAATTAATAAATTCATCTATTATTTAAATTTAATGGCAATCGTTAATCATTACTCAAAGTAGCTTTCAAATACTTTCTAACTGTCTATATAATAAATATTTTAAGGGAAATTTAATTAATTACCAAATACTTTTTGATTACTTAAGTAAACAGTAAATGTAAATTTTTTATTTAGCAATTTAATCATTAATGAAAAAATTTTTTTTTAATAATCTGGAAGATCAAATACTTAAATTCATATTTAGATGTTCAAATATTTTAAAGTTAATTTTTATCAAAATTTATATTTTCAACAGTAATCAAAACATAAAAAATACATTTTTGGAATATTTTGATATTTAAATTAACACATCTATTTGTTTGATTTCATCAACTTTCAATATACAAAAAATTAATTAGTTACAAAATTAAAAAGATTTTGTGAGAATCGAATAATAAATAATATAAGGCAGAAATCGGTTGATGAAATTTTTGCTAATTGTAAAAAATTAAATGCTTTTTTTTGATAAATACTGAGAAATGTAGTATCTATGTTTTTAGATTTTGTAATAATATTTTAAACCACTAATTTAATATTCTAAATAGATAATAAAAGATATATTCTAAACTGTATGGAAAAGAGGAAATTAAAATTTATGAAGCGAATTTACAGAAAAATAAATTGGATACAAATATTTATTGTTATTTATAATAAGATGATAATAATACTTTATAATACATAATAAATTAGAAATTTAGGAGAGGTAAAGAGATTAATAATTTTTAGGATTTGTTTGTGAGTTATTATTGTAGATTGATTGATTTATTTATTTATTGAATGAATGAATGATACTTTTTATTTATCATTTCCAAAATCTGTATACATTTATTAGAGTTTTTATTTATAAATAAAGGAAAATTTTTAAATAGAGTTTTGGACTATTTTTTATTGAGTTTTAGTTATTATAAAAAATTTAGTTTTATTTCTATTTGTTTATTAGTAAGTAAGTGCTTGATAGCTTTGTAAAGTTCTAATTAATTTAGTTGGATTTTTTCTTTTTAAGATTGACTATTTTTAGTCAAATTTAAACATTTTATTTTTCACAATATTTTTTAGCATAAGAGATTTTATGGCTATACATATCTCTTTTAGTAACTATCTGATCATTTAAAATTATCAGATTTATCTATTTGATTATATGTTTCCTAGAAATTCGTCTATTCTTGAAGTTATTTCGCTGTCATTCTGAAAAGATCCAGAAGTAGATTAGTCTCCACTCTATATTCTTTTCTCGTAAAACTTTTTTAGGAAAAAAAGATTATTTTAGTTTATTTATTTGTGAGTTATTTTATGTATTCATTTAAAGGGTTTATTTATAAATGTATGAAAAAGAAGAAATCTATATTTAAATTTAATAAGTACTTGTTCTGCAACTTTAGATTTGTAAAGCATAGCAATCTTTTTGAATTTTTCGGATAGGTTTTCAATTTAGGATTTGGCCTTTATGAAATGGATGTAGTCTTTGACTTTGACAGCCATGTCTTTAGATGTAAAGTAAATTGCATAGCAGCGATTTTCGCTTCCCCTTTTGCATAGGAGTCTCCATTCTAGTTTATCAACTTCAGCATTATCCCAATTAAGTTTCAAATCTATTCCGTTTTACTTGCTAACTTTGCAGCCTTTAAGTTGTAGATACTTTTATTATAAAATTATTAAATTTAAATTTTGATGAAAAATAATATTAAGAATCAATAAAGAATTTAAATTGAAAGTAATATTTTAAATACCTCTGCTCTTTCCTATAAAAAGAAATAATCTGGATAAGGTATTATCTTTTTCATTTGAATGCCTTTTTCAGTGTCAACTATTTATTTGATAATGGGTAATTAAAAATTAGCTTGATGAAGTGTGTTAAAAAATATTTTTACTTTAATAGAGCTTGTCGTCAATTAATGAAACACTTCTACTGAGTAAATTACTGCTGATTAATTTTCCTATTAAAATTTTGATTTAATTTAATTAGAAATAAAATAGAATGTTAATAATGTCTCAAATTAGGATTTATGGAAGAAAAAACACTCCCAAGTTTTTAATTTGTGATTCTAGTAATTTACACAAATAATAAAATTTGAATTTTATGGTAATAAAGTAAACAGGTTTTAATTAATTTACCTTATTTGTGGCAAACAAACTACTCAAAATAGATATCATTATCAACGAATATATATTCGTCAATACAAATCTTTTTTTAGGCTCCTATTTGCTCGACATCAACGTATAAAATATCTGTATTATAAAAAGTATTTTTCTAAATTCAATAAATTAAATAGCTTTGTTTTTTAAATCTGTAAATAACAAATATAGAATCATAATTCATATTTATTACCTATTTCATTGAAGTATGTCAATTGTTTTGGGAAATTGTATCCTTCGTGGACAAGCTCGTTGTAAGTAGTGATAAGTATTTTATCTTAGGTAAACCACTTTGACCAAATAAATATGCACTCAGAAATGAGACGGATAAGATTTTTGTGGAGGGCTAATTCTTTGAATTGTGCTTCTATATGTTACATAATTATAAATTAATATATACAAATTAAAAATTTTGTGTAAATAAGAAACTATATCATTATATCTTTTTTTATTTGTGGATTTAGAATATGCAAATCTTTATTTATTACTTAAATTCGAAATCAAGAAAATTTGATTTTCTTACACATTACAAAATCAAAATTTGTAAGAAATTAAATAAAATTATAGCCAAACAGATAAGTATGACTGCTTTTTAACTAACAAAAATTGTATTTAGGCTTAAATAAATGTCAGCAACAAATCATACTTTTCTCTTTGATATTCTTACTTCATTTCGAGCAAGAAAATTAAAGATTTTGCTTTAGATTTTATTTATAAGTATAGTAGAAGTAGCCAGACATATAGCATTATGTTTAAAAAATAGAAGTTTTAAAATGCATGCCAAAAATAAATTTTTTGGTACTCTTTTAAACAAGAGTTAATTCTTTTGTTTTATCACAATTGGTAGTAGCTGATGACGCTTATACAAAAGTAAGTATTTAGAACTCAAACATCGAATTAAAATTAATTCAAAGTAATATATCCAACCAATTAATCAAATAAAATCAAGCAAAATAAGGCACAATTTATGGAGAAATGATATCATTTAATAATTAAAATAAGCAAATGAGTCATTTAATAAATACAAGATTAAATTGTTATATTTAAGCCACATAATTTAAATTTGCAGTCCATTTTACTACAGCTCAAATAAATAGATTTACTCAGATATATGAATAGCTTTCTCAAAAAAATTAGAATAAACAACAAAATTAAAATAAATTCTTACTGAGGTTATCAGACGATTGCAATATTTAGTTTGTGCGGTCATGATTAAGGGTTGATTTAAGCATTTCATAGAAAATAGGGACTATTTCTTGTTTCAATCTTTAAATGAGAAATGTGTTCCATGTGTCGACGCATTCCTTTAAAAACTGTATTGATATAATTTATAAAACATGAATTTAAATTGTTTATATTCATTCAACTAAATTTAGTTAATTTTGTTTATTTAAAGTAAATCATAAAGTTTTTCTTACAGATATTGTTTAGAATTAAGTTTGTATAGATATCATGTTGTTTTATAAAACTTGCTTAGATGTTTAAACGATTGTTTCAATTAGAGTTCTATTATATAAAAATAAAAATTAATTCAATCTATCTTGTACTCAAGTGCAATAATTTCCTAGGGAATGAAGCGCAGCTTGACACTGCTCTCCCTAAAAGTAAATCATATTTTTTTTAAAGTATTACGTATCATTTTGAAGCACTTACTATCTGTAGTGCTCCTTTAGAAGAGATGAATCAGTGTCTTCGAAAACATTTATCAATTATTATATTTTTTCTTAGAATTTTTACTTTAAAATATTTTAGACCATTCTTTAGAATTGGTTATATTATATTATGTTAGCGTTTAATTTAAAGAAGTATTGTTTTATGTTTGTTTGTTTGTTTGGTTGTTCCCTTTAGATTTATATTTAAAAATCTACAATTATCTTGATTGTATTTTTATTTATCAAAAGGATTGAATATTTATTACTTAACTCAAAAGAGTTTTTTTTGTTTTTATTGATTAACTTTTAATTATGAATTTTGCTTGTTTCTTTTTTTGCATTTCATCTTCTAGAGTAAACTTTATTAAATCATAAGAAAGATCTTTTCTTCTATTTTGCAAAAATACAGTCAATCATTCATCCTAAATCAATAATTAAATTAGCTGCCCTGCTTATTTCCATAGATTCCTCTAAAACAAAATTGATTATTGATAAATTATAAACAAATAAAATTTAGGGGGAAAATTATATTTTCTCAATTTAAATTAATTCGATATTGGCTGCCTTGTAAGTATATTATAATCATTTCTCTCATATTTTTTCAAATGCGTAATTTGAATAGAGTTAGTTAGTGAGTTACCTGATTTGAAAAAGGCCTGAAATGAAAAAAAAACTTCATCAAACAAAAAATATCCTAAATATATTAAAATTTTATGAATTATAGCAAAAGAAATTTCTTCTAATAAAATGTTTATATTTTTTTGATTAAAAATTATCAAGATTTAAATATGATCAAGTTGACAAAATAGCGAATGGCTTATTTGTTTACTAATAACAATATTTAAAAATAGTACTAAGTGATTTGATTAAAGATAGAGATCAATAAGACTAGATCTATTTAGATAGATAAGTAAAAGAGATTTAACTCAATAATGGGCTTATTTAAATTGTTTGCTTGATGGAAATTTTTTCAGTTTCTCTATTTTCCTCGTTTAGCAAAGAATTTTCCTCAAATTAAATCCTGAATTAAAAGTATTTTACAGAAAAGGAGAAAAACTATTTTCAAGAAAAAATAAATTATTTTTACTTAAACAGAAGTGAAGGCATGTAAAATTTCATAAAAATCTTATACATATAACATCAAAATATTAATTAATTTTATCCATAACTTATAGAAAGAAATTTTTAATCATTAATCAGTGCAATCTTATCTATCTTGCTTTTTTAAATCTCAATTTTATAAAATTTGAGCTTAGAATCTTCGAGAAGCAATAACTACTTTTTAAATTTACTTTAAATATGCTATTGCTAGTAATATCTCATTTAATTTTACTTAATTGTTTTACAGAACTTTTCAAGTCTTTAGTGTATATTTCTTCTTAATAACTTGATAATTTTATTCTTTCTAAACCTAGCCAAATTTTTTCTGGTCATCAATAGTAAGAAAATTATATTTAAAATAGATAGATATTTAAATGAGTATAACCATGATCAAAATTGATAAATTGACAAAGACTATTTAAATTAATAAATATTGCCTACAAATCAATAATTATCTAGATATTCAGTAACATTCAAAATTATTACATTCAGATGTGATGAAAATTTTAATCTCGCTTTTGTTTTATATTTTGATTTCTTGGCTGGGCTTATTTATTTTAATGTAAAAATTATTCAAACAGATGTAAGCAAAATGAAATTTCCTATTTTTCCTACATACTATTTTATATTTGGCTTTACTTCTTCATCTGTCTCCCAGATGTCTGAAATTAATTGAATGTGATAGATTATTAATAAGTTTTAGTAGCAAAAATTAAACATTGAATACTGAAAACAATTAAAAGAGACACTTTAAAATTTATTGGCAAATCTTTTATTTTCTAAATTCATTCATTTTAAATTCAAAGCATATTTATTTCTATTTAAAATAAATCTTTTTTTTATTAGCATTAAAATTATTCCAGAAAAGAAAAAATCTTATGAATCAGAAATTCAATAAAAAATAGGGTTTCCTAATAAATACTTATAAGAGTTTAATTCTATGATTCTTTTTTTACCTCTTTTTTAAAAAGAAATTACCGTATTTGATAGATTAATTACAATTGAGACAAATAAAATTAAAAACAATATATTATTTTAAATCATTTTAAATTAAATTTTTACTTAAATTTCACTATGAATAATAATACAGATAATTGAATAGATTAGCTTTCTTGATTACTAAAAATTCTGGAAACCTCAAATGATTTTAATTTGTTCAGCTAAACTGTTTGAATCTGATTTGTTTCCAATAATTTTATATTCTTGTATTAACTAAATTTTTTAAGTCACTTCAAGTATAAATTAATGTGAAAATGATTAAGATTTTCGTTTACCAAAAACCAAATATAATATTTTTACATCAAACTTAATCGCACATAGTTGAATGAATCCTTATTCAAAGATTTTTGCTACAGAGTCTGCTTCAAATTTTTAAAGTGTTTAAAAATTAAAAAAATGAATGGTTGAATAATCATTTAATTTTTTTTAATATCAGGTAAATCCCTAATGTAAATATATTCCCTGATATCTTAATAACTTTAAATGCTTTAGAAATCTGGTATTTAATCATATAGGCGCTAAATTAAGAGGTAAAAACTAAAAATTTTTTATAAGAGACTCTAGTAAAAAATGTACAAAATTATGTTAAAAATTCTAAATATTTCAAAATGAATAGACACTTCAATCAATCCTCATGTTTAGTAAAATTATTCCTCTTATTGATAAATAAAATATAATTAATATAAATTTTCTTATATTTATTTTTATTTACCCTATTCTGCTGGTTTAAAAAATTCAAAATTTATAATAATTCTTCTCTTAAATTTTCTTAAAAGGTAGTATTTAATTACAAAAGAGTATTTTATTTTTAGTAAACTGATTTAATTACCAAATACCTAAAAGAAATAGTAATAATTGAAAATTAATAACCCGTATTATATAAATATAATTTAAACATATAAAGTTAAAACCAATTTTTAATAGTTATTTTGTTTTGAAATTTATTTTCTTTGATATTGAAAATTTTATTTCATATTTTATTTTTTCTATTTTTTCTAAATTTTTATTTTCAATTTATATAACAACATATTATGAGAAACTTTACAATTTAATTGATAACATTTTTTATTTTATTTATGCTATAGGTCAGATAGTTAAATATCTTGCATAACTGCTGTGAGGCTGTCTTTTATCAAACAAAATCTGATGGAATCTATTTAGAAGAAAGAAAAATGTAAAATAAAAAAAGTTGTGTTGAAGATGATATTAATTATAAAATAAAACTAATTTAATAATTAGAAATATTATTTGTGAATTTAAAATTTAAAAATTGGTATTATAAAATCTATCTTAAATAATATAGGATTGTTAATTAGATGAGCATTTTGGCTACTTATTAAATTTTAAATTATTTTTATAAACTAATGAAAATTTGGGAAAAGGAAATCCTGTATAAATTTATTTTTTAAAATGATTTTTATCAATTAAAGTGTAATTTAAATAATAAATAAATTTAAAGTTTTTGTTTACAAAAAATGATATTTTGGTTGATTTTTTTAGTGTGTACTTGTTCATTACTTTTTCTATCAGGCTTTAATATTTTTTATATTGTAAATTAAGCAATTTTTTCTAATAAATAGAAAGAAAGAAACCAAACTTCTAATCAAGTATAGCTCAATCAGAAAATTTTAAAGAAAAGGAAGTTCAATAAAAGAGCTTTTTATTCTTTATGAAATCATAAAGTTTATATAAAAGCAGCACAGAAGAAGTTATAATTAGCAAATAAAGTCAGTAAATGGAAAACCATCTGGGTGACCATGAGCCCAACGCTTTCTAAGAAAAAATTTAGTAATAGGAACTTGTAGGTATGCAAAATAATAATTCTCCTAGTAATTCAAACAATTTTTTGATTGATGTTGAGATGAAATTGTATATAGGGTAAGATGTTTATAAAAGAAAACAAAAGGTTAGTAATTATGAAGAATTATTACAACTAGCATTAGTTTTATTAAAAAATCATCATATAAAAATTGAAGGAAAGGTTGTAATGAAATATATAGATCAAGATAGAGATCATGTCCATATTAATGATTAGCAATCATACCAAACTGCGGTTGAAGAAATAAAAAATAGTTAGTAAAAATATCTCAAAGTGTTTGCAGAATTGATTTATCTAAGTGATAATAAACTACCTAATTTGTCTCACTCTTTTAGTATTTAAAAGGGATCAACTTGCTCCAATTGCAGTAGTTTAAATTTGCAAATCCATCCAAATGATTCATTAAATAACTTAGAGTATTTTAATTAAATCATATCAAGAACAAATAGCTAAAATGGCAATTTGACGACTTCACAATTTGTGAATATTGAAAATTAGGGATAAATTCTGGAAGAATGTATGCAAAAAGAAATTAAATAAGAAAAATAGAATGGGATTAAAGCTTAGTTTATGCCAAGCAAAATATTTTCACCAACTGGAAATAATATGGTTAATTCTAATAATTAGCAATAAACACCTACAAGGATAGGGATTTCTAAATCTATTCCCGAAAACTTTAAAAACTAAAATCCTTTAAATTTTGAGAATATTGCCATTGACTAAGAGATTTATAACTTCCAAGTTCCACAAGATCAGCAAATAATCACTAGTCCAAAAGATGTTAACCAGAATTAATTAAATCTATCAAATAAAATCAAATAAAACTAATAACAATCTAATTAGCACTTGTCTAATCAATAATAGTAGTAGTAGTAATAGCAAAGAAATATTCCGTCTATCACATTAACACATCCTTCTTATCCTCTCTAAGCAATGATTTTAAATTAGTTGGATCCAAATTACTAACAATTTCTTTTGTTCAAAGAATATTTCTAAAACTATATTAACATCTAAAATCCTCATTAAATTTAAGGGATGAGCAATGACAAGGAATTTATTGGAAAAAAGAATCCTTAATATATAGGGGCTTAGCTTCACAAAAATGATTAAGGATAAGCTCATTCACTTTAAAACTATCAAAATATACTTGAACCTCACTTAGCAAATCACAGATACAGTAATTCTCTAAACAATTTTAGTAATATAAAAAGTAATTAAGCTCATAGCGTTGCATCATTTTCAAGTGATTTTTCTCAAAATAGGCTAAACCAAAAAAACGAATATCGTAACAATACATCCCTCGATGAAGACGCCAATCCATAATAAAGATAATTTTACTAAGGATTAGATTAATTAAAGAGATCATAACATGCAATTAATTAGAATCAATAAATAGATGAACAAAATTTCAATCTGAAAATGTAGAATAGTAATATAGCATAAAATCATTCAAACTATCAAGGAAGTAAAGAACCACACTCTTAGAGAAATGGTTCTAATAGGGAATATAACCAGAATATTAGTAGAGAATAAAAATCCTTAGAAAATGAATAAAAAAATAATGAAAAGCATAGTCAAAGTAATAAAAAATCTTAGATAAACGAAAGCTACCTTAAAAATTAAATTTCAAGTTTTGGTGAGCAAGATTAAATTAATATTGATGATCTTGATAGCTTTAAGAGCTAAAAACTAGAAGATAGTAATAGCTTAAAAGAATAATTATTATAAAAGCATAAAAATAATATGTTTGGAAATATTAATAGTTCAGATAGCGATTAAACAGGTCGAGAAAATAGTCTTAATAGCAACTACTATTATAATGGCTTCAATCACGAAATATAATAGACTTCGTTTTAGCAAATGGTTTAGTAAGATACATACCACAATATTTCTTAAGTTGATTGCTTTTCACTTAACACCAGCAAAGAAGATAAGCAAATAGCATAAGTTATAGCAAACAATCTATATATATTTGACACTCCCTCTAAGATTAAGCAAACAAGATAGATGTCACCTGTTAAATCTTAGTAAATAGAAAATTAAAGCAAGATAACTCTTGTAAATGAAAAAGCAGTTAGCTAAAGTGTTCAGTAAGGCATTTTCTAAAGTAATTAAATTGAAACCATATAGAAAGAACTTTAAAATGAAAGAGCCAATCAATTTGCTTTTGAACATTTGATAGAACAAAGTATTGTTATTTAAAAATCTAAAGATGACGACAGGGAAGGTAATATTCCTCAATACTTTCATACACTTAAATAGATTTAAAAGAAGACTGTAGAAGAACTTAAGAAAGATCCAAACTGCACTTAATGTGTGTAGGAAATGCTTTCAAATGAGAAATGTAAATTCTGTAAAAAGAACCTCATCTGCAAATACAAAGATAAATAAAAACTGATTATGACTGTTGTGAGCCATAAAATAAAAGAAATTCTACCATTTTTAAGACCAATAATCGAAAATTAAATCGAAAAGACTAAGAGAAAAACTATTAGAGCTTTTTCGCACAAACAATAAGTTTAGTAAGAAGTGAATCATGAACCTCCTTCTCATATTGCACAATCTGAAAATATTAATTAAATTGATAATCAAAAGAAAGAAGACAAAGTTAGTAGCTCAGTCCCTTTGGCACAATTGGACGTTAGCTTTAACTAAAAGTATCAATAAAATTCTCCATAAACACTAACTTTATTGTAAAAAAACTCTAGCAATTAAAATAGCCGAGAAGATAAATAGCAAGAAAACTAATAAATAGATTTTTTTAGGAATGGATTGAATGATTATACTTTTTAAAATTTAAACGAACAATTCTTGTAAGGAGGTCCTCATCGTTATTCATTTGGTAGTAATCACAAATCTC
Organism: Tetrahymena malaccensis 436; assembly: GCA_000231845.2. Classification (NCBI taxonomy): domain Eukaryota; phylum Ciliophora; class Oligohymenophorea; order Hymenostomatida; family Tetrahymenidae; genus Tetrahymena; species Tetrahymena malaccensis. The sequence goes on from JH719971.1 coordinate 687,071, forward strand.
CAAAAAATTCAATAAATTTTGATAACAGTTAAAGTAAAGAAAAAAGTGGTGAGCAAAAATTACATTCATTCAATGAATTCCCAGATGAATCGTATCTTTAAGCATCAAATTAACTTAACTAACAAGTTGCGAACAGCTACCAAGAAGAAGAAAGCCAATAAAAATTATATGCTAACTTTTAAAAGTAATCTAATAACTTGTTTAATATTCCTTTTTCACATTAGGAAAAATAGAGCAAATTCTTTTTAGAAAATTAACAAGAATAGATTGATTTTTTTAATGAATTGACTTCTCTGAACAATAAAAACGAAGGAGGTTAACATATTTTAAACAACAACTTCAACAATTTATTATCCAACAACAGTATAGTTCCTTTAAAAAAATAAGTATCACAAAATACTGCAGCTTTCTTAAAAAAAGTAGAAGGAGAATTCGATATCTACGATGATTTATCAAATGAAGAAGAAGAATCAAAAGAGTATGACACCAAAAATAAATTAAAAAGTAACACTTTTGGTAAAAAAAATAATGGGATTTAAAAGCATGAAAGTACTTAGCCCTACTAAGTAGAAGTGGCTGAATATTCTTTGAAATAAACTATTGATTGCTACCCAGGAGAAAAACGAGATATTTTAATTGAAGTTAAGAATATTGGCAAAAAAAACTGGGACATGAATAATTTCTACCTTAAATGCATAAAAGGAGTATTTGAGAAAACAAAATTTTCACCCTCTTAAAAGTTGGCAAGTGGGCAACATGGTTCTATACATATGCAGGTAAAGATACCTTAAGAAATAAAAACATACACTACCTAGTGGTAAATGTGTGAAATAAAAACTAAAACATGGGAGCAAGAATGTAATTTCGGACCTGTTATAAAGATTTAATTTGTAGTTAGAGAACCTGCAGTAAATAATTCTTAATTTTGGTCAGAAGTAAAAAATTAATTATACTAGCTAATTGATCCAAACGAAAGTAACATAGATAAAAAGATTCACAATTTTATAAAAAACCAGTAAATATAATACAATCATTAGGAAATTTCATAAGCTAAATAAAGCTAGCTCATAGATAAAATAATTTCTTAATACTTCGACTGATAAATAGCTTAATTAATAAAAGGCACAGAAAAATAAAAATATAAATAAATAACATTTTTAATACAAATCATAATAATTTCTAAAAAAACATTTCAAATTAATTAAAAATATAAAAAAAATAGTTATAAAGATACCGTTTTATCAAAACTTGATTAAAACATATACTTTAACTTACCTTCATCCATACATACATACCTATGTACCTACTATATATTTATATTTTTGTACTCAAATTACAAATAAGTTTATATTTATATTATCATCTTTAAACCTTCAGGTTCAAAAAAAATAACTATTGCTTATTAAATTAATTTTAAATTAGCTTTTATTTAAAAAAAATAATAATAAACATTTTTCAATCAGAGGAGATTTTTTGCGAATAATTTTTTTTAATAAATTTTACATATTTTAGCTGCATATTTCTATCTAATCACTTTATAAAAAATTAAAATATTAATCAATTAAATAAAGTAAGATCATGCTTCTATTATCAGAATTTAAAAATTGATATTAATTTATAGATCATTTTTTGAAAATTTTGATTCGCAATTAAAATTCAAAATATAATGCACGCTAATTAAATAACAATATTGTAAATTTTTATATAAAAAATTTAATTATTTTCAAGTAGTAGAGTATTTTTTGATATTCAAAAAATTTAAAGGTACTAAAATCACAAAAGCATAGCTTACTTAACTCTGTAAAAATGGAAGATGTTATAGAAAAGATAGCTGAATTGACAATAAATGGAGTATATTTTTTTTTTTATTAGCATCAGAAGTTAAATAGGAATATCTTATTAAAATTCATATTTATAAAATTAGGTTGAATACATTTTAAAATTAAATGCTAACAATGAGGAAATGGCAATTTAGCTTGAACAAAAAAATAGTGGAGAAATATGGAATAATTCATTTACAAAAGATTATGTAGAAGATAGCACTTAAAAGGCAGGAAATTTCAAGAAATTCAATACATTTTTGAAAATGCTTATATCAGCTATTAATAAATCATCTGAATCAGTTTCTTTGAATATTTTATCTTACTAAGATTTGGAGGCTTTGAAATCTAGAAAAAACTAAAATAAATAGCAAACAACATCAATTAATGCATCTTCAGTTTTAGCTAAAAAGAAATTTTTAATCTTGCAATATTAAGTAGAATATGACAAGGTTTAATATCCTTTATCATTAGATCTTAACGAAAACCCTGATCCTCTTACTCTAAAGCAGATCATTAGTAGATTAAGACTCGAAAATGAAGTCCTGCGATAAGGGAGATCTGAATCCTCAGATTAAAATCTCATAATCTAGTTAAAACATGAAAATCAAATTCTTAGAGCTAAATTATTTAATAAAGAAGAAGGTCCTTCTTAGTAATTTAAAAAATCTTTTCATATAAAATTAGATGGTTTTTATCTAATATTAATTAAATTTTGTAAATTTATAATTTTAAATTAATATCTAAAAATCTAGAGACCGTGATCATCCATAAAATTTAAAGCTTATTGAAGAGTAAGGAGAGGAGATAAAATACCTGAAGCAAATACTTGATAATAGAGAAAGAGAAATTCTTCTTTTAAAGAGCGAAAATGCTAAGCTTATGGAGCATGCTCAAAATTTTGTAGAAATGCAAGATGTACTCATTTAATTATAAATTGTTATAAATATCTTGATTCTTTCTTATTTGTTATTTGATTTGCTTAAACAATTTCTTAGTATTAAAATTAAATGATTTTTGATAAAAGGCCATCAGCAAAATCAAAGAGGGAGAGAGAGTAATGTTTTAGTAATAGTAAAGATTAGAATAAATGGATTTAGAAATGACAAGCATTTTACAAGAGCTAGAAACATACAAAAATAATGACAAAAGGTAAAAGCAGCGTATCCTTGTACTTGAATAAGAATTAGAAGGCACACTTAACAAAATCACCACCACAAATCGTTCTAGAAATGATTCTAAAAACAAATCAATTAGTAATTTATCTAGTTCTATCAATAGAGGTAGATCGTCATCGAGTAAATCACTTACTAAAAATATATTGATTAATTTTGTCACAATTTACAATCATAATAATGCTTCCTTTCAATCAGTGTTTGTTGGATATAAATTCTAATAAGATTTAAACACATAAAGCTGATTTTGATGCATTTACATATATATTTTAGCTCAAAATCCTTTACAAAGATTTGTAAAGTATTCTTTTTGAAGTATAAATAAATAAATTTCTATTTTTATCACATAAAAAATTTATTGCCAAAAGAATACTTACAATTCTTAAGTAAAATTTAGCTTGAATTTTCTGTAATAATCAGTGTAAAAAGAAATAAGAGAGTAATAAAATTAAGAAATATTCAAATTAATTTTTGAGTATCCATTCAATTTTTGTTTAGAATAATTTTTATTTTCTAAAATGTAATCCATTTTTTTAAAATAGTCAATAAAAAGACTAATAATGCTATTCATGCCTCACCTTTACGAAATACCAGTGCTTTACTAAATTCTTCTGGCAGATAGACCCCAACAGTAATAAAAATTTAATTTGGTTTTCAAATATGAAATATCTTTTTAAAAATAAAAGAATCTCTCTCGCTCGAATTCACAAAGCAATTTAAAAAAAACACCTTCAAGACCTACTTCTTCCAATTAAAGATAGGGCAGTATTGGTTTGAATAGAAGAAATTCTATAGAGTCAGACACAGAGTCCTCAAAATATAAAAAAAATTAAAATAACATGAGAACTTCATCTCCTTCTCGTTCTTTATTAAATTTAAATTCGTCATAAACAAAGAAAAGTAGTAACACCCCTCAAAAAGTAATAATTTTATAAAAGAATTTTCCACACCAAATACTTATATTTTTATAATTAGAAAACTATTGTTTCAAACACTAAAATGACAAAGTCACCTCAAGGTAGCAATAGAAGCTCACTAACTTATGGGTATCCTTCAAAAAATAATACAGTCAAATCAAACACCTAATAAATCAAGACACAACAGATAAAAGCAACTTAAAATAAAACTCTGCAAAATAATGTAAGAAAATAAATCAAATATATAGATATATATATATATGCACATCCAATTATATCTCAAATAATTCAAAAACCAAATTTTATAAATAGAAAGAAGAAGGCTCAGATGATGAAGAACGCTTAATGAAAAAATTAATGGAGCTTAGGAAATAAAATAAAGAAAATACTGAGTCTTAAAATGCCTTAAAAAAGAGTAGGCTGTTAGATTAATTGGGCAACAGCACTTCATCAACTTCAACTCTCGCTATGAATAAATAAAATTTGGGTAGTACTTTTACAAAAGAAAATTTATAAAATTCGTCTGTCCATGAGAACTCACCTTATACCTGCGATAATACCACTGACATTGATGACAGACTTCATAAACTTTAAAACCTTCTAAGGATTGCAAAAAATTGAAAGATTTATAAAATGATTTCAAAAACGTTTAAAAAATTACTAATTTAAAAAAATAAATAATTAAATTATGAAGAAAAAAAGTGATGAATTGTCTTATCATATTTTATCTTAGCTCTGATTAGTTTAAAGTGTAAGTGAATTTTGTGATTACATAAAAAATCAAATTAATCTTGCTTGAAATTAAAGTATATAAATATAATTAAATTATCATATATTATATAAATCAAATCATATAGTCATTTACTTTAATTGATAGATGTACTTGTTTATAGTTAAAATAAAATTATTCAAATTTATTTATACTTATCACCTTCCTGCTCCTCTTAATTGATATAATCAGATATATATTTAACTAGTTTTAATATTTAAATTTTGTTTAATTAAAAGTAAAATTGCTTTTTTATATTGTTTAACATGATTTTATGCGAGTCTGTTTTTATTATATTGATTTTTGCTTATCATCTGCATTCTGTGAGAGAAGTAAATATTGAATTTAATTCTGAAATAAAATATCAATTAATTTTCACGAAAATTCTTAGTTTGAGATATAATAATAAATTGTCAGGGATGTTACTTCCTTCAAATTGATTCAATTAAGATCACAAATTCTGCCTTTTTAAAAAATTCTTTTGTGAATTTTTTCCTCTTTTTTAAATGCTAATTTTTTTTAAAGCAAAATTATTTTAAGTAAAATTTAAAAGTTTAGCTAATTTTTGATCTGAAATTTAAATCTAATATTTTTAAAATGAAATTGAAATTTGTTTTAACTTAGGCTAACAAAGAATTTATTTTTTTTTTTTTGAGGAATTTATTCATGGAAATTTAAGTTGGGTTTCAGTCAAATTTTTTTTTTCTTTAAAAGTTTACTTTTTTGATGGTGGTTTTAATTGTTTCTATTTAATAAACCCATTGTACATTTTTAATAAATTAGAATTTAAATTGAATTCTTTTAGAAGTTACAAATTTGTGAATCATTCAATATTCATAGACAATTTAAATATCTAATTTTCAGAAATATTTATATTGTTTGGTGTTTATCGTTTAATATTAAGAAGAAATGGCTAATAGATATTTTCTAGAACTAATGTAAGTGCAGGATGTTTTTATTTTAGAAAGCTATGTTACTTTTTAATAAAAATATCTTTTAAATAATCTTTCTCTTAAATACCATTAAAAATCTAACAAACAAGATGATTTGTGGTTTTTTTGGTTAATTTTTTTTTTGAGAATAATTTTCAAAGATTTTTTATCTGCAAAAATAAAATGAATATAAAATTAAATAATTGATTACAATTATTACTTTTTAAATTTGTATGAGGAATGTTGAAAAGAGAGATTTAATTTATTATTAAAAATAGATTAACTTTGTAGGAGTTTTATAAATATTTTGATTGATTATTTGGTTAAGTAGAATTAATAAAATTACATTAAAAAAAATGAAAATAACCATAAATACATTAGAATATTTGGTCAACAAAAAGGAATTAGAGATGATTTAAATTAAGATAAAAATATTACATGGCAATTTTAAAGGATTAAAAATAGCAATTTGTTAAACAAAAATTTGATGGTGAATTTTATGTATTTTTTTAAAATTAAAAATGGATAATATGAATGAGTTATAATAAAAAAATGTTTAAAGTGTGGAATTGAGGAGTAGGATTGATCAATGATTATCAGCAATTCAAGTATGCGATAAGGAAATTAAATAGATCGCGCTTTATTTTTGATAAAATTTTGAAAATCATCATAAATTAAAACAACAAATAATAATCAATAATAATTAATGATAAATGCAATCGTATGCAAATGAAAGGTAGAAAATGAACTTTCTTTTATATATCTTGTTATTTAATTATTTATTTGTTTATGTGTGTTTGAATGTATCATCCTATTGATTTATATAGGGAAAATATAAATTTTGTATTGCTCAGAAACTCTTTTATGGAATATTTATTATTTATTGATTAATAAAAAAAATAGCGAGAAGAAAGCGTTTAATGATTTATCTTTTTTTAAGATTTGAGTATAAAAAGCACTATTTTCTTATAAAAAAAAATCTAAGAAAATAAACAATAAAAAAGAAAATAAAGGAGCATTAAAGAACATTTAAAAGAAAAAACAATAATAATTTTTCATAGAAATCCTAAAAACATACTTAATAATAAAAGATCGGATTTCTCAAAAATAATTTATTATTGATTAGTAAAATATATTATTTTAGTTCAGTTAATAATAATAATCTACATTACTTATTGCATACATACATACATAAATACATAAAAATATAGGCTACTTTATTTTATAACCTCTCCTTTAAAGTAATATATACCCTCTCAAAACAAATTAACAAACAAGCATCTCATTCAATATAATACCAAGAATATCTATTTTTTTTCAAAATAATTAATTACTTTAGTTATACAAGTATAAAGTGTATTCTTTCTACATATAGTCTCACAGAATATTAAAGAGTAAGTAAATAATTTGGTGAATTCAGGGGAAGTGCGAACATAACTTAGCTTAGTAAAGTGTCAATCAATTTAAATAAATAATTTCCCATATAATTATGAGTACGCAGTATTCAAAGGAAGAACTTCTATAGGCATTTCATCCTATTAAATTAAAGGAATTTTTCGAAATAAATCCTACAATGCCATATATCATGTTTGATCATTAAGAGATATTTATTTCTGCATGCTAAAATCCTGAAAACTTGAAGTAAAGTGTTCCAATTGCTGATGAAATTAGCAATATAGAAAGCAATCTTGATTAAGAAAATATTTATCCTAATGTTATTTGTACAGAAGAGTATTATCCTCCATAGAGGAAAGATATATTCTATAGATTTCCCCTCATTGTTGGAAATGCCAAGTCAAGAAATAGTGGCAGTTCTTAGAAGGGATTATCTAACTTAAAAAATATTAGTAGCGCTACAAGCTCGCGTAATGGAAGTTTTATGTAAACTAGCATGTGCTCTAGCAACACACCTGGAGGTTCAAAGCGTAATTCTAATTGTTCAGTTTAAATAAAGCGCTCTTCTAAAAACTACGTCCAAGATATAATCACTGAATGTCGTAGAGGTAGTGGAACTAAGAGGTCAGAGTCTCCTGCGATGCAAAACGACTCATCACCCAAAAAAAGAAACAGTAAATCAGCTATTTCTCCATTTTCATAGTCACCTATGATGAAATCAGTTTAACTAGATGAAAGAGGGTGGTTTTATATCGATGAATAAGACTGTATATAAGGACCATTTACTTCTATTGAGATGGATAATTGGTACTTAAAAGGATATTTTTTGCCTACTTTGTTAGTAGGATTCAAAAATACAAACAAAAAGCTATTTTTTTAGCTGTAAACATTGTATTAACCTCCTAAAAATCACCGCTACTTAAACAGAGAAGTAAAAGAATTTTTAAAGAATGAAAAGAGTAACTTAAAGAAGCGTTCTGCTTCATACGGTCCATGCTAAACTAATTATGCAAAAAATAAAACTCAAACAACAAGCTCATATTTTAATTGTGTTAATTAGCTTGTCAATAATGGTGATTCTCCCAGCTCAATATACTTCACAAAAAATTACCCAAAGCGTGTAAGACACTCTTCTATTCTAAATTCAACGCCTAAGTCTTGTTTAAAAAGTAAACGAAATATTTAATTTAGTAGATATCATCATATCCTTTAAAAAATTAATGATTCTCCTTCTTCGCTGAACAAAATTTATATTTGTTAAAATTAGTTACTTAAATTTTAAATTCAGTGAACAATTTAGTTTATTGATTGAATCATCAATAAAATAAAAATACATTACAAATATATACAAAGCTATTTGACTAACTCCCTTTTTTTAGTAATTTTAACCTAATTTTTTATTTTAAAATTAAATTAGTTGAGGAGATGATTAACCAGCTGCTGCTTACCAAATAAAGCAACGCAGGATTTAGTGCTCTAGGATGCGTTGGAAATTATAAATAAGAGAGTTACAAGCCTTCTTCCAATACACTTATCTTAGCTAATTAAGCATCACAACGTATACTAAAATTAATTTTGTTTTTTTTTTTTAGCTTTACATTTAATATTTTTGATAAGCATTTACTTAACATTATCTTTAGTAATATTTCAAAATCTAAAATTAAAAACTGTAAACTATGCTATTTTTCCAATGGATTTAGTAGAAAATATCTTATGTTTTATTTGATGCATATTGCGTGAATTTTTATGAAGTATAACAAACAATATTTTTATTATCATAAAAAGAGAAAAGCAGTGAGGTTTTCAGCTCAGAAAATGAATAATATGATGAATATAATATTAACGAAAGTCAAAATGAAGATAACAATTCTACCAATGAAACTCCCCTTCCAAAAAAAAAAAGATTGTCTGAAACCATTTTTGTCGACATAAAAGATTGCCCTTAAAAGTATAGCAATAAGCTCAAAGAAAAGTAAAGTGCAAAATTGCAGACTGATAAAATAACCTAAGCCAATCAAATTGATGAAGACTATGACAAGGAAGATATAGAATAAAATAAATAATTAGCTTGGAGATCTGAAAAATCTAATAGAGATTCAACAAATTCAATGAAATTTACAAAACCTTAACTCAGCAATCCACACCATTTTTCAAAGAGGACTGAAACTTAAGAACTAGAGTGATTTGAAAGCTTAATTTTATTTAAAATTAAAGTATCTTTAAATTAGCTTCTTCAAATGTTAATAATTTCTTAATTAGCAACTTATTCCATTATTACAAAATTACTTCATCAAACATTTTAAAATAATAACTAAATAAATAAATAAACAAAAAAACAAATTAAAAAACATAAAAAAAACAAATTGATTAATAAATTTAAAAATCTATTTAATTTTCCAACTTATTATTTTTCTTTATTATCATCTAATAGTTGTATTCTTTATATTTATTCTATAATTATATTTGAGTTTTGCCATCTTTAACATTCTTGACTCTTTTAAATTCATTAGAATTTCTAAAAACTTAATAAATATTTTTGAGCTTAAATTTAAAACAGATTTTATTTTTTTATTTTGAGCTAAGCATACAAATCAATGGAAAAAAGGTAATAAATATTTTTATTAAGATTAATTCTTAGGTTAATAATGATAAAATAATTTATATAATACACCTTTTATCCTCATAAATAAATAATAAAACTATTTATTTTAAGTTTTTTTAATAAATCTTAAAGTTAAAAAATAAGTGATTTTTTGTTAGAGAGAAAGAAGGGAATATGAAGAAATGTGATTTATTTATATGTTTAAGGAAGGATATTACAAAATATAAATAGAAAAAATGAAATGAAAAGTAGAATTAAATAGCCAAAAACAAGAAATATAATTTGAATATAATTTATTATAAATTAAGTTTTTGATAATAATTAATTACTTATAATAGTAATTAACAAATTAGTGAATAAATGTTATTTATTTCATAATAAATTTATAGCTTGAAATTATTAATTGTGCTTTTTTTTTGTTAACAAAATTAAATTAATTTTTATTATTGCTTAAATTTTAAAATTTAGAATAATCAGCCTGTAGAAGTCGATTTCATTTAACTTATGCAAAATTTATTAATTAAATTTGCTGTTGGTTGAAATAAAAGCAACTCCCTCAGAAAGATTAATAATTTATTAATTATTTTGATTAAATATGAAATATTTTAGAGAAAAAAAATAATCATTTAATATAATAGATATCTCCTTCTGAAAGGATGAAGACTAAGTATTTTCCAAACGTCTTAACGAATGCATAGTTGTCGATTTTATCATACTCTTCAAATTTTCCTTCATCGAAAGATTAATCAATTTCTTTTTTTATATATTGTTATACAAGGTCAGCTGGATTAAATATTCTATTATGGAATTGCTCTGCTTTGTAATCAAAAAATACTAATTCATTTTCTTAATTAAGCAGAGGCCAGTATTTATTAAGGATGGGCCTATCGAATTCCATCATTTTTAATTAGAGATATTCTCCTTACTGCACTTAATTATTGTAGACTATTATCCATTATTCGTCAACAGTGTCTTTGTAGTAAAACCACTTATTTTCATTAATAGGGAAAAAGCGCTACTAAACTACTTAAGAGTTATCATTTTGTAGCCACTCATTCATCTAGCCATTGTGCAAATTCATTTGCCATATGCTTTAATCACTTCGCATATATAAACAATAGCGAGGTATTTATAATTTCTTGATGTTTTGTTGGCAAATAGAACATTCACTATCAGGCTGAGTGTTAAAATGAGGACATTTTTCCAGATCCAATACCTTATTTTTTCTGTTTACAACAACCTTGAAGTCCTCAAATTGTTCAACTACATCTTCTTGTTCATATTCTGATTCAAATGAGTTGATATTATTCTAGTTGTCTTCATTACTCTCTACACTATTAGATATAATTGTCCAAGGGACGATGTAATTGTTATTATTGTTTTAAAGTGATTATTAGGGAGAATGATGCACTTGATGAGATTAGTTTTGAATGCCATTAGCAATTTGTGAATTGTTATATGATGATTATTGTTGACCATTGATAAATAATTAAATTTATTCAGTATTATTTTAGTTATTATTTTGAGAGCTATAATAGCTATTATTCATTTATGATAATTAATTATGAGTGCTTCTTAAGGGAGATTCCTAAGCAGCTAAATGGTGTCGATTTGATTGAACATAATGTAAGAAATGAAAATTGGAAGGTTATTTAGAAATTTAAAGTTAGTAAATGCGAATAACTTTTCTTTTCTTATAATTTATTTTAAATAATCTATTATTTAATTGAATTCCTATTGTAGAACCTTAAAAAATAGAAAATACATTTATTTCTGCTTCGTTTTGACCTGACTCGTCAACTTAAAAGTTGTCAATACCTGCAAATCTGAACTTGTAAAAATTCGTGGTATAAACATTAAAGATGATTATTTCATAAAAGCGCTCTTCTTACCACACAGCAATTTCTGTGCTGGAAACTTTGACAATGATGATTTGATTGTGTTCTTTTTGGGATATTTCCTTTGCGAGGATCTGTTACACTACTCTCTTTTTTTCAAAATCAAATAAGTACATTGAGCAAATATCTGTCATCGAGTAAAAAAATCCATAACGCTCGTTAAAGTCGAAATAAGATACATTTCCACATTTAAAGAATTTTCCTTACTGCACCTACTCCACATCATCAGAAGTTTTACATGATAATTCTTCAAAATTAAATTACTATTTACCCCTTTTCTTGTTTTTATTTGAGTCAGGATCTGGAATATAATTTAATTAATCTTCGTTTTAGCAATTGCTATTTGATGATTAGCAAGAGTTTAAATTCTTACTGATTTTATCCAAATACATAGAATTTTTATCATCACTGCTTAATTTTATAAGCTATTGCTAATTATCACAAAAACTTAATTATTATTTTGATTATTTTTAAGTTAAATCATCATCGCCGTCGCCTAATTGATGGCTAAAAGCCAATAAATTAGAGTTATTATTTTTTTCAATTGAATTACTATTTTCACTTTCTTAATTACAGCAGGTATCAAATTTATCTTTTGAAATATTAGAACTTTTTTATTTACATTAAAATCCTTGATGCTCTCTTTCGCTAGAGTCTATTGGCTTCTAGCAGGATAGACTCTAAAATAAATAAATAAAAAATTAATTAAAATAAATAGAAATTTTAAAGTGTAAGGATTACCTATTGAAGTTTTTATTCAAAATTATCTGAATTTGATTTATTTAGTGTAAGTTGAACTTTTTCCTATTTAAAAATTTGATCGCTTGATTTATCTGAATAATAAAATTCATTTTGTCTACTTGAACTGAAATTTTCTTAGCTTTTACTATTTTTAGGTGTCACTTATCCATTTTATTAACCATTTTGCAGCAAAATTTCATTTTACAATAAATTTAATGGCTTTTCCTAATTCTGCTAAATGTTAAAAATTAACTAATTTTAATTATTAAATAATCCGCTTTGCATTTAAAAAGATGAATTCTAATCTGTATTTTCTCCCTTTTAAGAATAATTTAATTTTTGATTATTTAATATTTTCATCTGATCATTAAAATTCTATGCATAAATATTGTGAGGATTTTACATATCACTTTATTCTTTATCTCCCAAATTTAAAAAAGGTTAGTAGTTAATTTTGCTAATAGCTTGTAAATCATTTTTTTCGTTATATATGTAATCATAATCAGGATTGTTTATATAACTCTCTGTTAATTCAGATTGTTCTAAAGAAGTTTTTTTCTGAGCTATCATAGAAGTGTTTAGCCTATCAAATCTTTCTAAGAATAGTAATTTAATTTATTGGTGTAAGTCGTGAATTAGATAGGCTTCTTTAGGTGTGAATTCTTCTTAGTGAAAGCATTTTTTATTCCAGTTAATCGGATTTTGATTTATGAACGAAAAAAAGCTCATATGGAATATATCACTAAAGGAGTAATCGTACAATAGAGGGTTGCTGTACTTATTTATATGCATTTCATAGCTATTTTGCATCAATAGTACATCTTTTACAGAACACTTTTAGGTAAGCAAGGGATTATCTAATATATTTATAGAATTTTCATCGCCTCTGTATCTCCTCCACCCTCCATTAATACCCTAAAGTACGCTGCTACAATTTTGAGGCATTGCTTGGAAAGTATTGTAAAGATTAATCCTATTCTAAATATTATTTTAAGTCACTTAATCCTCATCTGCATCAACCTTATCCTTCTTCATTTAGGTCAAGCAACTTTCGGTTGGCTATTATGAGTTTTAGTTTTGAGAAAGTTTAGCTGAATCTTCTTTAAAATAAAATACGTTCTCGTCATTCATGCTTTTTTTTCTTACATTTTAGTAGCCATCAAATTAATTGTTTATGAAACGTTCAATTTGACGTTCTTGATCTTCCCACTGCTTTTATTCATTAAGTAAAAAATTCATACATCTATGTATGCTGTCAAATGTAATTGCACTTCTCTAAAAATTAAACTCCCCTGACATATATTATAAGTCTCTACAAAATTATTTAACATCTATTCCCATCAAAGTCATGTGTTCAATACAATTATTTTTGAGGTTGTTATATAATTTTTAAAAGCTTAACAAACAATCTCTTTTGAGAGAATTATAATTTATCTACAATAATACATTTTTAATTAACTATAAGGATTTATCAAAAGCTTTTATAAGCTGCTTGAAAGAAATTGTATAGTCTAAAATAAGTTCTTCAATTTCAAAATGTAATGTAAAAATGTTGCAAGATTTAGGAGAACAGACATGATGCACTTAATTGCATAATTTGCATATTTTGTGATCGTCTATGCGATAAATAGTGTTAATATTAGGCTGCTAGTTAATAAAACATTTCCTACAACAATTTTAGTAATGATACAAATAATTAGTACACAATACAATATATTCTATGGGTAGCTTATGCTATGAGCATATCAACTGAGAATTGAATTAGCTATTTAGAATATTACTCTTGTCGCTGTAAGTAAAATAAAGTTCAGAGCATATCTCGCTATTATTTTCAACTTATCTAGTTGAAATTTGTGAAAGTTAAGGATTATCTTCTATATCACTTTCCTATGAATCTTTATTTACTTGCATTTCTCTTGATTTATTTTAATAATTAAAATCTTAAAATCAATCAATTTTGGTGTTTTTTGTTTGTTTGTTTATTTGTTTGATAGTTAGTTAGTTTGCTTGCTTGTTTCTTCCTTATTTCTTTATTTATTTTCTTTTTTTAATTGACTATTATTTCTAATTAATTTTATCACAAAAAATTATATAAATTTTTTTACACTTTGAAATCAAATTAATAACATTAAATACATTTCAAAAATAAGTCATCCTTTTCTACTTCTCTATACCAGAAATTGCTCCTTATTTATCTGAATTTACTTGCTTGATTTCACAAGCACATATGTTAATAAAGGTATGTTTTTCATACCATATTTGCTTGCTTGTCTTGATATAATGATTTCTTCATAATTTCCCATAATATATAATTAATTTAATTTAATTTATAAAATTCTTCCTTCGCATTATTATTAAAACTTATCTTTAAATAGACTGCAAAAATTTCTCTCATTAAAGTAATTGTTTGTTTCAAAATTTAACTTTTACAATACTCAGAATTAACAAAATTTCCTTTTTTTTAAATAATTCATAATTTTTTCTACTTTATGCTACTTTAAGTAAAAAGTATTTACTTAATTCGAATTGATTGCATAAAATTTACTTTTCTGACTAAAAATTAATTTTATTTTAACCATAAAAAACAAAACAAAATTATTTTCAAGTTGAATTGCTTTCAAAGAATATCAAAAAATTTAAATAAAAGCTTGTTTAGAATAAATCTGTGAGTTAATATAATAAATTATAGGCCGCATAGAATATAAAAATAATAAAAATCAACAACTGAGTTATTACTGATATATATTAGAAAGAATTTATTCAATTTTTATAAATTATAATCATATTAGACAAGCAAAATATAATTATTTTTAAAAATCATATTAAATTTATCATGAAAAACAGTGCAGTTGTAATCAGATTTCATTTGTAAAAATAGACTTTTTAAAAAAGCTATCACCAAATCTAACAAGAAAAAAGATTTAGTTATTTTTCCTATTTTTGGATTCTTTTCATTAAAGTTGTGTGACAGATGTGAAGGGTTCTATTTTTACCAATTACAAATAAAGATAGTGATTGAACCACTTTTTTAACTGACATTATTAGCAAATACATAAAAATATTTTCAACCAATAAATAATTTAAATATTTATTTGTAGTTTACTCATGTTGTTAACAATTTATCTATCTATCTATCTTTTAAATTTGATTTGCAAAAGTAACTTTCCAAAAAGTATAAAAAAAGCAAGAACATACATACGCTTCCTATTTTAGATATTTCAAAGATGCTAAGCATTAGCAAAAGAAACGAAACAGAAATTAAGAAAATAGAAGACAGTCTCCTTAAGATTACCTATCCAATATGTAAATTCGGCTAATCTCACTTTCAAGAAAATGCGACATAAATATGCTTAGACGAAAGATGCCCTTCTAATATTAGATTTGAATTAATCTGTAACAGCTGTACTTCAAAAAGGGGCGAACATTTTAAAGAGCAGCACAAGCATGCAAATCTCGGAGCAATAGCATAAGACGTGATTGATCAAATAAAACATGTGATAATACCCGAGTAAAGTTAAGAGAATGGCTAAGAAATTAAAGAGACTGATTAGAAGAAGAGCGAGGTTACAGTAACATAATAACATGAGAAAAATGAAAAAAAAGATATAAATATTGCTAAAATGATGGAAGAAGAAGTCAATAGCTGGATAGAAATGTCAGAAATATGTCGCGAAATTGCTAGGAAAATTCATATTTCCAATGAAAATTATATTCAATCAAAATACGCCACTATTCCTACAGAATATTTATAAATATTGTCTTGTATTTCTAATTTAACTAAAGAAAGTACTGTGGAAAATATTAATTAACAATTTAGAGAGCTGTAAAGGTATACAAAAGCTCAAGAACCTTAATCAAGTAGGGATTAGATTACCCTAAAAATTGAAGACTCAGCATCTAAAAAAATATTAGAACAAATCGAAAAGAGTGCTCAAGAAAAACTTACTACATCCTAAAGTATCTTAGTAGAATTCAGAAAAAAGTTAGAAGATTTAGCTAATTAGCCTGAAGTTTAAAGTTATCAGCAAATTAAATATCAAGAGTACTATTAAGAAGTAAAAACGATGATTAATTTTACATTCGAAAATTTTTAATTAATGAGTATTTATCATCTTTCCTATTAAGATAGAAATTGCCATTTACATTTGTTATTGATAACATTTGCCTAACTCAAAATTTCTTTGAAATTAAAAAAATTTAAATTTATTTTAACAGAATGCTAGAGCTCTTGCAGATAAGTGTATACATATTAAATCATAAGAAGATGTTTAATAAATCTAACCTACTCATGAACTCATAGTGATAAAATCTTTAGAGTAAATAATCTTCCATTTTATATTTCCAAAATTTCCTATAATTCCCTTTTTAAAATCATAATAAACAATACCTCATTCTTTGTAACCAGCATTTCAATAAAATGTCATCTGAATCAATATTATTTTTTTATTTAATCATTCAAATTTTGCATGAGAAATTTGATGCACATATTTATTAAAAAAAAGATAAGAAATAGTAGATTCTCTACAGAAGATTAACCTAGCTAACAGACTTATTGACATCGAGACACCATAGTAAATTAATTGAAAAATATTTAAATTTAGACATAAATAAGCAAGAATCTAAATAGAAATAATTTGTTAGCAATATTTTTAGAAATCAAGATAAATAAACAAACAAACAAATTTTTATTATGAGAAAATAATTTATCGTTTTCTAAATAAAAAAACAAAATTCATAAATTATGATTGCAAGAAATAGATTGATATATTCTTAGAAAATGCTTCATGCTTATTTAAATTTTATTTTAATATTTTTATTATAAAATATATTTGCTTCAGAGATACTTAAACATCTAATTGCAAAAAAATAATTGAGCTTTTGATTTCTGATAACTCTCCCTTTCAAAATATAGCAGGCATAAATTTGATTTTACCCTAAAAGAATTTAAGAGACTTAGATAACACAAACGACTCAAGCAACGAATTAATTATTTCTTTATTAAAACCTCTTCAAAAAATCATCTAGTTAAATAAATTTAAAGACTTCGGATTGAATTTTAAAAAGTAACTCTAAACATTGCGTTTTATTATTGCTCCACAATTAATTTTAAATAAATGAAAAAGCTGGTCAAAATGCACAAATAAAGCTGCAAACGCACTTTCTGAAACAATAAAAGCTTTATACACCTCTTCTCAGAACTTGATTAGCTTCTCTCTCAATCTGCAAAGGTTAAATTTAAAAAGTTAAATAGTTAAAAATAAATTATTTTTTTAAATTATATTTAAAAAGTTTGATACATTTAGGAGGTGATTAATTCACTAATTTCATAGAATCTTTGAAAATATTCTCATAAAAGAGCTCTCGCATTTAAAACTTCTCTTTAAATATAAGCAGACTCATAAACCTAAATCAGTTAGAATTCAAAGGAATATTGGATTCAATTGAATAAATTGCATTAAATAACTAAAATATCCATCATTTTGAGCTTAATTTATCACTGTAAATTAATTTTTCTCTATCAAATCTTTAAGAAGCTTGATTTCGATAATATATTTCTTTTTTATATTCAAGCAATAAATAGTTTAATAAAAGCTTAAGTTTGTTATTAAAGAATTATGAATTGTTACTTTCTATTAATTTTTATTTTTTTTCCCCACCCAAATAATCCTTAATTTCAATTTTCAAGCTTAAATAGTTATTATTACGATTTTTTGCACATTAATAAATAAATTACAATAAAACAGTATCTAATTTATTATATAAACATCAATAGAATCCAAAACATTAATGAAGAAGCATACAAGCAGATAGGCGAAATTTTGCAAATATTAGCTACTAAGAATAAAACAATAACCACCTTGAAGCTTAGTTTCATGGGGTAAAGATATCTATTTATTTAAAAAAAGTTTTTTTTGCTATTTTAAATTCTTCATTATTCCAACAATTAACTAAGAAAGAAACTAAATAGAAAATAAATGAAATAAATACTTTACTTATTTTTTAAAAATACTTCAAAATATTGCATTTTGTTTGATAATGAGAAATCTAACATATAAATATCTCCATAGATATTATTTAAAGATATGGGATTATATCATAGCACAACAAAATATTAAAAATATTTTAAATCTTATTATCTAGGTGGTCAAACATATCTGATAAAAGTGCATAAATTATACTGGAAAATTTAGAATAATTAGTAATGAGCAACAATCTTTTCAAGTGCTTTTCCTTAGATATACAAAAGTATCATAGATAGATTTGTGTAATTTGTAAACGATTAAATTAACAATTTTTAAATTATATAAAAGCTGGGAGTTGTGTACTGATATTTGTATTCAAAAAGTGGAAAATATGATCAAAACATTGACATCATTTTGTAAAACATTAGAGGAATTCAGCTTAAACATGTCATAGTAATATTTTCAGTTCAAAATAATATTAAATCATAGCACATCATTTACAAATTACTTTATTTATGATTTAAAATACTATTTTAAACAATCAAAAAAAGTTGGAAACTAGGAAAATACAAAGCTGCTACTGAATTGGCAGGCACTTTGGTTAAGTTAGCTAAAGGTAGTCCAAAAATATACAGATTCAACCTAGACTTTTTCAAGTAATTAAAGATAATTAAATCTTCTTCAAGCATATTTTTTATTTTACAAAAGTTGGTCTGATGAATGTGTAGACATTTTTGAATAATTGCAATAAGATCTGCAAATTTATTTCAATTCTGTTAATGACTACCACAAATGAAAGAAGATAAATAATTTCATAATTAAAGCTAAAATAAATTCCAAAATTAATTTTATAAAATCTTTCTTACCTATCAAGTTTATATATTCTGTATTAATCATTTCAATAAATCAAAATAAACCAACAAATCAAATTTTTTAAATTTAAAATGTGATAAAAAGTTTATGGAATTTATTAAATTAAATAATTATAATCTTTTTATAAAAAATTAGAGAAAATTAAATTAAATTGTAAAATTAGTTTTTTAAAATCTTTCTTTCCATAGCAATCAAGTTTAAATATTCTGTACTAATTAATTTAATAAATTAAATAAAACCAACAAATTAAACCTTTTTAATTTAAAAAGTGATAAAGTTTTTTGTATTTTTTAAATTAAATTATCTTAATGCTTATATAAAAAATTTGAGAAAATTAAATCTAAAATAATTTAGAAAATTAAAAACTTTCTCACCTAAAAAATCAAGTTTAAATATTATGTTTTAATAATTTTAATAAATCAAACTAAAGCAACAAATGAAATCTTTATTAATTTAAAATGTGATAAAATTTAATGGAGTTTTTTAAATTAAATAATTCTAATTTGTTTACAAAAAATTAGAGAAATTTAAAATAATTTGTAAAATTAATTTTAAAAAATCTTTCTTAACTTTACAATAGAGTTTAAATATTCTGTATCAATTATTTTAAACAAATCAAACAAAACACAAATAAATTAAACATTTTTTATATTAAAAAATGATAAAAATTATTTTTTTTTTTAAATAAATTGATCTCAATAAATTAATACAAAAAATGAGAGAAAGCTTTGTAAGAAAAATATTAATTATAATTAATTAAAATGAGTTAATTCTAATTTATGATTTAGTTTTATTGTTTATTTAAATTATACAATTTAAATTTTAATTCAATTTTTATAAAATTCCTTTACAAATTCTTCAAAAGCAGAAGAACTCTTTTACACAGCTTGTTAAATAAATTATTATTTTTACAAATCTATTTATTTATGATTCTCAGTTTAGGTTTCTAATTCCGAATATTACTGTCCCTGCTCTTACCTTATTGCTTAGAAGTCAATTCCTTTTAGTTATTTATCAATCATCTAAACTACTTCTGAAAATTCTTTACTATTCTTTTTGGCTTTAAATTTTTACTAATATTTTTTCAGCAGTTCATCTAGTCCACTTAATTCTTCTGAACTTTCCATTATATTTTGTTTTAAAGTATTTTATACTTATTGAAAATAGAACTTTGCAATCTTGAAAAATAACTTTTTTAATATTGAAAGACCTTCTCCTCCCCCATTACTTTTGATATCATAGTTTGAATTTTTTATAATATGGCCTACTGTTTCATTTAGTTTTAAATTTAGTTAATCTGCTATGCTTTCTTTATGCTACTAAAGTAGTAATTAATATTCTTCTTCGCTAAGCTCCTTGATTTATTAAGCTATTTTAGATCCTACTTCTTAAATTTATAATGCTAACCTTTGAACACTTTCCTCTAGTTTTGTTTTATTTGAATTCTCAAATAGTAAAAAGTGGTCCTTATGTGTAGGCTCTATTTTTAAAGAATTATAATAAATTAAAATCTTTACATCCTTTTTAGAATTTATTTATTTTAATTTTTATAAATTATATAAAATCATATACCATAATCAAACTACTCTTATGATTTTAAAATAACACTTTCTCCTACTTTCTTGAAATCTTCCCTGAGGGAATCATTTAAAAGGATTTCTTCTATAGGCATTTTTATTAATACTTCACAAAATCCAGTTTAATAGCTAATATTAAAAGTTTTTACTCAAATTTATTTTTAACTAAAATTTAAAATATTTTTTAATCTTTTGTTTTTATTTTTTTTAGATCTCTTTTTTATCATTTAATGGCATTATTTCTAAAACCATAAAATTTAAATTTACCTTTGTGCAATGTGGAGATAATTTTTTCTCATACTACGAAGATTAAATACATCTTCTACAATAATAAATTATGAAGTAGATTATTTTGATTTTTTGATAAATGTTTCTACTACTTTTAAACTTAAATTTCTACTAAATTTCCAAATTTATGGATCAAATTTTCGTAATTCTTAAGAAATTTTAAGCTTTTTATGACATTCTAGCTAACTTATGATATTGTTCAATAAATTAGTAAAAATATGGTCTTAATTTTCAAGAAGACTTTAATTTATGATGCTATCTTCGCCCATAATTCCATTTTAAATGAATACTTCATGTATTTGTTTCTCAATCTAATCAATGTCAATGTAGATACATTTCTTAATGAAATTTTACGAAATCAACGAAGAGATAGTTGACTTTCCGCTTGCAGGTAATCCACAAATAATTGTTATAATATATTTATTAACTAAAGGTTATAAAGGTTAGCTATCCATTATAAATATTAAATAGTTTTTTAAGAGATTTAAGTGTAAACAATGCAAAATAAGTTAAAGTAAAGATTCAAAGAATTTAGTGGTTTATTATGATGAAATCTTTTATTGTATCTTTCAGTTTTAGTATTTATTATTTCCTTTTTGTCAAAAATTAAGTATTATAAATTTTTTCAATATATCTTTATAAACTATTAACAAAAATTTAATTAGCAGCTACATAAAAAATAACAATTCATAAATGATTCAAAGACTCTTTACTAAATAACTGTGGAGATTTTGCACAGTTTCTCAAAAAGCTTCCTAAGTTCTTCACACTAATGAACATAGTTAGCACTCAGAGCCTAAAATAGACGAATCTAAGCTCTTGTTTAAATAAAAATTACAGCCTTATCTTAATTATCATCAAAGCATATCTTTCAACATCTCGAGCTACAATGAAGAGCTAATCCCATTAAAACAATAATAATAGGATAGAATATACTTAGCCTTCTTCCGTAAATTCTAAGGTGTAAAAACTTATTAGCATTCAAAAAGATAGTCCGATCCCACATAAAAGACCAATAATCCTCGCAGTTGCTGGTATTAGATATAATTACCATTTGAGTCTGAAGCAGAGTTGCGTACTCGCTTTTAGCGCCACTACTCTGATTCTATAAGAGTAAGTAAATTATTAGAAGTTTTAGATCACATTGCTACAAAAATTGGTTATTCTTATTGTTACAATGATCCAAGTGCAATTATCACAACCTCCTATGTTGATCACATGAATTTTTTCAACAAAATGAACTCATTCAAAGATCTCTATATTTGTGGTTATCCTACCTATTAAAAAGGATCAGAAATAGAAGTTTAAATTGATTTGAAACAAAAAGATGATAATGGGTAACTTTAACTTGTATCTTGTGCTTCCTTCCTTTTACAAGTTAAAGACAAATAAACTAATTAACCTTATGAAAAAACTCCTTAGTTTTCTATTGAAGGAGAGGAAAGCCCAGACAGATGCTAAAATCGTTTTAATGTTGGATAAGAAAACACTCATAAAAGACAATACGGGTATATTTATTAAGTAATATTACTAAGTAATTAATAATTAATATTTAAAATAGAAATTTAAGAGCAAATCTTACTATCCCTCCTGAAAAAGACGAAATTAATGAAGTCCATCAATTATTTATGAAAAATAGAAATATTACATCAGATTCCATTTAAATAGATGCAACTCTTGAACAAAAAATATTACTAATGTAAAGCTAAGAGAGAAATTTAAATGGTTAAATTTATGGTGGTCATTTAATGAAGGAATCAATAGATTTATCATGGATTTCAGCTTACAATCATGTAAACACTGTTTAGCATAATCACATAAATCCTGAAATTTCTTACATAGATGATTTTTAGTTCTTGTCCCCTGTTGAAGTTAGTAACATCATTAACTTTGAATCAAAGGTTGTATACACATATAAAAATTATGTGATGGTAAGAGTTTAATGCTAGAAGTTAGAATCAATCAGCTAAAAATCTCTAACAAATTAAATGTACATTATATATAGAATTGATGATGACAAACCAATTAAATAGGTTATTCCAATTACCTATAACGAGTGTCTCACATATCTTGAAGCTAAAAGAAGATTCCATGCAATTCTCACCGATGCTTATGTTTAGGCTGCATCAAAGTGATTTCTACTATAAACATATAATAGATAATTAAGTTAAATAATAAATTATAATTTATAATTTTATGTAAATTTAATCAATACATTTTCAAACTTGTATAAAATAAATTCAATAGTTACTTTTTAAAAGATAAAAATTATTAATATTTTCTAAAAGATTATTTTTTACTGTAATTTTTGATTTCTTAATTCTTAGATTATCAATAGGTGGGTGGTAATAAAATATTTACTGCTTTTTTCTAATTATTTTAAATATAGTATTTATTAATTAAGGTATAAGGTGTAATCAAAATGATTTTACAGTAATTTCAATACAAATATATTGATGCTACTTAGCATATTTAAAATTATTTCGTCTTACTCATGATTAGTTTTAATGATATGATTCAAATTTTTAAGAAATAATATATTTTGATTATATTTTATCCCAAAAATAAGGAAATTTATAAGAGCTAAAATAGTTGAGAGAGTTATTTTCAGTTATTTTTATATAAAAATGATATTTATATTTAAATGATAATCAATAAATAATTTTTAATTTTGCCTTATATATTTTGATAGTAATAATTAAACATATTTTTATATCCTAATATGAATAAGAACTAAATTTTTTTAATTTAATAAAATTAACTCTTATTTAGATGTTTAATTTTATCTCGAAAATGGAATTTAGTTTAAATTACATTGAAGTTATTTATATATTTGTTTATTTTTAAAATGGAAATTTAGATAATCATTATAGAAAATACATATTATTTGTTCATAAAGCAAAAATAATTTAAGAGATTGCATGCAAAAGATTTTAAATTAAAAGGATTTAAATAGATATAATACACATGAACTAAAAGCAGTATAAGCTTAAATCACTTTTATAAGCAAAGAATTTATAGTGTAGTTAAATTTGTGAATATATAACTTAATTTTGTTAAGCAATACATTACTACGCCTCTCACTTACCCTTACCAGCGGCAGCACCAGTCTTACCGTGGGTGGTGGGCTTGTAGGTCATAGCGAATTCACCAAGATATTTACCGATCATATCGAACTTGACTTCAACGTTGACGAATTCCTTACCGTTGTAGACACCGACGACACCACCGACTAATTCAGGAACTTTTAATAAATAACAGTGGATTAGCAAAAATTAATTGTAAGATTAAATATTAGTAATGGATAGGTGATTTAGAAAATAACATTTATTCCTCAAAAAAGGAATTAATTATTTTGGTGGTATTTTGGATTTAAGCTTGAAATTATGTTTATTAATAGAAAATTAAATTATTTAAACAGTGTTTTGGTTTGAGTTTTAGTAAATATAAAATTATTTTCATAATTTATATATTACTTTTTTTACATTCTCTTTTGTTGCTAATAAATTAAACTTGCTCTCTCAGCCTATAAAAGGCTCTATTCCTGATTCATTCCTATGTGCTTTAGTCCTTTTTAGTTAGGTGGTCCGATGGCTTGTATGCTCTAAAATGGAATCTACTTTGTAAATATTTTTTTTAAAAAAGGGTAGTAACACTTATCATCTGAACTGCAAAGTTATTGGGATAGATAGATGATGGTGAAACTGATAAGCTGGTCTAAATAAACAAATTAATTAGAATCAGCTGGTGCAGTTCTTTCTATCTTAATTCACTATTTGTATACAAAAGTGAATGCTGCATAAATCATCCTTGAGGATGTGAAAGTAAGTAAATAAGTCAATTTTTTGCAACTTCCAATCAACAACTAGTTCAATAATTAATTGAATTTCGTATGTGTTTCAGTTTTAACCAATGCTGTGATTGATTGATTGAACTATGAGATTAGTCCCTAAAATTAGTTACTAATTGACTTAATTTTTGCTTTTTTGTTGAAGAGATATTTCTCATTCCTAAATTAATATTATCTATCTATCCTTCACTTAAAAAATTCCCAATAACATGCTTAAAAATTTTCAGTCTTTAATTTGTTACAATACACCTTTTTTACTTTTCGATTCACCCTAAAGCATCAAGCATTTTTTTACCTAAATTTAATTCCTAAAAAAGGGAAGCCTTCAACTTATGTTGAAATTTTAAGGAAGGAATCACGAGCAATTTCTCTTTAAAAAGATTAGCAGTAAAAGAGCACTTAAAAGATATACTGTCAAACAGATTTTAGGAAAATCAAAAAGAACTGACGAAATGTAATGAAATATTAGATTTCGATTTCTCCTAAATCACCTTTGATTGAATTATTCTATAAAAAATGCTTTCTTACTGACAATCATGGATCTGTAGTGAGTCTTGACGGGGACGGGCTTTTCACCAGCAGGGCACTTTTCTTTGGATCTTCTGACCTTGTTAACGAACTTAGCGTACTTTTCAGAGATACCTCTTTTGACTCTTCTTCTGGTCTTGGCATCGAAGAGAGCGGCGAGTTCGTCGGAAATTAACTTTTCGCTGTTGGAGCCAGAAGCTAAAGCAGTTAATTCTTCCAAACCCTTACCTCTGAAAGTGAACTTCTTGATTGATTTCTTGTTTTCGGCCATTTTATTTGATTTTTATACTTTATCTTTGTTATTAATTTAATCTTTTTTTGTTTATTATATAAAAAGGTCTTTTTCCAAATAAAACTAAATTAATTTTCTCCCTTTATCTTTCTTTTAATTAATACTAACCCCCACTTTTTT
The DNA here is from genome assembly GCA_000231845.2 of Tetrahymena malaccensis 436. Lineage (NCBI taxonomy): Eukaryota > Ciliophora > Oligohymenophorea > Hymenostomatida > Tetrahymenidae > Tetrahymena > Tetrahymena malaccensis. Next base: position 712,811 of record JH719971.1, read on the forward strand.
TGCCCTTCAAAAACTATCTATGTATCATCCTTATTTTATAATATTTTGCTATACATTTATCATATCTCATTCAATATTTTACATCTATCTTTCTATTAATCAGCATTTTCATGTTAACATAAAATATTTAATTAAATTTATTTTTATTTAAAAATTTAACTTTCAAGATTCAAAATAAATTTATCAAAAATGAAATTATAAAAAATTTAAACATTTATTTTAATTTTTTAAATAATAAAAATATAATTTATTTCTCATTTTTTGAAATTTTAAAAAAAAATGATTTATTCAATTTATTTTTGGATAAGGTTTTATTTATTGCTATTTAAAAATAGAATATTTATTTATTTAAAAAAAATGAATATTCTTCAAACCAATCTATTTATTTAATTTCCCACAATGAATTAATGAAAATTTTTTTATTATCTTTGTATTGAGAAAGCTATTTAATAAAAAACAAATCTTAAGCATATACCTACCTGTAAAAAGAATACTTGTCTTATATTTTATTTAATTAAAAAAAATAATAAACAAATAATAAATAAAAGAAAATACCTAACTTGAAGATAATTAGTTTTTTTTGTTTAATGAGAGAATCTTGATTTTCAAGCAAAAATGCGCTTCTCTAAAATTGAGAAACTTAAGTTGCAAAATAATTTTTAATCCCCGTGAAAAAACCGATAATCAATCCAAAAACCACCATTTAATCCGAATAAATATTTGCAATTAAGTTGATTAAAATTTTGAGAGAGAAATGAGAGATTTCTTATTAGATGAAATGGAATATGATATCTTCGATTCTTTTCCCTTTTAAAATATATAATTTATGTATTTTTAATTAAACATAATATTATTATAAAGAAATTGATTGAAGCGATTTGACAGCATGATAGAAAAATAGATTTTAAAAACATTATTAAAAATAAATTTAAAGAGGAGGAGAAAATACAAAAAAAGAAAAGAAAAATAAATAAATAAATAAATAAATAAATAAATAAATAAAAAAATTAAATTAAATAAAAATAGAAAGAAAAAAAGCAAATAAATTAAATAAAAATTAATAAGAAAATTAACAAAAAAAATAAATAATTAGTTTAATTAATTAATTCCAACATGCCAAATTTTTTCCACTTATGAAACACTTCTTAAAAGTGATTTAATTAAATATTCCTTTTTAAATTTTTTTCAAATTTTTAAATAAAAAATTTTTATTTTTATTTTTTACTTACAATTCAAATAAATAAATAAATAAACAAATGAATACCTCTCAATAATCGACTAATTTTGATTCATTCTAAGCAAGCGAGAACTCTTCTTTAAGAAGCAGCACTCAAAAGCCATAGGCAAAAAAGAGAGAAGTTAGAAGTGAATCCCCTCCTCCTCTAAGAAGATTGCCTAAAACCCCTTGGAAAACAGTTTTTTTAGTAAGATTTTAAAAGTTGCTTTACTTTAAATGATAATTTCGTAAAATTAAATGAATAGAGCTTGTTTTTAACTTTTGCTGGATTTTTATTAGTTACAACAGGTTTTCATAACCTTAATCTAGAAGATTACTGGAATTCCTTCTTATATTTCTTGCTTGCTGCTATGCGTAAATTTTAATTTTAATAATTTAATATTTATTTTATTGAATTTAATTTTAGTTTTAATTCCTGGTCTCTATCACTTACATATTATAGTTAGAGTTGTTATGGGTTCTCCAGACTATTCTTATGATATGCTTACATAAATTGATGATTGAATATATAAATGAAAACACAATATGTTTTGTTGATTTAAAAAAAATAATTTAAAATGTTATCACTATAATAATTTAAACTAGTTAAATTTTGAGTACATATTTTCTTATTAAGTAAAAAAAATTTGATTCAATAATATATAAATCTTACACACGTAGATACTTTTTAATTTTTGAATAATATTAAGCCTATAAGCTAATTATGGAATGCAAGTTTTGAAGTTATCAACCATTTTTTGATATAGTTTTAAAAATATTTTATAATTTGATTGTAAATGAAAATTTTTATATCAAAATACTTTATAAAATTTTATAAAAATAATAAATAAAATAAATAATTTATTTTTTAGTTAAAATTATTTAGTTTATCATAAAATAAATTATTTGTTACTGTTGATATCACTTCAGTTGATAAAATTGTTATTTTAAAAATATTTCAGAATTTTTAAATATATTTATCTATGAATGTAGGTACGTAGGTAGGCATTGGCTTTAAAGCAAATATTAAGAAAAAAAACAAGAATTACTTTAACGATTAATTTGTAATTATAAAAACCATACAAATCCTAAATCAAAATTATAACAAAAAATTGATTGGAATTTAATATATCTTTGAGACTGAAAAAAATTTTTTATCAATAATAAGGAGATGCTTGCAAGTAATTATTAATAAATTAATAAGTTTAATTTACAGTTGAATAATAAAAATTTTTGTATAAGAAAAAATACAGGTTGAATAGAAAATTGTATTTCTAAAATATTATATTCTGTAGGAATAAAATTCATTAGGAAACATATTTGAATTAGGTTTATAATTGAAAGTTAGCATTAACGAACGATGAACTAGAGAAATGTATTAATGGGGAATAGAATTCTCTACAATAAATCCATAGAAAGAAATTAAGAAATTCATCTTAAAAAGCTGAGGGATATTAAATCAAATTTTAGGGCCAAATCACCTTTCAGTTATGAGATTAACAAGAAAAAAAAGGAGTAGCTTCAAGAGACAAAGCACACTGAAATTGAAAGAGAGAATAGGATTCTTTTAGAAAAAATAACAAATATCATGCAAAATAAGGTAGAAGAATATATTATTCAAAAAATTATGTTAAATTGATATTTCTTTTAATCAATCAATCCCTATTAACTACCATAATGCGTTTATACTTAAAGAAGATCTTAATTTGTAGAAAGATAAATTTAAAAAAAAGAGTTCAAACAAATAAAATATATATATTAGCAGTTTTTTTTAAAAAAAATAAAGTTTCAATTTAAATAGTTTTACTTCGATTAATTTTTTACAGTATATTTTTTTAACAAAAGCAAATAACTATGTCTATGAAGCGTGTTATGTCGCCAAAGAGCTTAAATTAAACAGTTAGAAAGAAAAAGCTGGTACAAATTGCAGAAGAAAACTAATTTTTACTGAGACGCTTGTAAGAAAAAAGATCTAATTATGATATTGCATAGTATGAGCAATAATGGGCAAATACTAAGAGCTTCATTAATACAATAACAGGGTATTATTTTTATTTCCAAATGTGTTGATATTTAAAGGCAGAGAGAATTACTACAGAAAATTTTAATATTTAGTCCATTAAGCAAATAACACAATAAAATAATTTGATGATGTATTTGAAGATATTTTTAAATTACTTCTAGGTACTCTAAAACCCCAAAGCAGTCATCCTATTATGGAAGCAGTCCTACTTCTTCTGAAAATGCTCTTATGAACAACTAGAGTTTTTCTCACTCAAGAAACAATTCATTAAACCCTATCAAAAGAAAATCTGTTAAGCTAAATTAAAGCTAACAAGACAATAATCATCTTTATGGGTAACAGAATAGCAGTTTTTCTAATTAAAATGTCAATACTAGCTTAAACGGTAGTTTAAATTCTAATTTTAGAATCAGCTAACCTAGAAGAGGTGAAAGTGCATAAGTATCTAAGAGAAGCATAAGTAATAATTACAATCAGAAAAAGGAGAAAATTCGCCTTTATAAACAGGTTAAAGTTATTGGAAATATCCACTTCGATGTTGAAATTTACATGTTTGATGGAAAAATGATGATTGTGGCTGATGAAATTGAAGGAGAAGAAACTAAAATAATAGAAATTCCTTCAGAAGAAGCTCTTACCTTTTTAAGAGAAGAATGTGACAATAACCTTGACAGCCTGGTTTTAAGGTTAAGACATGCAAATAACCAGCTCTTTTTGATTGGAACAAAAAAATCTAGGGAAAAAGCTTAATAAAATAGTGCAAATAAAAGTAGTAATGGGGAATTTGAACCAGTCCACAATGCTGCAAATTCAGTTTCTTCATAAAGAAATTAGTAAAATGCTGAATAGGTTAACTTTGATGAATCAAAAATCAGCCATGATTAAATAAAATAAAGTTCTAATTCTCAGAATTAAAATTCTAGGTCCTAACAAAGATAAGGAAGCAGCAAAAATAATTTAAAATAACAAAATTTAAATGGAGAAAATAGCTTCAATTAGTAAAATAGTAACTTTTCAAATAACAATAAAAGTATATAAGAAAATATTCCTCGAGGCTCTTAATAGTTTTAAAATGGGTTATCAAATAATAGTGATCATTACAGAAATACAAATGAAGATATTCACGAGAATTTCGATGAGGATAATTAGGAAAGTGTAAATGACCAGCTATAATATGCGCAAAACATGAGAAGTGTTAAAGAAGAAGAAAATGATTATTTTAAAGATAATTCTGCCTATAAATCAAAAGGGTAATAATAATCAATGTCTAAATAAAATAATTTACCTCAAAATTCTCACTAATCAAGAAGAAATGAGTTTGAGGAAAATTCACCAGATAAATATGTTTTTGAAGATGAATAATAAAATGAATAATATGAAAATGAAGAAGAGGAAGGAGAAGAGGAAGAAGAAGAAGGAGAATTAGAGGAAGACTATTATTATAGCTAAAATAAAGAATATTAAAATAATAATAGCAATATTTATTAGTAAAATAATAATTAATACATTAGAGAAAATTTTGCTTTGCAAGAAGAAGAAATTGATATTTGAAAATTAATAAATAAATTAATATCAGTGAAGTGAGTTGGGTTGATAATATAAAATACTACATATTTATTTTAATTAATTAATTAATGATCAATATAATTTCATATTTTACATGAAAACTTAATTAATTTGTTAATAAAAATTTATTTTATCTATTAATAATAAATTGTTTATTTTGGATGGATAATTAAATTTAAATAATGTAAATCAAACTTTTTTAACATAAAGAAAGTATAAAAATTATGAAAAATATTTTGTTAGTAAAGATATTATCTTATATTTGTTAAAATTTTAAGAAAGTAATTTATTTTTATTATTTATTATGATTTAAAATTTATTAATCTCGCACATCAAGCTATAAAAAGGAATTTATTTTCAAGAATGTGCAATTTTTAAGTTTATTAATTTGTTATTTTTGTTATTAATATTTGAGCATTTAAAGCAATTGATTATCCTCATGATGATTATGATTACGATTGTTGTTAGTTTTATTATTATTATTATTGTTGTTGTTTAGGTTTTGCCTATCTTTCTTCGATTATTTTTTAAAAAAGATTTTAAAGAACGGCTCCATATTTCTTTTCAAGTTTATTTATGTTAGTTTAGAGTATGTTGAGTATTTTACATTAAATATCTTTTTCTTATGTATTTATCCAATTCAATAAAGACTTGTTTTATTCACTTAGATCTCTAGCAATCGTTTATAGCACATCCTTATTTGACTCTTCATATTACAAAGAGGAGTCTAAATTCTGAATTTAAAAGTCTTTGGAGGATATTTTGAAAATCTAAAAGACCTAGGTACTATCGAATTCAGAGCAAAGAAGTTTTTGTTATATTACAGTGTATTCAATAAGTGATTTTAAATCCTAGTCACTTATATTAGAGAGGTTAACGCTGTTTATCATAAAGGCATAACCATAAATAAAATTTTACTTTTTTAAATTGTAACATTTATTACTAAAAACAACTCTGATCATTTATATTAGATATATTTCTAATTTTTTTTATTAATTAATTTTTTGAAAAATAATTAATTATTAATTTATTTACCAATTTTTTAAAAAAAAATGATAAAATAAATAAAAAACACTTTTATCTCAAATTATTAATTAGCAACTTCTCAAAATTAAAAAATAGAAAAGTACTTCATATTTCACCGAATCAAAAAAGAATTTATTAGATGAGTTCAAGAGGAAATATTACAAAAATTCAAACCTAAAGGATTATTTCATTTAATGTTAGAGAATAATTTTATGGTGATTGATTTAAAAATGAAATTCACTTTAGTTTATTAAAATTTAATTTACACTTTTTAAAATTTGGATAAAATTATTTAAATTTTAATTATTACATTTTTCTAAAATAGACATACTATATAGTCTCTATTTACCTCAAATTTTAAAAGATTACCTCACAAGTGAGATATTTGGCTAATCTAATTATTTTATCTGCTTATTAATCTTGATAAGTAATTAATTGAAATAGATATTTATTTTCCAGTCTATCTATTTTAAAATAAACTATTAAATTGCTTGAATCCAAAATACCTATCTTAATTATTAAAAATTGAGAGCTATAACATACATACACATTAGTAATAACAAGAAACATTAATTTAAATATTAATTTTATACTCAAAGTAAAATTATATGGAATATATTTGTAAAGATATGTATATTAAAATTAACCAGCATTAAATATTGACTAAATTAAGTATATATGTATGTATGTATATATTTATATATGATTATGTTAATTAATGTTAGAGTGTATTAAATAGTTTTTATATAATTTATTATAATATATTGTAATTTATCTAGCGCTCGAAGTTAAATTTTCAAAATGATTAAGTGAGCAAATCATCTTCTTAGTCATCTACAGAAATGGTTTCTTTATATAAATCATCGTTAGAGCTTTTATCCGAAATATAATCTTCTTATTCATCAATTTATTACTAATCTTAAGAAATTGTTATCTCTGTCTTATCTTCAATTCTTTGTGATAAATTCTTCCAAATATGTTTAGATTTTTTATTATTTTCAGAAGATTAATTATTTATTTCTAACTATTTTTCATATTCATGGATTTCTTTGTTATTATTGAGTTGAATTTCTAGTTGTAGCTAATTGCTTTATTAATTTAATAATTACTAATCTTCTTGTATGTTGTACTAATTGTTAAACACGTTATTTGGTGAACACTTCTAAAATTCCATCTTCAAGTCTTGTGAATACTCGTGCTCCTTATAAAAATTCTTATAGTTATCGTAAGCATTGAAATCACAGACTGAAAAGCAAATATTTTAATTTTAAATTTCATGATCAAAATTTAAATAATCTTAATATTCTTGGCTATATGTTTCGTGGTGCTAATTTTTGTTCTGAATAGTATCTTAATCAGAAAAATGCAAAGGCGATAATTACTATTGCTTAATTATTATTTCTTAAGATTCCTCTCTTTATGCTGTATCAGGGTTGAGAACGAAGGAATTCTACTACTTTTGAAGATTGGTTTAAATAAAATTTCTATTATTTTAATTAAAATAATTAAAATAATTAGATTATAAATCTGAGTCTTATTAATTGTTGAAGTGATTAGTCTAACTGGAATAATAACTAGTGTTGTTTGTTATATTATTGACATTTTAAATACTTTGGTTCTAATTATTAGTATAAGTGGTAGTTTTATTATTATAAAGTAGTTAATTATTTTACTCATTTTTCATATTAGTTTCAATGTTTTATTGCAAATTAACTGTTTGTTAAGTATTATTTTAAGTATGCTAATTTTAGCTGTTCGCATTAAATAAAATTTATTGCTAGTCAGAGTAGCTGTAGCAGTTGTAGTACTAATTATTTATCTTTTGATCACTCATTTATGAAGATAAAAGAGAATAATTGTATTTTTGAAAGTATAAGTTTTAGTCATCTATCATCGCAGCTGCGTTTTCATGGTTTAAATCCTTTTCTGAGTTATTTACTTGCTCTTATTAAATATATTAGCAATCTTACTCTCTAAATATTTAAGGTATTTCATAGTTTTGCTGCATTTAAATTGAATACTATCTAATAGAAGTTGTCTTTTCGTCATTCAATAAATTCTAATTACAGCTCTAATTTAGTTATTCTAATGTAACGCTTTTTTCTTTTTTAGATTAAACTTATTTTTTTTATTTCTATTTTAATAATTTTTGCGTTTTTCTTTACTTTATGATTTTTTTTGATGCAACACTTTTCTGTAGGGTCTGTTATTTTATTTATGGGTTAGATTAAATTAGGTTAACATGCCTGTTATAATTTTAAGGATTTGTTTCCTCACCATCATCGTTATCATTAACATCATCTTCTTCATCTTCTTCTTCCTCTTCCTCATGATCAAGAATAAATTGTGTTTCTGCTATATATATTTCTGCTTGCGCACCTTGCATCAAAGGAGAATAACTAGTTTCATCACATTCATTTAAATTATAGTCGTATTGATTCTAGTCAGATTTAATATCTTTTTTTCTTTTCTAATTTGTAGATTGCTGTGGCTAGTCTTAATATTTATCTGATTTAGTATTCTTTATTGTAGAAGTTGTCCTTTATTATTTTATCCTTCTATTATTTTTCTACTTGCAATCAGTAGATATTTCATTAACTTTGATTTCTTCATTTTTTTAATCTATAATTTCTATTTCTAGCTATGAATGCTATAATTTTTAGATATCTAAATCCTAAGTATCTAAGATTGAAGGCTGTTAGAATTAATTTTTTGCTTTTGAATTTTTTATATTTTATGATTGCTTTTGTTTTGGTTCTTTAATTTATTCTTTAATTACTTCTTAATCTTCTGTTTCACTGCTATCAGAGTCTGATGAAGACAACTGTTTCTAATTTTCATCGTTTGCTATCTAGTTTGTAGATGATTTAGCGTTCTTAAAATTCTTCTTTACTTTGTTTAGCTATTATTTTGGATATATATTTGCCCATAAGTCAAATATATTCTTTAAATTTTATCTATTAGAACTCTGAAAATGCCCTAGAAGTAGCACAGCTGTTATTTTTTTCCTTATTAATGTCATCCAGTCATCTGAGAACCCCTTACTTTAGTTATCACTTAAAATAAGGTCATATAAAAGATTCAAATAATCTTAATGAAGAGAATATTTTTCAATTTAATCGACGTATGCATTCATAAATATCATATATTTAGGTATTTCAGGATCTTAATACCTGTTTTCAGGATCGCATTTTATATTATCTTCAATCTCACTTTTTACTTTTTTAAGAGAATCTTTCTCCATCTTCGGTTTCAGCAGTGTCCCTATTTGATTCTCAAAGAAATAATTTTTAATTGAGTCTATTATTTGTTTGTTAATAAATCTATTCGTTTTCATAAGAACTTCTTTAGTCATAAACAGAAAATTTACACGTATATCTTCAATTACAGATCGTATATCTTTATAAAAATCATCATTTGATTCATTCTAAAGATTGTTCATAGATTACACTAATGTGGAGCTATTTAAATTAATTAACAGTCAAAACACAATCCTTTCCTTAACCAAATTCAAAGAATTAATCAATGGTTTCCTAAAAATATCGTAATATGATTTTGATATAATATCTTGATTTATAATCCAATACTTTAGGTGTGCTTAAAAAAATAACTTCTTAAATAAAAAATAAGTATGACTATGCTTTTATTATTGCTTTAAACTTAAGCTTATTGCTATTAGAGAAATATTTGCCTTAATTATATATAGCAAGAGACTCAAAAAAATGAGGATTAGCAATGATTTTTAAAAATGCTAGTTAATTATTTAATATTTTTGATATGTTTATTAGGTGTTTGTTTTGTTTTTTTTAGTTTTTTTAGGTAAATTGAATGAAATATAAGGAATCAAGCTATTAATATTTTACATAATATATTTCCTTTTGTTTTAATTAATGTATCACATAAAAAATAGAAATTTGTAAATGAAAATGTATGCAAAATAGCTGATAAATAAAAAGTATATCAAAATAAATAAAGCAAAAATGTATGATATTTAATATAAGAATTCATTAGGAAAGCCATTATTTTTGCTTGCTTGCTTGATATATTTTTTACTATCTCTACACATTTTTTTAAATCTAAATTTTAAAAGTAAGAAACAAAGATAAATATTAAATTGCTGTTATAGAATTGCAAAATTTTATATATTTGAATAGTCAAAAGCGAGATAATTAAGATAAATTTATAAATGATGCCTTATAAAGTGTTATTTATTTACTACTTTTAATGTGAAAATTAATAAAAATAATATGGAAAATTTTTTAATTTTATTAAAATTTACTGTTAATCGGTTCATATTACATCAGATTTAAAATTTATTCCCGCAATTTTATTTAAAAAAAAGCTTTATTTTAATTAATTTTTCATTTTTTTTGAAAATCCAATTAATTTTCTCAAAAAGAAGTCAATCAATTTGATAAAAAATATTTTACTTCTATTCAACTTATAAAAATCTAGTTAGTTTTTCTAAAAATTTTACACCTACTTTGTTTATTTACACTTTTTTATTAAAAATTTCTTTTCTAAAATTTGGATATTTAATAAATATTAGCAAAATCTGTATCCAAAGATATCAAAATAATTAAATCTCCAAAAATAATAATAATATATAAGATATTTGAAATGGAAAATAGATTCAAAACAGCAGAACTTTGCAACGGGAATAAGCTCCCTGTGTTTGGGTAACTGATAAATTTAATAAATTTAAGTGGAAGATAACTAACAATATAAAATGCAAAAACAACAGATTAGGAACTTATAAAGTTGTCAGTAAGGAAGAAATGGTAACATTTTTGAGAACTGCACTAGACTTAGGTTACAGACACATAGATACAGCTATTATGTATGAAAATGAAAAACAGATAGGTGACGCTCTATAAGAAATATATACAGAGGGAAAGTATAAGAGATCGGATTTATTTTTAGTCACAAAGCTTTTTAGTAATAAGAATACAAAAGTTGAAGATTAAGTTCGTCAATCTCTACAAAATCTTTAAACAGACTACATTGATTTATATCTTCTGCATTATGCATCTTCTCCTCCAACAGATTAATTCGAACTAACACATAAACCCGTTTTCTAAGTATGGGCAGAATTCGAAGAATTAGTTTCTAAAGGTTTAATTAGAAACATAGGGATTTCTAATTTTAATGTGTAAATGCTACTAGATTTATATTCTTATTGCAAGATAAAACCTGTTGTTAATTAAATAGAAGTCAATGTTTACTGTTAGCAACCACGCTTGCTTGAGCTCTGTAAGAAGTTAAATTTGCACGTAACAGCTTACTGTCCTTTAGGTAATAAATTTTTTAATATATAAATATTTTAAGCTTAAATTTTATTCTATTTTTAAGCGAGATGTTAGAACACGGATAATGATGCTATATTGACTGAACTATCCACAAAATACAAAAAATCAGTATGCTAAATCATGCTTTAGTTCCTTTTAAGCTTAGGTGTATCAGTAATACCTAAAACCTAAAACTTAGGAAGATTAAGAGAAAATATTGAAAGTACAGATTTTTAATTGGATGAGGCAGATATTGTTAAACTCAAAGGATTAAACAAAAACTTTAGACTTATAGATCCCTATGACAGAGAATGGTGGAAACGTGTCCCATATTTTGATTGATTAACTATTAACATCTAATAAAATAATATGCTTTAAGCAAATTTTATTTTAGCTATTTCTTTACTTTAAGTATTTGTTGTTAAAGCAATTTTTAGTAAGGCAAATAATAAAATGAGAATTTTTTGGATAATTTAAAAACATTAAAAAAATAAATCATTTTAAATAATTTAAAATTTCACAAAATTAAAATAAACAAATAAAAAGATAATCATAATTTCTCAAATGAAAAAATACTTTAAGCACTTTATATTTTTAAATAAGAATATTAAAGATAATAGTGATTCTATAATTCTAATAATTTTTTAATTATACTAAGATCTTGAGATAAATTGACAAATAATATTTATTTTAAACAGATTGTTATTAGAGTAAAATATCTCAAAAGATTTTCTAATTTAATGATACAATTTTTTGGAATGAAATATCTAGAAAAAAAAGATTTTTCGTTTAATTTTAATGAAGGTTCTATCTTTTGACTATAAATGAAATTTATCTTAATTTAAAATTTTTAAGAGTTTCTTTAAAATTTTATTTAATTTTTATAATTAATTTTAATAAAATAAGAAATTTAAGTTCAAGTTTATCACAATAAAATATTTGTTTTATCTAAATTTTGAAATAAAAACAAGAAAGTTTAATAAATAATTTTTTTCCTCAAAAATTTAAAAATAAATTTCTTAACTATTTGAAGAAAAGTTGAAATAATAAAATATTCATTCATAGTTTAGTTTATAAAATAAATTCTTCAGAGATGGACATTGGAAAGTTAGAACCTTTTTGTCTTGTTTTGAAGTAAATTTAAATTTACTAAATTAAATTAGATTAAAATAATCAATACCAATAAATATTTATCAACCTAAAATAATTTTGTTATAATAATAATTTGTTTATTTATAAGATATTTATTTAAATTTTAGTAAATTAGTAAATATTAGTAAAGAATATAAAATAATCTATGAAGAACAAATATAACCAATATTATTTGCTATCTATTTATTTACTTTAGTTATAACTATTTTTTTAATTTAATTGTTGAATCTGATCAAAATGAATTTCAATAATACTTTTACGATTTCATAAAACTTTTAAAGATCATTTTTACTCATCTTCTTGTAGTGCAACCAAAAACATATTTAATTCTATCAAAAAATCCCAAATCCTAAATTAAATAAAAATTTTTTATATTTGAAAATATTCATTTTTTTCATAAAGCTTACTTCTTCCTTTGTTGGTTTTTTATTTTCTATTGGACGAAGCTCTTTTTCTTGCTAACGACTCATCTTTTAGCGGACTATTCTACTATCTTCACTTATTGTACTGACAGACACATCAAAATTATTGCTCTTTCTTGCTTGCTATCTTAAAGAAGACTCATTTAGTAAGTCTAATTTTTTTTGGCTTAACCTTCAAATAATTGATTGAATAATTAATTCAGGAGTTTATTTTTAATCTAAAACTTACTTTGTATTTAATTGACTTGAATTAAGCAAAGAGGCTTCTAAGTATGTTCTATTTATCATAGGGTCATAATACTCATCAGTAGATTCATTAATTTTAGAATTTTTCATTTGTATTCTTCTAATCTTACTTAAATTAGACTCCATAGAAAGATCAGCCATCATCTGTCTACTCTAATTCATAGATAAATCATTCTAGTTTTGCAGATTTGTATTTAGCTTGTTAATGCTTTCTTGCATGTTTTTCAAAACCTTTTTGAGATCTGGGTCATCTAATTTTTTCAAATATTAATAAAATTATTTAAATTTAAATAGATTTAATTATTTACTATCAGATCCTTGAGAACTTTCTACAGTAGGACGTTCTACTATTGACTGCAAATCTGGAAAAGACTATTTTTTTATTTTAGGAGATTTAGGTGGTTTTTCAGTTTATTAAGCTGACTAATTTCTTCTACCACTATTTTATTTCTCTAAAGTGAGTTAACTGCTATGTATCTTTTTATCTTATGAATTCATTTTACGAGAATGTGTCAAACCACTGTACTCATCATCCTTTTCTATTGATTTTTATTTTTTAATTGGCTTAGGAGAGGCAGGAGTACGATCTTGCTTTCCTTTTTCTGAGGTTGAAATTCCTAATTGTCCTCTGTTCTAACTTTGTTAAATCTATTTTTCCTGTTATTCAATAAATTCAGCCTGTTTCTTTTCTATATTTTCAAACTTTTTTTACATTTCCGAAATGTGTTTTTGATATTCATCATTCATTGATTTGTACTGCTTTTCTATTTTTTCAAGTTTCTTTTGAGATTCTTACTAAACTTTTTGAATTGATTAATCCAATTTCTCTCCAAATAAGTAAGTCTAATCAGTGTTAGAGTTCATAGAATATTACAAGTCACTATCATCTAAATTTTTCATTTTTTAGTCTAATTTTTACTACTTTTCGTTTAATTATTTTTGCAATTCTAACTACTTTTTAAAGTACTCAGCTTGTATTTCTCTAATTTATTCCTCCATTTTCTATTCATATTACATCAAAGTGGACATTTAATTTTTTTCTAAATTCTAGCAGTATTGTTATAAATCTCTATACTGTTCCTCAAGTTCTTTTTATTTTTGAACATACTCTTATTCTGCATCTCTTTGCTTAGTAATAAAAGAATAATCGTTATTATCACCTTGAGCTCTCAGCCTAGATATTTCCTCTTCTTTTTCTTATAGCCTATATTCAAATTCTCTCCTTTTAGTGCTCTCCCTTTCCCTTAACTTTTTTTCGAATTCTTATTATTTTTTTTCAAATTCTTCCTTGAGCTCATCATATTTTTACTCATAATCGCTTTTTAGCTCTTCATTCTTCTCTTAAAGTTCTTACTACCATCTTTTGTAAAGACCTTCTTACCCCTTTTCCAAATTTTTAGTTTTCTCTTTTAAAATTTATTACTCCCTCTCAAGCTCATTTTATTTCTTCTTGTAATCAGCCTCAAGTTTCCTGCATTAATAAAAGGTTGAATTAAAAAATTTTCAATTTATAAAAAGTAATATAAATTTTTAGAAATAAATTGAAAATAAAGTTGTACTTTATCTTTTCTTCTTGCTCTGTCTATAAAGCACTGTAGTTTTCTTAAAGGAATGAGTATTACTCTTACATTTCATATTTCTACTTCATTATGCCAGAGATATCCATATTATTATTTTCGATACTCTCCATTTCTTTTTGACGAATTCTTTCTTCGAATTATCTTTGTTTCTTTTCAAATTCACTATAAAGATCCTTTTACTTTGCTTCATACTCTTGTTATAGCTATTAAACAGCATGCTCTATATTTTTCTTTATTGATTCACGTTATTTCATGCTGTTTTACTCTAGCTGTGAATATTTTTCTAAAATTACTTTTTGATTGGCTTCCATTTCTTTCTATTTATCCTAATATTATTTTGAAAGCTAAGCATATTTTTTTTCATGCTCTTTTTTTAGCTCGACGTATGACTATTCTAAGCGTTAAAATTATTCTTCGTGGCGTTAACGATGCTCACATAACTCTTCATACTACCCATTTTTTTGTCTTAAAATTTTTTCAAACTCTTAGCGTTTTATTGAATTCCTTTCTTTAAGCCTATCCTCGAATTCAGTCTATTACTTTGAAAATTCTTTTCTTAGGTCCTTCTAAATGTTTATGTAATCTTCTTAGAGGGAAAGAGTTTTTTACTCAATTTGTGCCTGCCAAGAAGCCAAATATTCTTGCTGCTCTTGTACAAATTTATTGTATTATAATCTGAGTTCTTGATAACTTTTTTCCTATTCAGCTTACTTAATTTAGAATTCTTTTTCTAACTCTCTGAGACGCTATTTCTATTCTTACTCAGCACGCTTAAAGTTCGTTTCGATTTATTCATTTTACTCTTCGAAGCACACTCTTTTTCTTTCTTCAAACATAATAAAAGATTCTTCTGTAACAGAGTCTTACTATTTCTTAGCCTATAAAACCTTTTCTAAGTCATTTTATCTCTTTTACATGATGATTTCGAATTCTTACTTTTTCTATTCCATTTCTTTTAAAAGAGCTTCCCTTTAATTTTTATAATCTTATTTCATCTTATCAGCATGTTCTTGCAAGGACTCTTCCCATTTAGATTATTATTAATTTTAATTTTTGTTAAGCTAAGCTAATTATGCTGTTAACTACTTTTACTCTTTTTCTACCTATTTTTACTTTTTATCAAATTCTTCCTTCAATTATTCTTAAAGAGTTAACTGATTTTTTTCCATACGAATGTATGATTACTCTAAAGCAGAACATTGTTCTTCTATGTACTTTTTTTACTCTTCCAAAACACTGTTGCCAGATTCTTTGTAAAGTTTCAGTTCTTTTTCTAAATTTTTACGTTTAGAAGCTTCTTATTCCCTCATTTGAGTTTCCAATTAGAGATACTTCCTCTCCATTTCTTATTTTAATTATAATTGCTTCTTTTCATAATCTTTTTCTAGCTGAGCAGTTCTATCTTCCAGCTATTACCTAATTTTTTCCTACTGGTCCTTTTATGTTTATTCTAATTTCTTTTATTCTTTTTAAAATTCTTCATATTTTTTTAATAGTTCTTTTTACTTTTATGATTATTCTTTTCTCATATCCTCTATTTTTTTATCTTGATCTTGCTGGAGGTTCATAAATGATTATTCAAATCTACTACTTTCCTATTACATACCAATATCTTTCCATTTATCTTCGAAATCTTTTTGTTTTCTTTCTTGCTCTTTCAGAATTTCTTTTTGTTTCCTATCATATTCCTTTTTATTTTACAACAATTTTTTAATATTAGATAGCTAATGTTAATTATTTTTAATTATCTACCTTTTATAGCTTTTGCTATTACTCTAGCAGTTACTACTACCAAGCTTAGGCTTGTTAAGTTTGTTATGATTCTAGTTTAAGATACTCCTTTTCTAGTTTTTCTTATTGTTTTTAAAGATCTACTTACTTTTATTTATATTCTGAAATGACTTTTTCATTTTTTTGTTGCATCTCTTTTTCCATAGTTTTATATTCATTAATTTATTGTTTTTGCTGCTACTACAATTCTTTTATTTGATTTCTTAAATATTCCTCATATTATCTATTTTATTCTAACTACTCTGCAGCATAAATTTAAGAAGAATCTTTAAGTTATTCATTTTCTTTTCTTAGCTCCTCTAAATCTTTTTCTATCAAAGCAACTTGCTCTTTTTATTCTCTCTTCAATTTCTCAACAAATTATTACATCATTTCCTGTTTTTAGTTTTTAGACTTATTTTTAATATAAAAAATCAAAAAAATTAATTTAATTACATGATTTGCAAATTCTGTTTATTTAAAGTCAATATTTTTAGCATTTCTCGACATTCTTGGTTTCATTTATATTTCTTCTTCTTAAATTGGCTGTATACCAGAAAAGGGATCAGCCTTTTCTCTGATAATGTTAGTAGTTTAAAGAAAAGCACTTTTGTCTGATATTATAGACAAATCATTTGGAAAAGAACTTAAGCTCAAATCTAAAGTCATATCATCACCACCACCTTGCTTTACAATTTAAATACCTGACTACTATCCTTTAAATGGATGAGGAAAGTTTCTATTGGACTAATTTTCAACTCCTGAATTTGAATCTTATTTTTTTGGCTTTTCAATTGGAGACATTTCTTTAAGATTGCCTAAATTTGATTAGGTGTTTGCTGTGTTTGAGAAATCAAATTTTTAAGCATTAATAGGGGAAGCTGGATTTCTATTATTAATAGGGGAAATTGGTCTTTAGTTATTTAAGCCAGACCCAACAGGTATATTTTATTAGTTATTAGTATTTCTAATTGGAGAAGTATCAAATATTCTTTTGTTATTTGGTGTTTTATTTAGTTAAGAAGTATCAATTTTACTTATATCAGACTAAGCATTTTAAGGCTAAGGGTTATTTCCTTATTAATCTATTCTATTATTAGAAGGTCTATTAGGAGGAGCATTATCAAATATTTTTTATCTGTTAGGAGATTTACTAAGATTAGTTTAATCTAAGTTACTTATATTATTAGCAGACACATTATTAATATTACTGCTTTCCATTCTGTTATGGGAAGGTCTGTTAATTGGTGATGTATCAAATATTTTTTGTCTATTTGGTGATTTATTTAATTACGAAGTATTCATTTAATTAGTATTTTAATTTATGTTATTTTATGAAATATTGCTACTATCCATGCGGTTATGAGACTATCTTCTAATAGGAGAAGCATCGAATCCAGCTTATCTTCCAGTAGCTCTATTTAAAGTAGAAGTATCGATTTGATTTACACTCGTGTTTTGCTGAGTATTATTTTAATTTGTTGTGCTAGTATCCATTCTGTTGTTAGAAAGTCTTGCTGGAGGAGTAGTATCAAAAATTCTATTGTTTGATTTTCTGCCTTAATCTATATTTGAGGTGTTATTAATTGTGTTATTCATATTACTTGTGTTAGTATTCCCAAAAATACCCTATCGAGATGGAGACTTATCATTTATATTATCTGCAGGTTTAATAAAATTGGTTGCCCCTGGGCTTATGAAAGAATTCTATCTTGAAGGAGATTTGTCTGTATTATTTTCTTAAGGTTTCAAAAAGTTAGTGGCTGAAGGATCAATAAATGAATATTTTCTAGATGGTGACACATCATTATTATTATTATTCTATGCTTGAAAAATTCCTTGTCTTGATGGAGATTTATCTAAATTGCTATTCTATTACTGTTGATTATTGAATATCCCTTATCTTACAGGAGATTTATCTTAATTTTAACCTAAATGAGATGGTCTATTTCCTACTTAGTTAACTTAATCGAAAGGTTTTTAAACATTGCTAGTCATCTAATAATTCCCTCTGGCAGCAGAAGTTTATTCATGAACGATACTAATATCGTTGTTGCTTTAATCCACTAAACTTTAGTCATTTAAATTTTACTTTTCTAAAGCAGCTTTTTAGAAAAGAGTAGAGTGATTTTGAGGAATTCTATTAGGACTTACTGACCTATTCATAGTTGTATTTCCGCTCATAGAACTTGCATCTAATTAGCTTTTTCTAGGAATCTAAGAGATACTTCGTCCATTATTACTTATTCTACTTTGATTTGGATCTCCAAAAATTTATGATTTATTCTATCCTTGCTAGCTCAGCATACTTGTATTGACACTTGTATTATTTGTATTTTCAAACAATGTCTTGAATGTTGGTTTATTTGGAGAAGTTCCAACTTGGCGGATAGGGCTTTTTGATGCGTTATTTGTATCTAATTACTCATTTTAGCCTCCCCTTTTTTCATTAGCAGTTTATTTTATCTCATTATCTGCAGTTGCATTTAGCTAAACCAACAATCCATTTTCTATTTTCCAGTTTTGCTTTTTAAGCATCTATTAACACCAAGTATGGCTATAAATTTAATCAATAGTTAATCTCTTCTTACTGTCCATATGCAAAATTTTTTAAATCAAATCTTTCACTTCAGGTGAACATTTCTTAACATATTATATTCCATTTTTTTCAGCTGCCTTCATTTCTTCTATCATTTTAAAAGTTTAAGATCCTTGTTTGCTAAAAGGAGGAAACCCATTAAGTAGCTCAAATAGCAGAACACCTAAATATAAATCAAGAAAAGGGAAAAACGTTTAAAATAAAATAGTTTTTATTTTTTTAAATAGCTAAAATTAAAATAAACCCAACAAATTTTGCTCAAAATTTAATGCTTGTTTTCGATTAATAAATGAAAATTAAATTTATTTTATTTTTTTTAAATTAATTTATGTTTTGATTACCTAATGACCAAATATCAACTGTTTAATCGTGCTACTCAAATCGTATAATTTCAGGGCTCATATAATCAGGTGTACCACATTGAGTTGAACGCTAATCAGTAAATTATGTACTCCATCCAAAGTCACATAATTTAATGTTTCCATAAGAATCTAACAATAGATTTTCAGGCTGATTTATAAATTAAAATAAAAATATTTAAATATCTTAAAGAAATCTAAAATTTTATTTGATAGAATTATGAAAGACAATTAAATAATTAATATAAAGTTCACTTTTAGATCTCTGTGTATGATGCCTTATTTATGCAAATAATCTATAGCTAAGCATGATTAAATGAACAAATAAAAAGCTTCTTCTTCTGTTATGTTACGCTTCTTCTTTAAGTGTTAGAAAACAGAACCTTTTTCTGCATATTCAAGGACAAAATAAACATTATTTGAGTCTTCAAATTTATGATAAAAGCGAAGGACATGTGGGAAGTTCAATTTTTTTTGTAGTTTAATTTCTTTTTTCATCTAGTCGACATAGCCTCTCATCTTCAAATTTTTCTTATTAATCTATTAAATTAATTGTACTATTTTTATTTTGTTTAACTAAATTAAGTTGAATTATAGAAAATTATTTTTAGTCAGAAATACTTTGACGTTTTTATTATAAAAACGATGTATTTACTTAACTACTACTTAGATTAAATTTTCTTTAATTTTTTTTGGAATATTTTTAAAAGCAAACTAAACTGAACGAACAAACATCTATCAATTTATCTTTTTATAATTTAATAAATAGAAGTATAAATTTTTACAATTTTTAAGGCAAATAATTTTGAAGTTGCCTTTTCTTTGATGAGTTTTACTTCTCCAAAAGCTCCTCTACCCAAATCTCCATTACTTTTTTTAGGTACATTAATAAATTCATAATCATCTAAAGATCTTATTCTTTTTGATTGTGACATTGTGCTTTGATTAACGCTATCATCTATCAATTGAGTATAATCAGGATTATTTTTTTTGTCTGAACTTCCTTGATTATCTTTTTATCCACATTTATGATTAGCTCTTTAATATAAAGATTATTTTATATATGTCCAATTTATATAAATAATTTTTCTTGCAAATATCTTATTTTTAAAAATCCTGTTTTTATCCTAAAAATGTATTATATTTACTTATCCATATCTAAGCATTCTTGAGAGCAATAAAAAACTTCATAACACCCATAACAAGGTTTATAGATGATGCTTTAATTAGCCTATGATTTGCTTTCTTCGTTATAAATGCACTGCTTACGATTGCACTTAAACATACTATCTAACTGATTTAAAATTTAATATCTATTATGTATTAATATAAAGCACTACTTCTATTTTGTAAATTTTTCTAAGACCTATCTCTCAAAAAAAATTTAAGTTTATAAATATCAATTTTTGATTAATTTAATTATAAAAATCAAACCAGTTTGATAGTTTAATTGACCATTCTATTTTAGTGTGAAATAATATCAAATTCTTCTTTTTTGATAAAAACCTAAAAATAATACAATCTATTTCTTTATGAATTACATAAAAAAACCAAATTTTGTTAGCATTAACATTTGATTCAGTATTTCTTTATTGAGCAAAATGGTGTCTTAAATTTAGTATATATTAGCATAAAATATAAACTTATTTTTTATTAGACTCAAGCTTGATACATAAAACTGATTTTTACATTTAATCATATAAAAAATGTATGATTAAAAAATAAAATAAATATAAAATATATCTTTCTTATTTATCATATTTATGAATATTACAATTAAAATTAATTAGACTATTACAGATTTTTTAAAAATTAATTTTTAGAGTAAGATATCAATCATGTTTCTGATAAATTTTATTATTAATATCAAATATTGTTCTTGGACTTCTAAATGTGATTAAAAATTAATTAGTTTTTGTTAGTGTTAATTACAAAAGAAAGAAATTTACATAATTGAATATTAAAAATATATTTTTGAGGTTTAATGGAAGGTTAATAAATGAATTAGTTATAATTATGAGAATAATGACATTTGACTAACCATATTAAATGGATTTTCAGCTATCTCATTCATTTATTAAATTTTAGTTACATGTTATAACTAAAATATTAAATCAGACCCAATTAATTATATTATGAGAAAAATATCCACTCCACACAGCCAAATATATTAATTTTGATTAATTAAATTAACTTAAAATATCTATTCAATTCATATTCCATTTTGTTAATTTTTTGTATATTTTTAGCCATAAGGCATACCAGCCTAATATCAACAAAACCAAACTTGATTGAATAATTTTATTATTAAAAATTTTTAAAACCATTTTAATAAGCAAAAAATATTTACCAAGTGCCTTTTTGTAAAATCAAATACTACTTACTTGTTTAAATTAAACAAATTATAATTAATAATAAATGAAAAATTCCAAAAATGCTTTATATTTTTATTCTTAAATTGAACTAAATTTTAATAAGTTAATTATATTTTCAATATTTTTTAAAATTATTTTTTTCTTCTTAATACAAAATTGGCAATATTTTCATTGTTGATATTTTTTAAAATGATCTATCCTTTTTGTTTTAACAAAGTTGTTAATTGCTGATTTACTGTTTCATAATTTATTTTTTAATTTTGCTGTAAATAAACAATTAGGAAATGCTTGATAATTAATTTGTAGCCACAATAACATAAATATTTTTAAAAGGATAATTTACATCATTCTTATATTAATTATTAAATATTCTTCAATTCAAATCAAATGAATACTTATGGTAAAAATTTGAATTAAATTCACAAATCAATTACATCACTCATTAATTCGACTTATAATAAAATTTAATGATCTCCTCAACATTAAATTTGATTGACTAATTCCATAAAATTTAAGCTAATTAAATACATCCATTATAACTTTAATAAAGAAATCTTATATTGCGAAAATGCATTGTATAAATGTTAAGTAAAGGAAAATAATTATGATTTATTATAACCATAGAATTATTGTAGAGACAAATAAATAAATACATTTAATACATTTATAAATAAATAAAAACAAATATTAAGTATCTATCTATTTATTCTATGAATTTGTTGGAAAGTAAAAGAAGAGCAGTACGCTCGATTTCTGAATAGTCATTTTAAAAACAAAATTATAGGTATCAAAATTAGTAAGAAGAGCCTTCCTATTAAGATAACTAAAAATCTTATTTGAATGCTAGTTCTTTTATAGCTATGCCCAAAGGAAATTTTTTTGATTCTCGTAAAAGTTAATCAATTATTCATAAATAACCCATCTAAAGCTAAAATAAATCCTTAAATGACATTTTGAAATTAAATGCTAAAGTAAAAGAAGATGAAGAAAAAAGTTTATAAAAAACAAGAAACATAATATCCAACAGCATAGTTAGGGATTATGCTAAGAATCCAGCCTAAACAGAAAGGAGTTTAAATTCTAGAAGTAATAATAATACTACGTATTAAACAACTAGAGTCTAAACTTCTTATTTAAGAGGACTAAGCACTGCTGGAACAGCAGGAAATGATGTAAAGTTTATGAAATTTTACAATTTTGAAGACTTTCTTGAAAAGACAAAGCTACAGATTCTTTCTTCTTAGTAAAATCAGCAATAAACCTAAACATCTATGCAGAATCAATAAAAATTGAAACCACAACTATAAACAGTATAAAGTTATTAATTGTAGCAATAACAATAACAACAGCCACAGCAATCTTACTAAAATAGAGGAGTTTTAAATGTATAAAAAGCTTACTTAACAAATCTTACTCATGTTAAAAACTAAAAAATTCAGCCACTTACCCTTTAATAGAAAAAGGCAGTTAGCAGTGCAGAAGATTATTACAAATATTTATCCCAAAGAAATGAAAAAATAAACAAAAATTAAACAGGATAAGAGAACAATTATACTTTACCTTCTAGATAGCCTTCGCTGGATTAAATTTACGAGAAAGTTTTCTAAGAATAAAAGTAAGAAGAAGAATAGTATTTGAATTCCATAAAGGCTAAATAGAATTAGAAACAACAAAAATAATAAAACTTTTAAGCAGAAGCTTTCAAGATAAATGTAAAAATTATAATCTTTAACAAAACCATAATAAAATTATTCTTTGTTTTTATAAATTTGAATAGAATTAACCTAAATAAACATAAGTCCAAATTCTTAGGCTAAATGATAATAATAATTTTGACTAGTAATCATAAATATCAGAAGAGAAAAGTTTCGAAATGGAGTCCTCAATTAAAGGTTAGATATTTTTTAAATAAATATTAAATGAATAATTTAAATATTATTTTAGAAAATGTGTAAAAAATTAAATTTCACAAGATTTAAATGACTGATAAAGATAAAAATCAACCTGAGTATTATGAAGAATATATGAAAGAAATTAAGGTTTCTGTAAAGATGGAACATGAAATGATTAACATAGAGGCTGAACTTGGCAAAATTGAAAAACCAGAAATAGTGAGTATGTAAATTTAAATTTTTAAAGAGTGTCCTTTAGAGTTCTAGGCCTTAGAATTCAAGGAAGTTTATGAGCTAACTGAGAGTCCAAGCATAAAATATATAAAATGCTTTAACAATTAGAAAAACAGGGAGGAAGTTATTGAACTATTTGAATGCTAAAATATAAATTCTCATCTGTACTATTTCAAAAATTTAATATTAAGATTTCTTTTGCAAAATAAAGGAATAACTCCAGCTTCATTAATTCCTAGTTTTGCTCTGTCTAATAACATAAATTCAAATAAAATAATTATTATAAATGTCTTCCCTATCCTTATTCCGATAGAAAGTATTATTCATTTTAGGTATTTTGCTAAAAAGCCTTTCCCTGAAAAACAGCTTTTGACTATGATGAAATCTATGATATTCTAAATAAAATATTTATATGAAAATTATAGATTATCAGTAGGTTAAATTAACACGGAGAGCATATTTTTAGATTGTTAAGATTATCAATTAAAATTTTTCAATTTATCATCTGCTTCTATTCATATATTACCAACGTAAACAATAAATTTATTTTAAAATATTACTATATATTTATTGTGCATGATAAAATTTAATAATCTAAATAATGTAATAATAAAGAAGAATGAGCTAATATTGGAACAGTAGTTCTCTAATGAAAGACTGCTAAGAGCTTGGTCAATGCTTTTTCATGTTAAAAAATTTAATGACTCAAGAAAGAATGAGTGAAAAATCAGATAGCTACTCAATAGAATCAATCCATGAACTAGAAGATAAAAAAGACTAGTTCAGCTCTGAAATAATACTTGAGCTGCTTAAAATACAGAAGGTATCATCAGAGGCAGAAAATCAAAGATAAGAATATGATCCTTTTAGAAGAATAAATTACATTTTTGAAAAACAGATAAAAGATTATCAGTTAGAAGTCATTGATCTCGATTTTAAAAATTTGGATATTTTCATGAACGCAAGAATTTTAAAAGACAATCAAACGTTTTCCCTGTACTACGAGAAAACACTTCAGCCAATAAAATCAATAGCTTATAAAAAAATAAAGACTCCTTCAGAAAAGTTGTCAGAGCTAAAAGCTTGTCTTGAGAATTGGAAAATTCACCTTAAAAACAAAGTAAACTCAACAATAATTTAAATATTTATCTAATGATAGACACTTTAAAAATAAAATTTATTTTATTAGAGTTTTTTTTAAAAAAAAATATTAAGAGTTTGATTTGATTTTTAGATTTAATTTTATAGAAAAAAATAATAACTTTCTAAATTGTTTATAAAAGGAGTTTGAGTCATGCGAAAAATATGGCGACTACTACATTTAGAATGTAGATTAAGAAGAAATGAATGAAAAATAAAAACTGAAATTAGCTAAAATACTTTCAAAGTAAGGAGGAGTCAAAATTGTAATGTAAAAGTATGAATAAGGAAGAAGTTACTTGTAGGAAGGCTTAGCCATATTTAACTCTCTTAATTAAAGATATTCTCCAGATTGTGTGATGATTATAATCGAATTAGCTAAATTGGATTTGATTTATGAAAATTAAATTAATTGTGAATCTGCTGCAAGCTATCTTTTAGAACTCTACTTTGCTTAATTGCTCGGGGATGAATCATAAATTTAATGGGAATTCAATTTGGTTACCTAAATATTAGAATTACTTTCTATGCTTGCTTCGAAACTTAACATCTATGAAGTTTAACCATTCTTTTATCAATAGATTATAAATTAGATGAGAATAAAGCTAGAGTAGTAGTCCATTTTAGTAAAAAGTAATATCATTGTTGATTATTACATAAAATCTGCTGATTGCTATTAGGAATGCTCGAACTTAAAAGAAGCAGCCAAAACCCTTGAAAAATGTATAGTTTTTGCAGAAAATGATTAGTATCTAGAAAAAATTGCTAGTAAGCAGTCTTAAGTTCTTTAAGAAGCGAGAGAAATAGCTTAAATTGAAAAAGTAAAAATTGAAGAATAAAAAAATTATTTGGTTTGTTTATTTTGTCAAATTTTAAATTAAATTAGGTAAATGAAGCAATTTTTGAAAAAATAGAGGAGTTTAGAAATAAGTTAACTCATTCACTCAACCCTGCTTAACCTGATTATTTATCTTACTATGATATATTTGAATAATATTTTAATTATATTATTTCTAATAACATTTAAACTGATGAGCAATTTATTTCTGAATTGACTCAAGCCTCATCAATAGTAGGAGGAAATTAAATAAAGTAACCTTAAAAAGCTTAAAAATATCTTCTTAAAGCTTTAGAAAAGCTATTTTAATCAGAAAATTTTAGCTAAGAAGAGCTGAAGACTATGAAATTAGATATTTATGAAAAAATAGGTCTTTATAGTTTTGAATAAGACCAAGACTTACTCGCATTAATGTGGTTTTTGGTTTGCATTTAAATCAGACTCTAAGATCTTAATAATAACAATTAATATGATGAATTTTATTTTAACAACTTAAACCAGGTCAGTAAATGCTCTCTAAGATTAAAATATAACTATGTTTACATAATAATTTAGAAGACAATAGTATCAAAACTTAAAAATGAGCAAGAATAACTTAAAATTTTGACGAATATTACAAAAATGAACATTGACATTGCAAATCTTACAGATGGTTTTCAATTTAACGAGTTAGCAAAAAAGCTTGCAGAAAAATTGAAAGATTATTCCACTCTTTAAAATATTCAAACTTATAGACTAAGCTTAATTAGTAAAATTCCAGATTCTGAAGAAGCAAAGGAGTATTTGAAATCTTTGAAAACAAGCATTGAAAAGCTCATCTAAGAAGGTCAATTAAATGAAGCTGTTTAACAGTATCAAGAGTATTTTAAAATAATAGAGGCATAAAAAGATCCAAACTTCAGCATTTAAACTGTGGAAGATTACAACGAATATGCTGACTTGATTTGGAAACAAGGAAATAAAAAGCAAGCGATGACTTGTAATTAAAATTTATTAATCATTTTAAAAATTTATATTTTATAAATTATTTTTATTAAAAAGAATTCAAAAAAGGTTTGAAGGTTTAAATAAAGCTATTTGGACTCAATGAACCAAATACTCTCAAGAACATTTAAAATGTAGGTATTTTGTATTATGAGTTAGAGATGCACGAACAAGCCTTAATTCTCTTCGAAGATATTCTTAAAACTCTTAGAAGATCTAAAATTTATAACACATAATACTTTTAAGCCCTAGAATATGAGGCAAACATTTACAAATAACAAAAAAATATTGATTAATCTCTTGTTTGTCTACATGAACTAAGAGATGTAATCCAAAAATTTCCTCCTAAAAATCCCTAATTCAACAATAAACTGTAAGAAATTTCTTTTGAAATCGGAAAATTGTATAGTGAATAAAGAAAATTTTATGAAGCTGAACCTTATTTTAGAGAAGCTCTAAAAATAAAAGCAAAGCTATAAAGCAATGATGCAAATATAATAATTCAAAAGTACCTATACGAGTATAGCTAGTGCTTGTTCCAAGTAGGTAATAGCTTAGAAGCTTAAAATGTATTCAAAGAATAAGTAGAGACTTGGAAAAGACTCCGAACAATCAAACCAAATCAAATGTAAATGTACTTAGATGATTATCATGAACTATTTTTTAATTATTCTAGAATATCAAATATGTTTGATATTCTTTCAGAAATAAAGCACAACTTTGAGTAGAAAAATGTAAAAACTAATATCTAAACTAATGAGTTCTATAAAGCTCTTTGTGTTAAACTTGCTGAGATAGAAACTCACTACCAAATAAAGTGATTAACTAACTATCAATTCTAATTTAAAAAAATAACTTTCAATTAAATTTTATATACATTGAAAGGTAGCTATCTATCCATTCTTTTTTCTTAATCTTAAATTCTAAACTTAATTTACTAATTGTATTTTCCATAATTAATCATAAAATTTTATAATTTGTCAAAAAAATAATTTAAAATTTAGCATTTCACTTGATTAACATAAAATTTTTAAAGTATCAATACAAGATTTATGTTTTTAATGTTAAATATACAAACATTTTATCTGTTTTTATGCTTAATATTTGGAATTGAAATATTGGAAATTTGAATTTGTTTTTCTTTTTTTAATGTTTAAATTGAATAAATTTATTTTGAGTTTTGATCTATTTAAATAAACCATAAAATATTTAAAATAATTTTTAATTAAGAGTAATCAAGTATTTTTTATTTTATTTTCAAAGAGGATTTTATTTGATGATTTATTTATTTCTTTTCCTATATTCTTTTTAGAAAGAAAAAAAAATAATTGTATAATAATTTACAAATGTTATTTGCTATTTTATAGACCATGTAAATAAGATAAGAATAAGTATAATTCAGTGGATAAACATATTTGATAATAAAAAAATGGCACATCATAATATTTGCATTTAATTAATTTAACTTTATTACTTCAAATATTCTCCACATTTATAAACCTTTGAAGTATTTTTCTTATCTTTAATATTTTATATTAATTTAAGATTAAATAATATTTCATAGTTTGAGTATTTCATGCCTCAAATTAATGGTGGAAAATAAAAAAAAATATTTGTCCATAAACCAATAGTATATATTGATTATAAAATAGTTAGAAATATAACAGGAAGGCAATAATTTCCATATGCATCTCAAACGTTATTTAAATTTTGGCAGACTTTTTGGTGTGATAAAATTATGGGAATATCAAAAAAACTGAAGGTAATATATAAATGAATAGAAGAAATAATTACTAATAAAATGTGAACTTAAGCTTTTAATAAATATTTATAAAATTATTGCTTAGATGGTAAAATTTAAAAAGAATTTAAAATAAATTTGTAAAATTTTCATTATTAATAATAATTATAATCAGTTGACTTCGTTTGCAATAATAAAATCTCAAAAATTTTAATTTTAGTATTAAATAACAACACCAACCACTGTAATAAATAAATAAATCAATTAAAAATAAAAAAGGTATTAGCATTCTTAAACAAAAACTAAAGTAAATAATAATTAAAGGAAAGTAAAATGGCTTAGAATGTAAATGGAACATAAAAATAGGATACCCAAGGAGGGTACAAGCTTAATAGAAAAACAACTAAAATAGAATTTTTATCTTAAGAAAATTAGCAATTAAAAGAGTAGGTGTAAGAATTATAAAACATTATCAAGCTTAATAAAGAAGCTTTGAAAATAGCAATGCAACCTAACATAGATAACACTTAAAATTCTAATTTCAATAATGAAAATTCTTTTTAGAAATCGAATAATATATCTACTAATGATAATTCTAAAGCTCTTACTCTCATACTAAATGCAATGTATTAGGAAAATGAATCATTAATCAAAATTAATGAAAAACTCGCAGAAGAAAGAAATATAGCTCAAAGCAGAGTAAAAACATTAAAATGATTGTATTAGTTAATATTCTAATTTCAATTAGGCTCTCATTAATGAATAAATATCAGAAGCATCTTAAAAACACGAGAAAGAGCTGATTTAGGATTTAGAAGAAAAAGTAATGAATTTATCAAAGAAAGTGAAGGAATAAGAATAACAAATATATTCTTATGAAAAAATACGTCCTGACTATGATGAAATTAGTGGAATTGTTATCAAATATAGAGATGTATTTTCTTTAATATTTTTATTTTTATGAGCATTGAATTAAATGCTGTTTTTTTTTAAGCATTTTAATTATCTGAATATACAAAATAATATTTACATTTGGAATAAATAATAGGTTATTAACATTAACGACTAGACTATAAGATTGCATGATGAAAATGAAAGATTAAATATGATTATTTTAAAATTGACAAGAGAAAATAATAGCATTAAATCAGATAAACAGGACCTAGTAAAAATTAATATGGTAAATAAATGATTTTTATTTTGATAAAGGAAAGATTTTAATCAATAACTTTTATCAAAACAGCAAATGAGTAATGAAATTCTTAGATTAAAGGCAGCTTTAGCTGCACCTCATGGAAGATAGGCTTATACTGCTAACACAAATTCAAACGTGGCTATAATTGATGAAGCTACCAAAGGAAAATAACTTATTAAAAGTAATTAAAATTGAAAAATATATTTGAATGGCTGGAACATATATTTTATTTTTCTAAATATAGTTCATAAGAAGTTGATGAAGAATGATAATAGTGATGAAGAAGATTAAGACGATGAAGAAGATATGGAATCTGAAATTGATGTACTACCTGAAAAAGCCACTCTTTATACAGAGATTGGTACTACAAGCACAAACCCAAAACCTGGCTTGGTCATACCAAAACTTGATTTAGCAAAAGCTTTAAAAATCCAAGAAATAAATGCAAAAAAATCAACTATGCAGTAACTTTAGAAGCAGTAAGGATCAGATATTGGAGCAGTTTGCCAATAACTTAAAAAGTAACAAATCATTTATAAAATAAATCAATAAATAATTGACATTTTATTAGGGTTGAGGCAGACCTAACTATAGCTAAGAAAAACTTACAGAGAGAAATGCTTTTAAATAAAACTTTATAAATAGAAAACGAAAATTTAAAGAGATTTAATGTAGAGTTAGAATCAAGAAATGAAACTCTAGTTGCTTCTAGCTAAATGTATGAGGAGAAGTGGCAAAAAGTTTTTTTAGCGTTTTAATTTTATAGAGATTACTATAAAAAAACAATATCATAAAATTAGCAGAATTCTTAAAATTTGTAAATATAAAGAAGTAATAGATCTTAAAACAAAGGTGATAAAAGCATGATAGGTATAGATATATTAAATTCTTCTTCCTACACTACTACTCACAATAGATATTTGTCATATAACGGTAATACATTGGTTTAAAATATTAACATAAATGACTCATAGCTCAACATGGATCCAGATAAACTTCTAACTTCAAAGATGATATCTCGTAAAGAACTAGCAAATCAAAAAAATATAGATTAAAAGAGCATTTTAGACTTAAATAATAATGAAATAAATTTAGATGAGGAGATATACAAAATAGATCCTTTATCTCAAAAAGAATATGCAAAAAATTACTTACTTAATATAGCAAAAGAAGTGTATGGTATATTCAACAAAGTAATTTGATTTCTAATAAATTAGATTAAATTTTTTTAATTTATAAATTCTAACTCTTATTAATAAATAGCAAAGATAAAGTAATTTATCACCTAAGAAATCAAAAGGAAAAAATACTATGCAAAATGAATATAAATTAAAGCGCTCCTTGAGCAATCCTCTTGATTATATGAATGATTAAGGTAAAGAGATGGTCATTTAAAATAATTATCAAAACCTTGACAGAAGTGATATCGGTGCAGGCTTGAGAAATTTTACTACATAAGTTGGTCATGATTAAATGGAATCTCGCTCATAGCAAAAATATAAGGAATTAAATGATGTTATCAATAATTAAGAAATATTAATATAATTTACTGAATAGACAGATGAAAAATATTCCAATAACTTAACTGGCCACACTCCTGTCAAGCCATAATAATTAAATGATTGAAGAATTTAAAAAATATAAAATTAATTAGAACTCGGAATTTATTTTTTTTAAAAAAAATAAAATATTTTATAAATAATTTAATATTTTAGTGTTTGTTTGTTTTACAATTTATTCTCAACTCCACACAAAACTCAAATATTGTAAAAAATAAAAATTATTTGCATTTTTTAATTACAATGATTCAAGTAATTCTTTATATTTGTTTGTTATTTATTTAATATGGTAAGATTATTCATTGTAGTAAAGTAGAGAACATGTTTACTTCTTATCAAATTTCTGTGTAATAAATACCCTTTTAGCTAAGATTTAATCACAAAAAATTTTAGTTCTAATTTATTATTGAGTGAATTAAATTTAAAGTTACAAATTGTTTTTATTTAATAATAGAAATCTACTGTTTATTTATTTGTAAATATTAGAAAAAATGGAAACAGATTAGTTAGCACTCTCGAATTTAAAAAATAGTAAATAATCAAATCACAATTCCTACATTTATAGCATTTCCCTTAGATATTGTAAAAAAACTAAGGTTTCTTAACATATTTTTAATTCAAAAAAGGCATAATGGTAATGAGATAAGAAAAATAAATTGTTTTGCAAGATCTGTAGCAAGATAGAATGGATTTATCAAGATTATTGATGGCCCAATCAAAATTGAATTTATAGTACGCGTAGTAGAAAAGATAAACTGAAGTTAAAAAAGAAAAGCTTAAAAATTTAGATAGAATGTTAGGTCAATCAATAGATAGTTTGCAGAAAGTAAGAAGTTTTAATAAATAGATTTTTGAAATAAGTGAACTCTAAGTTAACTTTTTTTTAGCTTTAATGGAATAATAAATAAACTTGGTCATTCAATATAAATAAAAAAATATTATTTAATTTTTATAATAGATTTTTTTATTTAAATTTACTATGAATTCATTTACATTTTTGGAATTTCATGCTTTTTTATTAACAAATTCAAAATTTTAGAATCTTTATTAAATATTTCAAAACCTTCAAATAAATTATAATATAAAACAAAGATTAAAGAAACTACTTAGCGCCTTTCATAAGCGTTAGATCATGAAACATCTGTTATTAGAGATAAATATTATAAGTTACAAGCAGAGAATCCTTAAATCTACTAAAAGCAGTTTGATTGAATTGCAAATAGAAAAATAAAAATTATTGGGTTTTGTTTATAAATTTATCACTTTTAAATACATTTTTAACATAAATTCATAAATGCTAAATTATTTTTATAGCAAACAATTTTTTTTAATTTTAAAGGAGTATTTTTAAAAAATTGATAGAAAAAAATTTATAATATTTTAAGCTTTATTTATTTAAGCAATCTATTATTATTTTTTATATAATGTTTTTCAAATTTAAAATAGAAATTACCCAAAAATTTGTAAAAAATGATTTGGTTTCGTGTTTATAATAAATAATGTGATATGGTTTCGTGTTTATAAATTTATCATTTTTAAATATATTTTTAATAAAAATTTTAATTGAAAATTTGCTCAGATAAATTATTTTAAAAACAAAGAATATTTTACTTCAAAATTTAAATGTGAAAACATTAAGCATCTCTAATTATAATTAAAAAAATAATTTGATATTTAAGAAATCTAGTACATTTATTTTTTTATTTCCAGTATTAATAATCTTCTATTTTTGAATTTATTGAATTGTTATGCTAAAAATATATATATATATATAATGTGTTTTTTATAATATCACTTTTAGATATATTTTTAAACAAAAATTATTATTCTAGATTTACACTGCTTCATTGTTTTACCAATTACAATATTTTGATTTAAAATGTAAAAGACAACAATTTAAAAACATTTATCTATCAAGACTAATAATAATATTTTATATTCTCTAATAATTTATTATTATATTTATTTTATTTAATGTTTCTAAAATTAATAATCTTTTCTTTTCGAATTTCAAATATTCAAAAAAATTGATTGATTACATATTTTCTTTCAATTAATTTTTCTTCTTATTTTACGTGCCAGAATAAATTCAAGAAAAATTTTGGTAAGCTTAAGGCTTTTTATAAAAATTGAGCTATAATGTATTTTAATTTAATTCTATTTGTTTTAATGAAGTTGTGTTTTTAGATGAATTTTATTTTAATTAAAAATTGATATTTTTCAAACTTAAAGGTTGTTATTTTTAAGTACTTTTTTATGGAGATTCTTCTATTTCATCCACAAATCTATATTCTTTTTTTCCAATATTTTTATGCTGATTTTTTAAAAAGCTTTAGAAATTATTAGCTGAATCTTCATCAGTTAAATCTGGTGATGAGGTATCAGCTTTTATGTCATAAAATGATGGTTATTTACTAATAAATGCTTGAAAATTATTATCATTTTAGTTGATAGGACTTGCTGAGTGACTGAATCCTTCATTTTAAAATTAAAAGTTGCTTTACTTAATTAAATAATTAGGTTGACTTTCTAATCCTATACTTGTTACTCGAGTATGGTTATTATCTTGACTT
Organism: Tetrahymena malaccensis 436; assembly: GCA_000231845.2. NCBI lineage: Eukaryota > Ciliophora > Oligohymenophorea > Hymenostomatida > Tetrahymenidae > Tetrahymena > Tetrahymena malaccensis. The sequence continues at coordinate 746,589 of JH719971.1, forward strand.
TCTTTCAGTTAGTCCTCAGTGACATTATTCATATACATGAATTTAGATGAAAAATTGCTCCGCTTTTCTTTTATTTGACTTGCTTCTTTTAAATTACTAGATGAAGGGATGAGACCATAGCTATTTGATAACTTTTTTTATTTAGACTCAATTTTAGTGCTACTTTTGACCAGACATGCAGAATATTAGCCTAATTTATCACAGTTAAGAGAAGCTCTATGCTTTGAAAAAATTAAACTTTAACGAGTGTTGTTGTTGATTTTATTCTCACCTTCATTAATTTTTTCTTTATTTATACTATTCTTATCATCTGTTTATTATTTCTCATTACTCTAATTACCATCAAATTATTATACAGCTATTCTATTTTGACTGTTCTTTTTACCTAAATGCCTTAAAAATTTATTTTTATTTGATAGTTTTTTATTGAAAACGGGAAACTAAAATTCATCTACATTCTCCATTTAATTATAATATTCAGGAATATATTCTTTGAAAATAGACAAGAAGTCTTTGTTACTTAGCTAAGAAATGTTTTCTTACTCTTACTGTAGTCTTGAATTGACATAATTTCTTGATACCCTGATTCCTTGCTTAGATTCTTGATCCTTAACTTTAGAGTATAATTACACTGATATATAATCAATCATATCCATGATCTCAAAACTTTATCTACATAGGGGGCAGTTTTCATTACTTTCAAGCCATTCTTCTAAGCATTATGAGTGAAATTGATGACTACAAATAGTTATTCTCAATTTTTATCCTTTCACAAATTCCAATAAGCAAAGTGAACAGCACTATTTGTTCCTTCGAGTACTAATTTGCAATGTAGTTGGTATATCCTAATCTTAGTCTTTTTGATTAGTTGAAGCTGAATTAGGTTAGCAATCATTTAGATCATCTTATTTATTTTATTTTTCTGTTTTATTATCATTACTATTTTTATTATTTGGGGAAATTATTTATTATTTATCCTAATTTACACATGTAATTCCTAAGCTATCATCCAGGTTTTCTAAGTTTTCATATTATTTTTACATATATTATTCTATGCTTACTTCAAAACGATCACATTTTTCTTTTTCCTTTTAATTTGCATTATTGTTATCTTTTATTTCTTTCTCAGAAGCAGTTTGATCATAGTTCTAAACAGGCATTAAGAAATATTGAAGAAGTCTTTTTTTATATTAAATGGTCTTTTTTCTTTATTCTATTTGCATCTTATTATTAACTTCTTGTATTATTTATTTTATTGATTTTTTCTAGGGTGGTGATACTGTTTATAGAGTAATTTTTGGGATATCTTAACCATTATTTCTATTATTACTTTAAATTGCTGATAAAATAAGTTTAATCACACCTAAAATAATAATGACTACAGAAATTGTTATTGCAATAGAAATTCCTATTATTAATTAGCTATCAGAATTTTTAGGTGGGTGCTCTTTTTATTCAACTTCTTCTTAATTTTCTTTGTTATTTCCTTTATCTTAGCCTACAATCTTATCTTATTCAAATTAAAGTGAGATTTAAAGAACAGTTGATTCAAGTTTCTTTAGTTCCCTTACCTTTAAAATGATAAAACAGTCTTAAGTAACATTTTCATTTTCTTAAACTTGTGTTTAGTTATTTTATTCAGGTAATGTCAAATTAAGGTTTTTTGGTAAATTTTTACAGAAATCTTCAACATTTTTTAGAGTGAACTCATCAATTTGCATTTTATATTTAACATATTTATCTTCATTAGATGGTAATTCTTGTATATTATCAAAAACTTAAATATCTAGTATTGATTTGCTATTAAATTTTTTAAAATGAAAATTAATGTGATTCTGCTGTGCTTTCTTTAATAAGCTGTTCATTTCAATCTTAAAAAAGTAAGCTTTATAAGATTAAACCATTAAATTGTTAGTATCGTGATTATCTATCAAATTAAGAGGCTATAAAAAGATTCCGCAGTCTTCATCTATATAGTTTTCCTTACAAGTGCAAGTCCCATCTTTTCCATTACAGAAACCATTTTTGCCATTACAATTATTATGGCAAGGAAATTGGTTGAAATTATATGTGAAAATATCATATTGCACTGATGTAGAATTGGAAATTATGGTGTTGCCTTTTTTATGAGAATTTTACCTATAAAAGAGAGTCAGAAAAGGATACTTATTGTTTAAATATAAAGGATCTTCGATGCTAACAACTAAAAGATGCTATTATTTCTACTTTTATGAAGCAAAATTATCAATCTGATTGCATGTGTAATATCCATCTTGAATATAATCCTCGCTTAATAGAGGGTCCTTATCAAAATTTAAACATGCTACAAATTAAGATGTTTGTTCTATGTCTGAAACTAAGATAATATCGATAACGATGTAGTTTTAAATGAAAAAATTGTCTAAAGTTAAATTTAATTTAATGGTCAAGGCTGTTTAATTTTGTAAAATTTCATATAAGTTATTAATTCTTAACAACTAATACTCTTTATTGTTTAATGTCTCTTCCTAGCTCAAACATTATTTTATTTTTCCGATTAAAATAATTAGAACTACTAAAACTATTGTTTAAATATTCTTTAAGAACAACATTTATGGTCTTTTAACTCTACTTATCAAATAAACTCTACTTTTCTTGTTTTATCACAATTTATTTAGCTATTAATTTAATATTATTTAGTATTGACTATTAAATTTTTTTTTAAAGCTTTAAAATCAATCAAATAATATTATGTTTGATAGAAAGTTATTTACTAATTTTACTGAAAACATAATTGACATAGAATGATTTATATTTCTAGAATTAAAAATAAAACTTTTTAAAAGAAATTTTCATCAAGAAACCAACGCTAGTCAGTTTTTACTGTCAACATCTATTCACCTAAATTTATGGAATTAATCATTATTGGCTTTATTTAGTTAAAATTTTATTTTTATTTATAATAATTCCAATCTAACTAACTAACTATCTAACAAATTAAATGACCTATTTATTGAATTTATTATAAATCCAATATTATGCGAACATAATTATTAGTTTTTTCTTATTGTATTTATATAAATAGCAACATTAAGTAATCATAATAATATTAAATAGGATTTTAGTATTAACATTTTGTAGCTAAATTTTATTTAAACAAACAAAGTTAAATAACAATTTTATTTATCTGAAAATTCATTTCATAAAATATACTGATTTTCTTTTTATGATTATTCTAATATTATTTTAATAATTATCTACAACAAATATTACTAAATTTAAAATATGATAATTTTTCTATTTTACTTAACATTCAATAATGAGTAAAACAATAGCTTGAAAAAAATCTAAGTTAGATAGTTATTGAATTATGTACTAAACCATACAATTCAATAAGATCTTAAGATTTAAAGTAAATAAAAATAGAATAATCAATAAAATTCAGAGTTTAAAATAATTTAAAAAATCTAGATTTTTTATATTTAGCATATATTTGGTATTTTTCAAAAATAAATTTAATCAAATTTTATTTTTATTTTTTAAAAGAAAAAAGATCACATAAAAATAATTTTTAAATTAATAAAAAAGGTAAAACTTAATTTCTTTTAGTTAGTTAGATAGTTATTTACTTAGTTATTTTGTTAGTTTGTTAGTTTTTTAATAAATGAATTTTGTTTTCAAGTTATTTAAAATAATAATTTTGTTTTTTTTTTTGAGACAGTCAATTTCTAATTAGTTAGTTAGTTAGTTATTTTGATGAAATCAGTTAACTAATTGTGCAAGACTCTCAGATTTTTTTAAAGATCTTGATTCAGGTATTTTTTAATCGTTTTCTTTTTCAACACCAAAATACTTTTGGCTCTTTTTTCCGTTAAAGCGATTACCATAAGATGCAATTCTCATTTGATTAAAGTCTTCTTATGTGAAAAATTTCAACAATTTGTTATTATCGAAATTTGTTTCTTAAGTGTGCTATCCTACTTATATAACTCCTTTAGTGAGATTTAACAACTTGAGCATGTTTTAAGATCCGAATGCCAATGGAGTTTCACCTTTTACATTTATGTTATTCAAATCACCACCTTAGTTAATTATCATCATAATAACCTTTTTTAAAGATATAAAAATTAATGATTATTTTCAACTTAATATTTGTTTTTACTTCCATTTTATCCGATTAGAAAGCAACATGTACTGGTGTGTTTCCATTACAATCAGGTGCATTGGGATCTGATCCCTAATCGATTAGCCATTATATGAATTCTGTATTACGATGATATACTGCCCAGTGCAGAGCAGTTTATCCTATTTTATCTCTTGCTAAATAAAAATCTCTTCTGCAAAAGATAAATTTACCTGTATTCACAGCCCAAAATCTATTATTTTTGGCAGCTTCTATAAGCTTTACATTTCTAAGCTGCTGCTCAATTGGTTTTGTAGCAAGCTAGTCTACGTTTCTTTTAAATTCAGAAGTGCTGTAGTTCTCATCGATGTTAAATATGGAAGTATAATGAGTTGAATGAGTAAAGCTTTAAGGAACTTTTGATTGAGAAAGAGATTTATTCGATTAAAATAATTTTCCTCCTTGGCTCATGGCTGTTCTAGGCCTTGTAGTACTGGCAAAAGCTGATTTATTGTTGCTGTTGTTATTATTATTATTTTAGAAAAAGTCAGTGCTTTTATTAGCTATTGTGTCTATTTTTTTGCCCTATTCAATAAAATCTTGGTCATTAGTAGAAATGCCTGTAAGAGGTCTTTTCATTTTTTAGCCTTAATTCAATGTACCTGAGCGTGTCTATTTTCTTTCTTTGAACATAACCCCACTTAAATTTTCATTATTATACTAATTGTGCTATTATGCAATAGGAGTGTTGACTTAAGGTTCTTCATCTAAATTAACAATTTAAATATCCCTAGCCTTATCGCTTGTTTATTATATTTTAATGTTTTATTTTGTAAGATGTCTAATTTATTCTATCTTAAATTTATATTCGTAATATTTATCTTTTTCTTTTGTTTCAAGTACTTCCTTCATTTTTTTTTGCTATCTATGTTGCCTAAATTTTTTTTGGATCATAATTATAAATTTTAGTTCTCTGGGATTGACAGTAGTTTCTTAATTGTCTAAAGGTTTCTATTTACATTTTTTAATTAAAAATTATTTTTTATATACATATAATTATTTTTTACATAGAGAGGTTCTTCTCTAATAGGCTTAGCTGGTCCTCCTGAGTAAAAATTTTTAAAAGTATAAGGATTTTTAAAGGCAATATGAGCTTTTAGATTAATTTTATATTTATCTTACTCGTTCTTATTCAAAACTTTCATAGCATTATCTATAAATATAAAAAAAATTGCATTCTTGATAAATTCGATTTATCTACGAACTATGCTAATTAAGTAAAATATTTATTTATTTTGATTTTCTCTAAAATAATTTTATTTTACTAAAAAATTTTGATGAAAAAAAGTTTAATACAAAAAAGTAAGATAATTAATTCATCATTGTTCAAAATATAAAAGGTATTTATTTACTTAATTCTGAGTATTTTTCCATCTCTTCAGGAGTGTATTCTTATGCATTATACTCGTCTTAGATAAATATCTTTGAAGGAGGATGATAGTAATGTCTTGTTACATTTTTGTAGAATTTATCATTTAGTTACTACTTAGGTTCTGATATAGATGTTATATACTTTTTCCATTATTCGTCTTTCTGCTTTTTCTACTCCTTTTCCTTCTTTTTATTGTTAATTTCATGTTCAAGCTCTTCTGCATAATAATTTATATTTTTGAGATCTTTTATGACTTCATCTTGATCAATTTTTCCTTCTAAAAATAACTTTAAAGACTCTGCTCCTTGCAAGTTTTCAGGAGGTTTTTCTTTAAATTTTCCTTCTCTTTCTAACTTGTAACAAACTGCTGTAAACATCTTCTACTTTCTAGAATGGTACTCTTTGTTTTAATACTATTCCCACTACCTTTATTTTTTTTAATCATACTGACGTAGCTTTTCATATGACTTCTAAAGAGAATTCTTTATGAATTCTTACCTACTTTTTTTTATCTCTATCTATATTTCCTCATAGTTTTTTAGAATATCTTCAGCTAAACCTAGTTCAAGCTAAATTTTAAAATGAAAAATTTATCTTTTTTTATATTTAAAAAGTTTAGATAATTACATTTTGTATTATATCCTTATCAATAACATCTACTGCACTTTGCATAAACTTTCTATCTATGCAAGAGTTTAGAAGCTCACTTGTGTTGGCTAATAATTTAAGTTCTTCCGCAGTTAGCCATTCGCCATCAGCATATCTGTCAAGTAAATGATCTATGATTTAGGAGTAAATTGTAAATATTATTTAAAACTGTTTAAATTACCTCTTTGCATAGACTTTTTCATTTCAATTATATATTTTTAAACAAATGGTAAAAAGCCAACTTCATTCCAAGAAGAGCTAGCAACTTCGTTAGAATAGAGCTACTTCTTTTCTTATCTGCACTATTTGAATGCTTTTTCTTTATTTTAATCCCAAAAGTTTTAAACTTTACTAAGAGGTTCTTCTGAATTTATATTTTTTGAATCTGTAGAAAATTATTCTTATTCATCATCTAACTAAGCATCTTCTATCCTATTTTCATCTTAGGAGGATTTTTATTTTTTCATCAAGGATGCATTTTATAATTTTTCATTTTTATCCGATAATCCAAGTCTAGATAAAAATTATTAAGTCCTTGGATTTCCATATTTGCTCATATTCTAAAAAATATCTTTTGTGCTTGTAGGTGTTATATTCTTCAACACATACTTAACATTAGACGCTTGAGTATCCTTTCCTTGTTTTTTTAATTCTTGCTTTTCCTTTAATTTCTCTAACACTAATACTAAATTTTCGTACTTTTGTTTTAAAAAAATGTATTGATAAAAATTTATGCCAAAAATTGGTTAATTTAATGTTTAATATTTTTAAATAAAAATATATTTATTTGTTTAATCTGTTTGAACATCTCCATTTTTATTAATATATTAAATCATTTTCTATAAAAAATAAATTAGTTGTTAAATCAATGTTTTTTAGTGTAAAGCATCCAAACATATTTTTTTTTAAAAAATTTTGATAAAAAACATTTTCGCAAATCTTTAAAATATTTATTTGTTAATTTAAGGAGATTTTTGTGAGTATTTATTTATTTTATAACTTAAAGGTTGTTTAGAAAATTGGTAATTGAAAAAAAAAGTGCCAGTAATTTTAATAAAATAAAAATGATATTTACATCATTTAGCTTTTCTATAATGGAAGTATTCAATTTTTTCCTCAAACTTTCATATTTAGTTTTAACTCGTAGCCAAGGGAAGTGATCATCTTTAGCTTTCTAATTTGCTTTCTTGGCATCTTTTTTATCTTATTCTTCTTACTTTTTTTCTTTTACCTCCTACTTTTCTTTGAAACTGTTAAACATTTATGATATAGTTTTATCCATACAGCTAAGAATGTAATCTGCTTTTTCTTGCTGTGTCTTAAAGGAGCTCAAGACTATAGTAGATATGTCAAAAGCTTTTAAAACGCTAAATATTAAAAATAAATTTAAAATCTTAATTCTTGATTTGGCTATTCTAAAATGTTTTATTATTTTTAATATCACCAGATGAGAAGCAAAAAATAAATTACTTAGAAGAAATTGGAATGTCAGTCTCAATATTGATATGAATTTTATAAAGAGATTCAATCGTTTTAATGACCAAGGATTAGAATACAGTTGCTATTAAAGCATTACCGAACATCTTAACGACGGAATTTTCTTTATTCATATTTCTTTATAATTGCAATTTAAATTTATTATCAATGAAACTTTAAAAATTCTCTCCAAACTCAACTACAGAAGGAATGTTTTAAGCAGTCGTTGGCATCTATTCTTTAAAGTAAACTTTTTTCTAGTTCTCCTGCTAGGGCATCTTTTCTTGTTGGCCTGCTTATTTTTAGGTGTCTTTAATAAATCCATCAGGAAATACTTTTTATTTAAATTAATTGCAGTATAGCTACAACTTTTAATCAATTTCATCCCTTTCAGCTAGCTCAAACACTGGGTTTTCAATTTAAATTTATTTTAATCTCTCATAGGTTTTAAGACTTTTGTACTTAATCATGGGTAAAATAGGCAAATACCTAGCTATCTAATGAATTCTACTTTGCTTATCTTAATTTTACTATTAATTATAGCTAAAAAGAAACAAATAAACAAACAATTAATTAATTTCTTTATTAAACTGTTTAATAATAATTAATGTTATTTTTATAACTTTTGATTGACGATTTCAGCCAATTAAGATAAATATTTTTATATATTTAATTCAAAAGAAAAACTTATTAAAAAACTCTATTTTAATTAAATAGTATCTTCTGACATATCATTTGAATTTTTTTAAAATTATAAGAAAATAATAACATAATTTACTATGTGTCCACAAAAGAACTGAAAATTTTTACTAATTAATTATTTCATTAAAAAAGAAGCAAACTTATTAAATTTGTTTGATATTTTGATAATCCTTTCTTTATTCTTTCAGAAAAAAAAATATTTTTATTATGACTTAATACCTAAACAAAGAGTATTTAAAAGATTAAAAATAACTAATTAAAGATTTTTATGTTAAATTAAAATTTTTTTAAAAATTAAATGATTATGTAATTTAAAATATTTACAAAAAAATTAAAAATTTAGTGAAAATGTGATTAAAAATAAAACAAATTTTTTTTTTAATTTAATTTACTTTGTGATTTTCCTAACTGTATGCTTTAACAAAAAAAAATATTCTTTATAATCAATTTGAGTTAAAACCTAAACAAATATAAAAATAGTTTATTAAAATATTTTTATGGAGATAAATTTTTATTAAAATAAGTACGAAAAATTATAAAATATAAGCTTTATCCAAATTCAATTTTATTATGAGTTAATTTAATTTTTAATAGCAGATTTCACCTTATTATTATTATTATTATTTTAATTTTTATATATTTCATTCAATAGAAAACTGGTTAAGAAGTAATATTTTAATTTGTAAATTTTTGAATCAATTTAAATTATTAATAAATTTTGATGTATTAATTGATGTATCTTATCTATTTTCTTGTGTAAAATTTGATTGGATTTAATTGTCTGATATAAGTAAATAAATACATGTAAATAAAGTAATAGCTCATAAATTAATTGAAAAGAGCAGCTTTTAATAAGTTAATTTAATTAATGTTTTCATTATACTTTGTGAATATCTAATAGCTCAATTTAGTTATCCCAAGAAGATATCATTACCTTTCCAGGAATATTATTATTTGTTACTATAAATTATTGCTAATTTAATTCTATAGTTAATTCAGGTAATGTAGTATTTTTAAACACTTCACCTTCCAATTCATAATAATCTACTGTAAATATTTGGTTTTTAACTGATTTTTTCTTTGATTTTAATTTTTATTTGAATATTAATTAATAGAAAGAATTTTTTTCTTTTCCACTGCAAATTATGTACTAACATTCTTCTTTAATTCTAGTTTGATGTGAGTACCAGCGATTTTGTTGCTTATCATATACTTGAACTAGCAAATTATAATATTAATCATCTCCATTACCTAAGGTTGGGATACCACTATAAAATATATTATCTTATGTGGTAAATAAATAAATTGGTGCTGTTTCTTCTCCTTACATTAAAAATTAGCATTAATCCATTTAGATCAATTTTCTATTTACTAAATCTATTTTTTTACAAATTTACATTTCTAAATCAGTGCCATCTTTCTGCGATTAAACACCATTCAAAAGATATAAAAACTAGTCATCACAAGTAATTGACCTTTGCGAAAGCTGATCTTAAGAGTATTCAACTTCTTTATACTAAATAAAGTTTGCATCTTCAATCTTTTCTAGATTTTAATTTATTTAGCAGTAATAAATCATTTACGGGTCAAAGTCAGAATTATCTTAATTTGTGACATTACACTCATAGGAAGTACTTAAATAAATTTCTATTTGCTAACCAGACTGTCTAACACAAGAAAATGAACTTGCCTAAGCTAAAATTGTTTAACGATCTTTAATTTGCATTTTAAATTTAATAATTCCAGATGGCAACACTTACTACAAACTAGAATTAAAATTAATAATTTTTCCTTAACTACTGGTACCTTTAATATTAAGCAAAAGCATTTCTTTTTAAATGTACCTTTATTTTTCTTGTAAAAGTTATTCTCTTTCTAAAACTTCTACTTAGTTCTATTACTATTATTGTAATTAATTCTATCCAACTTATTATGGTATCTCTAATTATTATTGTTATTATTATTATATTTATATTTATTTCTATTTTATTTATTGTAGTGCTTATTTTTCTACTAAAAGATTTTCTTCTGGTTATTTTTAATTTGTAGAGTTTTGATCATACTATTATTATTTATTGTCTTCTAATTATATTTCTTTAATTTATTCTTATGATTAATTGTCTAATTTTTCGATAAATTATTAATCGTTTTTATCCTCTTTAACTTTTGGTTAAATTTAAATATGAAGAGGGTATAAATTCACTAGCTTATTGATGTATATGTCCTTATTTTCTTATATTTCTAGATTAAGCTAGCTTTATTTTAATTTAAATGTGCTACTATTTATTGTAGAGCCAAATGTGATCTTCTTTTTATTCATATCATTTTAAAGTTGCTAGATGAAATTAGAATTTTAATGAATTGAGTTAGGGGAAATCCATTGATTTAAATTATATTATGTTTTAATTTATTTATCATCTTTTAACTCATCTGTAAGAATTTTATCAACAACACTGCAGGCTTTATCAGTAGAATCATGCTGATCTTATTGTATAGGCCTAATAAATGAATTAGTAAGATCAATTTCGTCTTAGTATTCATTTTTTAATATTTTAATTGCTTTAGTCAGCTTTTTTTATATATTTATTTTTTAATAATTAATAGTTTACTCATGGTTACTCATTGAATGGTTATCTGAAGTTGTTATTACCATGATTTTGTCATTAGTAATCTATTAAAGTTCTAAAAGCAAATATTTAAATAATTTATTTTAAAAAAACGGCTTTTAATTACTGCTATGAATTCCTTCTTCTAGGTCAAAGGGATAAGTAATAATTACATACTCAGTTTGAAAGTGTCTTACATCTTTTAACACTTAATCTATTACTATTTAAAGTTTATTTTGATTTTCTAATTTACTCTATTTTTCTAGTTTGTAAAATTTGTAATTTTTATTGTCAGATCCCAAATCAGCATCAGATAGGCATATAAATTAAATTGTATCTTTAAATTCCTCTTAATAATTTTGATCATATATTCCATCGTTAAGTATCCAGTATAATTCTTCATTCAAATTACTATTTATCGATTTCTCTATTCTAATATATGTTATTTTTGGGACTTTGATATTGTGCTTTTTTCTGAGCTTAGAAAGATAGCTCAAGCTGCAATTTATACCTAAAGCAGTCTACACAGAGAAATTATTTATTTAGTTAGATAATTAAGGATCATTTTTTTGGTATTTAAAATCAGTTTCACCATCAAGAAACAAAAAGGAATTTTTAAAACAATTCAACAATTAATCAGTAATTAGCTCAAAAAGAGAATATATCATTTTCCAATAATTAGACAAATCGTTTAATTTTTCTTCTTTTAAGCAATTCTAAAAGTCCTGCTTAATGATAAATTAGCTAATGTTCTTGAATTTACTTATCTTTGAAAATCTTTTCATAAAATTTTTGAATAATTCAAGCTATTTCTGACAAGACGGTCTATCACCAAGCATCCATAATTTTTTTTCAAATCTATTTAATAATGATTAAGTATAAATTATAAATAGCTTTTTTAAAAATGTTTATTTCATAAATGATTCGGAACAAAAAATTTAATAGATAGATAGATCTTTTGAAAAATAGAGCATTAATAAATAAACTAATTATTACTTTTTTTTTTGCTGTAAAAAATATTAGCTTTACTTGACTTATACAAGACATTGTTAATTTATTCCTTCATTAGCCTCTCTAAAAAGAATGAATTGATCTTATCCCTAGTTTAATTAGGTAATCTTTTAAGCTTTCTCTGTCATATTAATAATTTGTTAATATTCTTGTTGAGCTCCTCAGCTTTTTCAGTTATCGCAATAATTACTAATATAATAGAATATATAAAAATGACTAAAATAATCAAGATGTTCCTTTAAATAGATAAAGCTAATTAAAATATGTTTAGAGTTTTTTTATTAAAATAATTAAAAAAATATGCTTTTTTTTAATTAAAAATTATAAAATTTACTCATAACACCTATAAAACACATAGAAGAATTTATTGTTTTTTAACTAGAAAGATAGTAACTTTAAATGAATAAAAGGAATAAATACTTATAATTGTTTATTTTTATAGCAAACAAATTTTTAGTTCAAAGATTTTAATAATCTATTTATTTAATATAATTATATATGTGATCTAGTTAATTTCGATTTTTTTCATTCAATTTTATATTATATAAACTATTATTACAACTTTCCTTTGCATCAACTAAATTTATTTGATAATTCATTCTAATAGCAACATCCAATTCTCCAAATATGAATAATCTCTTTTATTATCGAATGATTTAGTTTTGGACTAATTAATGAAGAAATATCTTATTATTTTAGCAAAAATTTCATTATTTTAGATAAAAGCATAATATATTATTTTACACTTTGGTATCATTTAAATTACACTAAAAGTAAATTAAGTATTAGCTATTTTTTATATCTAAAAGAAAATAAAATTGAATTTATTTATTTTAATTGAATTCATCATCTGATAGTACATAATTTATCAAGAAATAATTAAATAAAATCTTATTTAATATTTAAATTAGAATTAATTTATGGAAATAACTATGATACAATATCATTTTTTAAAGTAATATTAAAAAATAATGTCTAAATTAATTTATGAAAAATTCTAAAATGTTTAAAAACATATTTTCAGTTAAAATCGGGCAATACATAAAAATAAAATATAGACAAATTATTGAATATATTTAATTACATTTAACTTTAGCTGTCTTTAAATAATTAATATATTTATTTTTTACAAATTTCATATTTAATTTAACAAAATTGATTGATTATTTTTATTTATAAATATTAAGATTCAAAATAAAATTTTTTATCACTTATTTAGATATTATTTTATTTTATAAGACTATTCTTCTTCTTATTGACTATCTTTATGATCATTAATATTTTTTGGATTATATACATGTGTATCTTTATGAGGTTTGCTTTGTGTTTTGTATGTCATCGTTTAAACCAGCTTAATTATAATAAAATTTATCTATGGTAGCATCTCATTCGTCTTAATTGTATCCATTTTAGATTAGTTACTCTATAATTTAACAAATATTTTTATTATGAAAAATTTATTTTTCTAAAACATTAAAATATAAATTTAAATTTGGCTTCGCTTTGGAAGGAAAATTCAGCTGTTAGATATGAAATTTATTTTTTTTTACCTTCCTAACTAGTTTTAGATCCATTTTAAATGTCATCTTTTTTGTCTTATTTGGTTCCTAAAAATTTATATGAATATTTATAAAAACATAATTATTTATGAATTAGTTTTAATTACCTAGTCCTTTAGACTTGCTGACAACTCCATTAGAATTTAAATTTGTTAATTCCTTTTACTCTATTTATTCTGTTTTTTAAATTGAATAAAATATTAATTTAATTTTTATTATTAAATAAAAAAAGAATTAAAGTCAACTTTTTAATCCATTCTGCAAATTTGACTTTGTAGGTCCGTTGTCACTCTATTTGCCTTCCGAATCCCCTTAACTTTTGTATTTATTTTTTATAACCAGCTCTTCTTCTTAATTATTTGCTAATAAATTAAAATTTAGATTAATAAAGATCTTTTTCAATAATTTTATTACCTTTAAAATATAACTTATTCGCAGCTCCACTTGTATTCTGACTATCTTCTAACTAAAATTATGTCAATCTTGAAAGTGCTTTTTAATAAAAATATTTAATTGTTTATCAGAAAAAATTTTTTTCAAAAGATTATAAAAAACATACTTATACGACCCTTTGGATTCAATTCTGTACAGTAATTTTTTTGCAAATTTTTATTATCATCTTCCAATCCTCTTTCATTCTAATCATTAAATATATCAGGGTTCGATACGTCGGTATCATTATCTATATTCAAGCTTTTTTACTTATCTTAACTTCCTACATTCATTCTAAGCATAGTTTAAGAAAAATTTGGTTTTATTAGTTGAGTCTCACTTTGTTTTCCTTAGAAAGCTTCACTACTCTAGAATTGATTTTTAGAAGCATCATTATCGTATTAGTTATATCCTAAATATTTATTAAAAGTTGAAGAAATAAAATAATTTTCACTTATGTTTGCTAATTAATTAATTAATTTTTTTATTTACTGCTTGTTTAGAATTTGCTTCCAGCTCCTGGAGTGTTTACATTAGTTTAATCTTGTAAATCTAGCTATTCTACAATTGAGTGCTGCTATTAAATATTCTTTAAAAAATTATTATTGCTTCTACCAGTTTGGACAGGTGAGTTAGTGTATTTGACTTATAAATTTCTAAACTAAGAAGTCTTAGGTGTATTTGTGGTTGGTTAGTTTATGCTATCTTTGACTTAGTTTTTTGAATAAGATTTAAGTACTTTATATCTACTTTTTATATCTTAACTCTCTTCAAGTATTTTAGAATTCTTCGACTAGGCTACTTGCATGAAATCTACAGTATTTCCATTTATCCTTCTCTCTCTAATGAAATCCATTATATGAACTTAGATTAATTTCCATCTTTAAATTAAATATTTTATTAAAAAATAAACAAATAAATTTGACAAGTAATATTTATAAATTTTTATTTGTTTTTTGTTTGTTTAAATTACCTATAATGTTTATCAATTCCAATAAGTTCAGGTTTATGCATAAGTAGATATAACGTTGGGAAATTTCTTCTCATAACTCCATCCTTTCTAAAGAAAATTTCTTCTCTAAAGAATTCTCCTAAAATTTTAAAGATGCAAAGAGATTTGGAGTTTTTAATAGTGAAAATTTGCTGAGCTAGAAATGACTCAAAAAGTCTTAGGATAATAAATCCTAGAACAAAAAACTTGAGAGCTATGATAATGACTGATAAGATTTATTTATGAATATCATTAGTAATACCTTAAGAGTACAAGCCAAGTATAATTATGATAATAGAGAGAGCATTAAGCATAAAATCTATCTAATTTAATTTCTAATTTCTGTACGGTTGTATCTTTAATTATAATAATTAGTATAAAAACAGAATGAGTACAATTAGAGAAACCTTCTCTAATATTTAGAATAGAGAAAGCTGTGTGAGGATGATAATAACCTAACGCATAGTCATTTTCATGATTTCCCACCACCAATAATCAGGTTTGAATTCAAAGTAAAGGAATCCATATCTTCTATAAGTTTTATAGTAGAATGTTTTATATCTTTGATATTTTTCTACAATTCGGTTATTTTAATTGTTTAAGCTATTGTTAGCATTTTATGATCTCACACTCGTATTAAAATCAAGTTTTTGAGCATCCTAAGAATAGATTTTTGAACCATCACGAAGTGATTGATCTTTTTGAATTTGCATAGAATTTTATAATTTAACCAATCTCGATTGATTATAAATTTTTTCTCTGTTTCTATAGAGAATTAGAAGTATAATAAGAGGGTATATAAATGTAGAAAAGATGAATGTTAGAATGAGAAGTGGGAACCATCTAAAGTATTCATCAGTGTAGCATTATTTACTCATTTAGCTTTACATATAATATTGATCTCCTACTGTCTAGCAAGTTATTACCTGCAAAGAAGTAGAAGTAAGTGTTTATTAAAAGAAATACATTAAGAAAAGAGCTGAAGAAATCAGTGGTGAAGGCAAAAGATATAAAGATATTAAATAATGTATTTTTTCTTTCCTGATGATACTTATTAATAAAAATAAAGCATAAAAAATTATAACTAAAGCAAATAAGAAAGCGCACTGCACGAATGTAAAAAGAAGTCTGGCATATTCAATCGGATAGCTGCTAAAAACTGAAGATGGGTCACTTAAATAGCAATCGAATCCGTAGAAAAGATTTTAAACAGGTATAAGCAATTCTTTAGGAACTGAATATACTTAATCACTGAAGTTTTTATTAGATATGGTAAGTTAGCTAATAATTTCTTACACTGTCATGTAGTGGATAAGAAACTTCGAAAGTACTGATAATTCATATTTAACAAGAGAATTTTACACCATATATATGTTAAGTTATTTAATAACCTGCCCTTTGATGTAATTAATTGAGCTCTGTATATTACTGTAGATCTAAAAAAAGATATATAAACCTGTAAAAGTCAAGAAAACTATTTGAGAAGATATTTAGCTTGCCATTTCAGAGCATTTCTGGCAAGTGAGATTTGAATAAAGACTAGTTAATCCATATCGAGTACTCCAAACTTATCCAGTTTGGTCACATTATTAGCAAAGAGCTCCCATAAACCCTTCTGCGCAGTAATTAGCTGTTTAATTACCATTACAAGACTTGTATTTATTGTCACACGGATAAAATTCATCTGATAATACACTTGTCCTCCTAATTTTATTTATTTATTTGATGGAAATAATTAATAGGAAAATAGAATAAAAGAAATTTTTTTTGAAGAATTTTTATGAAATTTAAAGATTCTACCAATAGCCAGGGAGAACACTCATTTAATCACTATAACAATTCGAGGTATATTATGTTTAGCAAGGCTTACATTGTAAACCAGAATTTATTTGCGGTTCAATAAGAGAATATGTACCATTAGCACAAATGTCGCATTAATTGATTATACAATTACTACAGCGAGGTAAATATATTTCGCCTCTAACACAATTTCTGAATTCAACGAAAAAATTGATGCACTCGCTACTTACAAAGAAATTAGTTGGATTAATTCTGCTCAAGCCATTAAATTGTAAACAAAAACTTCCTGATTTTCCTGGAACACCAGATATAGAAATACTGTCTAGTTATGCTCCATAAAATGTATCATTTTTACTTTATTTGTAGTCAACAATTATGGAACCATCAATGCTAATAGTTTATTGCTCGATTTTAGCAAGTGAATTAAGTTCTTGAACCTTAACATTTATATTATTAATTTCATCTAAAATTTCTTAAGAGAGTTTGTATCCTGATGGTAAAACTTTTATTTAAAATTTAAAATTTAACAATTTGCTGATGAAAAAAAAAAATTTACTTGAAGCATACTAGGCATTAATGGTTTAATTCAGAGTATCATATAATACTATGTTAAATTAAAAGTTAGATTCTCCGCTCCTAAAATTAGAAAGTCTGTATTCATAGACAAAATTATCAGGAGTATAATTTTTTTCAGTAGGAGAATCAGGTACTATAGTCTCGAAATTGAAATTCTTTGTGTTAATAGTTGGGGAAATAATTGTAAATAAACTGCCAATATCTGGTCCTAATATGTATGCTACATTATTAAGGTAATAATTTCCTTTGATACTCCAAAGTCCATTTGCATCTTTTGTAGCTCTTAAATCAGATGGGAGTATTTAGAGTAAAAATCTGGGAATCAATCCAATGTATCTAATAGCCCCACCATATCCTGCTTTATTTTGCATAAATTAAGTTCCTTGAACTTAGATATCAGATGAATCTAGCATTAAAGCACCTCCAGATCTTTTATTAAACATATATATTAAACATATCCTTCATAATTAATGAAGTTAAATTAAATAATATTTTTTAAATTTATTTTGATAATTAACTTGTTAATTTTATATAAATGAATGAATTACCCATATGCTGTATTTGATGAGAAAGTAGAGCTTTCAATGTCAGATGATGAGAATACATTTTGGAGATAAAGAGCACCTCCATTTTTAGCTGTGTTTTATGTAAATGTACATTTATTGCATGTTAAGACTGAATAAGAAATAGCGCTTATAGCACCACCATAATTTTAAGACGAACTTTAAGTGATAGTTGTTGTATCAAGATTAATTTAACTTTTTGTTGCATAGATTGTGCCACCTTATCCTACGGATTAACATGAAGTAAAGGTTGTACCTTATATTGTTATTATGGAGTTATCTGAGTAAATTGCACCACCTTATCCTGATGAAGTGATAGAACTAAAAGTGCAAGCACTCAATCCTAGAGAGCTAGAACTTTATAGATAAATTGATCCACCATTAGAAGAACTATTTTCAGAAGTAAATATAACAGTATTAAGCTGTAAGGATGAAGATGAGCTGTAGATAGAACAACCTTAAACTTAACATTTATTATTTTAAAATTAAGAATTTGTAATTGTAAGTGATGAAATTCCAATTAAATATAAGGTGCCACTTTAAAGGGTGTTTAAATTGAAATTTAATTAGTCTATTTAAGCTTTGACACTATTCTAAATTTTGAGTAAACCTAGCTAAAAATTTGTGTTTGAACTGAATTTTACATCAGATAAATTTATATTAACTATTGAGATGCAATTAAATATCGAAGCTTAGTTGACTAAATTATTAGAAGCTGGAGAGCTCACATCAACTAATTTATTTGTATATGCATAAATAGATGTGCCCTTTAATGTTTCTGAATTTATTAAAAGCAAAGACTACACATACCAATTGTATGTGTTGGCAGTCATTGTAATAACATTTAAAGTAACTGAAGTACCTTAAAGTTGGTAGTACTTTTTAGTGTTAAAAGTAGAACTAGAGGATGTTGAAATTGATGCATAAGTGGTATTACTCTATATCAAAAACAAATTAATATTGTTTGTAAATTAGCAATTGTTTGCTTGAAAATTTTTAACTGCTTCCAAATTTACTATACCCTACATGCTACTTTAATCACTTTTATTATCAGTAATTTAAAAATTATTTATTATCACAGATGGTATAAGCGAAAAATGGATGATGCTGTTAACTTGGCTAAGCTATAAATTTTAAGGTATATTTGAGATTATTGTGTTTCCCTAAATTGTAAAGGTATCTAGTGTAACTGAGGAAGTGGAAAGATTTGGGTTTTGAGAAAAGTCTTCACCATTGTTACGAATATCAAACAATGTCAAATCAGTAAGAGTTTATCCTTTGATAGTTATTCCTTAAATGTATATATTTTATATATCAGTGAAGGACAAATAGCTTCCTTAAGTATAAGTGCTAGTAGTAGTTGCTTGTAGTTACCTTTTCTCTTTAAGCAGTCTTGATTAGGTTTACTGTGGTGTATAATTTATTGATATCTAACTAAACTTAACTTATTAAACAGACTAAAAAATAATTTGTTAGCCTGAAACATTTGATTAGATATCAATGTATAATAGTTAAACTGAAGTTAATGGCAAGGTTAAAATTGATATAGGACTTTGCAACGGATTAGAAATAAAGATAAGATTTAGATTATTCATGACTAGCTAATTGTATTTCGAGGCTGATAAGAAGAATTGTGTAGATCCATACACTTTAATTCTAACACTCTGCTAGCTGGCAGTAGAAGGCGGACTATCAACACCAACTGGAGTAAATACCAATGATGACTGAGAACTAAAGCTAAATGAAGGGAAAAGAGGTAAGCTTATTCCTTCTGTCAATGTAATGAGTAACCTAAAATTATTTACAACTGAAAATAACTTCATCTATTTATAAGTTGTCTCCAAGTTAGTTAAAGATCCAGCAAATAGTTAAGCAGAAGTAGAGAACTAGCAAGTATCTATGCTTACCAAAGGGATAACAATTTATTCCATAGCAATATAAGAATAAATGGTTAGTTATATTCCATAGACTCCTGAATTATCAGATTTGTTTATTAAGCTTAAACTATTAATATATTGCACCGAGTCATTATTTTAGTATGAACCTAAATAAGTTAAGGTTTTTGTTGCAGCATTTATGTAAAAGATAAATAGTGATTGATAAAATGAATTTATGAAATAATTTTCATTTATAAATCTAAATGAAGAGGCCTTTTATGTTTAAAAGTTAGAAAATGTGCTTGTAATGTTATAGATTTGTCTTATGTTTCCAATTTTAGATAAATCTGCTGAGCTGTAAAAATTGTACTGTCCTGCACAAATGATTGCAAAATACAAAGAAGGCTAATTCTCATATATTTAAGAGTCTGGGCCTGTGCATGGACTGTAAAGTACTCCTAAACGCTAGGGGTTAGAATCTAATATATTATCTTGAGTATTTTACTATCTATAAAGTGATAAGCTAGGATAATTCAGAATCTAAACAAAGGGCTCATTTACTCTTCTGATTAGTAACTTTTAAAAAATATAGGAAAAAATTAAACTTTCTTGCATTAATGCTTGAAAAAATTACATATTTATTGTTGATCACTTAAAGAATTATTATCGGATAGGTAACCTATGAATATGGATAAAGGGATAAAGCTTAGCGAGATCCTATTTAGGTCTGCGAATAAGTTTAACTAAATATTGATCCATCTGAATATGCTATTACTATTAAATTATTTTAAGAATCAATTAATTTCAATCTCAAAAAGGTTTATGCTGAAGGAGGATTTATAGTAGCTACTAATGCATATGAATCATATCTATAAATTTATAAATCTCCAGATGTTTAGGTTAAAATTAAGTGCTAGAACTGCACATTTATTTGTACATCTGTTATAGCTAAGGTGGTTGGTGAAGTTACAGTTATGGTACTAAGAGATGCTAGATTAGTATCATAAATTTAAACTACATTAAAAAATATGCAAACTATAAAGTTAGCAGAACTGAAATACTATATGATTGTGCAATAGCCTTAATTTAAAGTGCCAACAACTTTTAGAGTACTTAAGTCTATCTTTAATACTTGCTTCGGGTATAATCCTAAAACAAAATTTGTACCACTAATTTATTTGAGCTAGCCTTTAGTGTATTCATAGTATCCCCTTTTTTAGTAAGTTATGTAGGTTTATTGATTAGCAGTTTAATCCCACTTCTAAATTAAACCTAAAGCATCAGTAGTGTAAGCTATGTTATTTTATGTAATCATATCACTTATACCTATGAAAAAATAATAACTTTAAAAGAAATAAAATAAGAACAAAAAAAACTTACCATAATATCCCTAATAATTATTTTAGTATTCTTAATTTAAAATATTGTAGTAATTCACATAAGATATCTAATTATTACCCTACAAGAATACAACTGTATTAAAGTCTTAAACAAAATTTAATTAAAAGCTATTGGTCGTTGCTGTACTGGGAATAAATTAATATTTTAAACTCATAGATGGAATGCTAAAAATCTAAAGAGCGCCTTTTCCATCACAAATAATCATTTAATTAGATGATAAATCGAAATAACCAGTCGTAAGAGGTTTTATTCCTGCCCTAAATGGACTATCATGGAGATATGTCCTCCTACATTTAAAAAATTTTAGTTTAAAATATAAATATATGTTGATTATATTAATTAATTTAATTATTTACATGTTAGATAGTGTTAAGTTAGGTATGTAGTACAAATACTTGTCTTACCTTTTAAAGTTAAAAAATATTCAGATAAATTATTTTGAAGTTTTATTTTATTTAATATACCCTCCTATTATTATTGATGGTTACGAATACTATGATTCTTAAAATACTGTCATATAACCAATGCCAACTTAGTTTATTTACTGATTCCATATTAGATTGAATGTTTATGTGTTGTAGAGCCATACTGTTCCTGGGTTATTTGTCTTTAAAAATAAATTTTATGTATTAATTTAGATTTTATGATACTATTTCAATTTTCTTACTTAAAACATAAAAAAGATATTTAAATTTGGGACTATCTCTCCTTAATGTCCTGGAATAGAATAAATAGCAGTTTTAAGAGTATCATAATACAGTAATTAACCTTAATAACCTGCCTTTTAAATAAATGAAAAAAAGTTTAAGTATTAAAATAAGTTAAATTAAAATTCTAAATACACTTGTGATCAGGACCAGATTTTTTTAGATGTCAAATTATATAGCATAAAGAGGTGATGTAATAGAACCAAGTGTTTTCATGTAGCTCTAGGGATTAACAAGTTTATTTGTTTGAGGATCATAATTGAAATAGCACCAACTGCCCTTCGTACTAGCAATAAAAACTCTGTTCATGTTATCATCTATTGTAATTGCTACGTTTTATATGCTTCCATCAATATAAGGTGATTAATACGTTGCAATTTATGAAAAATCTGTATAGCTTAGATGATAAATAGTTTAGCCCATATAAGTAATAAAAAATATAGCATTCATTTTCTAGCTATATTTAATATCATATATAAAGTAGGGCATTGTTGGTGTTGGATTTACGACCACAGTCTTAAGCAATTTATTTTATTCCCAAAAACTATAAACGTACAAATTAAAGCCATAATAAAGATATATTAAACCTCTGTCAGGATCTATTTCAAGTTGACTAGGAGCATTTAAATTTGAAGGTTATTTTGCTTAAAGTGTAGTTTACTATTCTTTGTAATTTAGTTAAATTACCTATTTCATAAAAGTTTTAATAAGTTAATTTAGTGAACTTGTTTGTTTGCTTGCTTGTTATTTATCATTTTCTTTCATTAAAATTCATAATTAAAAATAAAAATAAAAAATTAAAACTTAAGATTTGAATATTTAAATGTTTGCTTTACATGAGAATTTTAAAGGAGTATGGAAATAACCTAACCACTAGGATGAATTTAAACACTTAATGGGATCTGTTAAATTTGTTAAAGCTTCATTAATTATCCTGTTTTGTAATTTATTTTGACATATGTAGTATCAGAATAAAAGATATTAACTATCTAATTGTTTAAATCAATTAAACTCATGGAAACTTATCCCGTTAAGAAATTAGGTTTTGATAGAATAGGAAGAGCAGGATCATTATAATTTAAAATAAATACAGTGCCTTAATTTCCAACTACGATTAATTATCCTAATGTAGTATCAATAGCTATATTAGAGCCAGACTCTTTAGTTGAAAGATTTTGAGATTTTACAACAACCTATGTTTAAGTGTTAACTACACTAGCTATGTACTATCCTGAAATTATATAACCAATAGCAACTTAGTTATTACCAGACATGTCTGCAGCAAAAATTGAATCAACTGAGCTTATATTAGGTATATTTATATTTTTTTAATTTACTTAAGTTACATCATAAACCTATAATTTTTAAAATATATAAGTAAATAAATTAACTAATATTTCAAATGATTTCAAAATATGTACACCAAAATTTCCAGAAGTGAGATATCCAAGCACAACATTACTTTGTATGATAAAAGTGCTTAGGACTTAACTAACTGTGTAAGTTAAAGTTGGATTTGCTTTAAAGCTATTTATAGGATCACTATAGTCAAACACATATATACTATTATTTGTAGAAACTACTAACTTTTTTAAGCTTGTAACTAAAAAAGCTTAGATTGAAGTCCATGCACCTAAAATATAAGTACCTAAAGGAGTCTCTTCAGTATTTTGTTAAAATCTTCTATGAACAATACTCAAAGCTGAGCTTTATAAGATAAAAAAGCAATCTAATGTATTCGAGTCATAGAGTAATTACTATATTGAATAATTATTCGCATTAGTTATAGTGTAAAGCAAATTAGTAGCTTTATAATCAAATACTTATATTTGATACTTTCTTGAGTCTGTTAATTATGAATTACCAGAAGTAATAATATAGTATACAAGCATCTATTCATAAAATTAATATTTAAAAAAAATAAATTTAATTAAATTTGTTTTAACATCAATTAAAATTAATATGAACTATATAATTCTCTTTTTTTGTTGGAGAATAAAATAAATTTATTTACCTTATTATTAGGTGAAATAATCTAAAATCTTAAACCACTCATGTTGGAATTAACCAACATTTTTTCAAAAGTTAGAGAACTTAACTAATTTATAATAATTTAGTTGGCTGATGTGGAAAATACAACTCTATCATAAGTGAAGTCCATTTATGATTACAAAAATTAATTGTTATCAGTGATTAGATTTATTCCATTAAAGTTTAGTTAATTAATTTTGGTACTTTAAATCGAGACAAAAGTTACCTAAATATCTCCAACAGCAATAATTTAATTATTATATAAAATGAAGCCTAAAATCTAATTTGACGCTAAGGTAATGTCTTTAAACAATACAGGTGTAAATTAACTGTACTTGTATACAAAAAAAGTTTGGCTTCCTCTTAATATTATGTAGTCATTTGTGGAATCTTAATAAATGTTGATTTAGTTTATTGATAGAGATTTAATGTAAGTGCTCTA
The DNA here is from genome assembly GCA_000231845.2 of Tetrahymena malaccensis 436. Lineage (NCBI taxonomy): Eukaryota > Ciliophora > Oligohymenophorea > Hymenostomatida > Tetrahymenidae > Tetrahymena > Tetrahymena malaccensis. Next base: position 770,945 of record JH719971.1, read on the forward strand.
TTAAGAATCTGACACTTACTAGTTGCTTTCTGAAAAATCAATGGTGGCCTCAGTAAATTTTAGAGTAGCTACTACTGTGTTATCAGCTATGTTTAAAATGTTTGCTTAAACTGTAGTATCCGTGAAAATAAATCTATTGTTTTTTGTATCCAATTTTATTGCTACATAACTTGCTGTTTATGAGTAGCTGCCTGCTTGTACACCATTTAAATATATTACTATAAAATAGTTTTTAGTATCAGGAGTATAGGAAAAATATCTGTATGCTCCTTATGCACCATAGAATGATAAGTTAGCAGTAATACCTTATAAAAGATTCTCAGGAACTTGAGGTAAGGTTGGATTTGTTAAAGAAAATTAGAAAGTTGTAATTGGATTTTAAGCAAAAATAACTACATTATCTAAATTTGAATTTTAAATAATACAACCTTATATTGATATGTTAGTCCCAAACTGTGATAAGTTAAGTGTGACAACTCTCTATGAAGAAGTAGTGGGTAGCCTATAGTAAACGAAGTACAGCTATTAATTTATTAAAAATTTAATTTAATATTATATCATATGTATGTGATTCGATAAAATTTGACCAAACAAACTATTAATTATATACCAATTGATTTCATAAAAAATTTTTAATCCACTATTTTCTACTTTTGATTAACAAATTAGGATAAGTAAATAAATAAGTTTTGAGTAAATTGCTTATTTATTTTTAAAAACATAAATAAACTAACCTAAAAACAATTTTTCATACTGTTCTTCTGCTTTTTAATCTTTTTCTATTGATTTTATTCTTTTCACTTGTTTGTTAATTAGGTAGGTTTTCAAACATTTTTTTCATAAATACTAATTATTACTGCAGTAGAAAATGACATTAAAAAATATTACTTAGTTTCCGCTAAATGTGACATAAACAGAATGAATCATAGATATACAAGGACTGCTAGCTATAAGATTCTTTTATGAGCTTGTGAATGGACTAGCGAAGAAATTAACTTAGCTTCCATAACTACCATCAACTTCATAGACATTACCACTTAAATCTAGAATATGATATAATATAGTTTACTAAACTCCAAAATTCCAAGATGAAGTAAGAACATCAGAGTTTGAAATAGAAAAAGAATTTAAAATAGATGAGCTAGTGAGATCTATTATTGATTGCTATCCGCTATTCCTTAAAATGTACAAAAATGGCTTTCCTTAAGGGTTTTGTGTTGAGTTCAAGTAGTAATATGACTTAATTTATTATGAAACTATTGTTGTTGTCTAAAAAACATACTCTTTTGGGAAAGGAGTATTCCTAAAAGTACATGGTTCTCCATTGTATAGCCTTATATTTAATATTAAATACACCAGAGAAAATATAAGCTTATTTAATAAGCTGAAATCTCTTTTCATTTAATCTCTCTAATGCTAGTGTTTTTCTGTAATTTCAAACTAATACTAATGCTTTTGATAAGAATTGCTTTTAAATTCTAATAGAGCTTGAAAAGCTAATGATAAATAGTTTTTATTGATTGATTAATTAATTAATCTATTTACTTATTGATTTATCTAAAAATTTTTTTATTATTTATTATATGCAAAATATTCTTTCTATAGCTAATAATTGAAATTATCTTTAAGTGAAAACAGGTAAATTGAATTTTTTATTTATTAAAGGTAGGTTTAACAGTAAAATAAATAAGTGTGGATTTTAATCAAATTTCACATAAAGAATTATCTCATTCTTTTCTTTTCTTTTTAACAAATTATTTGTTTTTATTAGCAATACCATCGCTGATTTATCCTACTTTCTTTACTGTAAATTATATTTTATTCTTGATATTAAATCGATCTTCCATCATATTAAATTAGTTTTTTACTTATTTCAAGTTATTTTAATGAATTATTTTTTATTATTTAAATATTAAAAGAGTGATTAATATCAATCAATCAAAAAAGTTGTCTACCATTTTGTATTTATTTCATTCATTATTAATATTTTCTTTATCTATTAAAAAACATAAAAATTCAAATTACGACAGTTTTTAACTTGTTTAAAAAATAAATATCAAGCTAAAAAGAAATAAAATCATCTAATCTAGATCTAACAATTAAGAGAGAAGAAAAAAAAGTTAGTTCTTAATATCTTTTATTAATATTTTGAATATTTTCATCATTTAATTTTTTTAATTTGAAAAACTTAAGGGGCTGGTTGATATTTTTGAAATTTTATAATCTTCTTTGATGTGAAAAATAAACCCTAGTAATTTCTTTATTTTATCTATGATTTTTTAACTAAAAATACAAAAATACTAATTATCTAAAAAGTTGATAAATTTTAAACCTCTTAGAATAAAGTAATCTATTTTTAAAATATAAATAAATACATAAACTCTTGTTGAAAATAGTCAGTTCTCAGTAATTTCTTAAACCAAAAAATATTTTTTAAAACTTATAATTCAAACAAAAAACACCAAAAATATTCTTTCATATCTAGATTAGTTCCTTCTAAATATTATTTAACCATTAATTTAATCAAAATTAGAAATATTATTGATTAAATTTTACCCATAAAATTATGAACAGCTACTTCCTTTTATTTTCTTACTTATTTAAAAAATAAGAAGAATATTTGATTACTTATCTAATGAATTTTAATGAAGTGAAGGAAATCTCTGAAATATATCTTGAAGTCTTTTTACTGATCATTTTTTAATATGTTTAATTTACATTTTACATTTATTTACTTATTTATTTTAAAATTAGATACCAATAAGTGGAATACAAAAATAATTATTTACAGTAATAAAGTAGTTCATTTGCTTATTAAAAATGCATCGAACCACTAAAATAATTATATAATTATTCTGCATTAAGAGAAATTTTTATTGATAAATTTAATTATAATTTCTGAGTTAATAGTTTTTTTATCTTTCTAAACTTTATTTCCCTTGTTGTTAATTTATTTATTTATATCTTACGAAAATTAAAATTTATTTTCATAACTAAATAATTTTGATTTTTTCAGCTCAAATTTATTTACGATCTTGAAAATTCGAAAATTCAAGCTCAAGGAGATTACATTTGATATAATTGGAATAATTAAAAAACCAAATATTATTAAATTTCTACCTTATACTATTTTAGTTTTTTCAAGCTAATTTTTTATTAAAAAGAATTGAGTAATAAAAAAATATAAATTATGTTTTAACTTTCTTTTAAATATTCAAACAGGTTATTAAAATAAATTTGGAAGAACTTTTCTCTTCATTTTAGATTAATTTTGAGCCTCATTTATTTATAATTTGAATTTCTTAAATAAGCTTACATTTATTTAAAAAAATTCAATTAGTTTAAATTATATTTTCAAAACAAACATCATTTTTGCTAACTTTCAAAGTTTTTTTTTCACTTCTTACTTAATAAATTTAAATAATTTTATTGATATTTTTCTATAAAATTTTCAAGTAACTTTAAAGTAGATAGTTGTTAATTGAAAACAAAGTAAAATATTTATTCTTGCTTTTATTTGTTTATAAATTATTTTATTTTTATAGGACATTTATAAACGCATATTACTATTAATATGTAAATTTATATTTATGATAGTGTATATATACGCTTTTTAATTTTAATGTTAAATATAAAATAAATAATTGATAATAAACATTTATAATTAAAAATAAATATTTTTGTCAATTAATTGAATTAAAACTAAAGTTTTATCTATTTTTTAACAATAAAAATAATTTTATTTTTTAAATGTTATAATTTTATAGCTAAAATATATTATATTCTATTTTAAAACGAGCTTATCAATAGTATATCCAATAATTAGGAACAAAAAAAAACAGTAAAATAAAATAACAATAAGAAGTAAAAAAATTCAGTGATAAACGAACTTATATCAATTATAGATCAAATTTGAATTCAAAATATTTATTTCCACCAAATTTATTGATTGATCGATCCATAGATTGATTGATTAATTAGTTAATTAATTATAAATTATCAGAAAAACATACAGAGTATTCTAAACGAAATTAATTAAAATACCAAAAATTAAGCTAGATTAAAAGCTTTAATATGGAAAAATATTTATTTATTCCTAAATAATCTTAAAGCTAATAGCAGTTTTCTCAAACTTCAAATATTTATAAGAACTTTTAGGAATTAAATTAAGATAATGAGGATTTATTAGTTGAGGATATGGATTATCCAATAATTTAGGATAAACCTTATTCCTAAAATTTAATAGAAGAAAATGATAATGAAACAACAATAATTCATAGTAGCAGTAATAATTAGAATAACATTATTAAAGTTTTTTTTTCAAAATCTCAAAAAAAGTAAAAAAAGTAATTTCTACAACCATTTTCAAATAATAATTCAAGCGAATCTATAAAAAAAGAAAATATAGTATTTTAATAACTATTTAAGGATGCTGATAGTCAATACTTGGCAATGAGTTAAGAGTTTGAAGAAAATATTAATGATTTAGAGAATCAAATTGAATTGGAACTCCAAATCTAAAACAGGATAAATTAAAAATCTGACCCAATTCTCGTGATAGATAACAGCAGTTAATCTTAACAAAGTATACTAATGAATAAAGAATAGTTAAGTTTAAAGAGGCCATTTTTTAAACTAGAAAAAGAAAATCAATTCATAAACACTCTTAATTTACCAAAATCTTAAAACAAATTTGTAAAAAAGGATGTGAGTTAGAAAGATATATTAGAAGAAAAAAAACTAAACTCTATTAATAAAAAGAATGCATTATCAATTCATTGTAAATAAATCTAATTTTAAAAAAAACAGCTAAAAATATAAGAAAAGTAGAATTTAAAATAATAAAAATGTTAAAATGAATGCTTAAGAATACAATAAAACAATTTTAAGATAAGTATTTTAAACGATATAGAAATATAATAATGATTGATAAGTAAAGATAACTAACCAAAATAAAAAAAATTTATATCAATTTAAACACATAAATATTTATTTAATCAATATAAAAAAGAATTATCTATACAAATAATATAATTTTTTATATTTTTCAACCTAGAAATATCAAAAATAAATAATGAAATTTTGACTTACTTCAATATGTTTAAATAATAATAACTTACTAACTAATTAATAAAATATTTTAAATAAAGCTATTAACAAACTTTAATAGTCTGCTTCATATTATATACAAATTTATACTAAAAAAATTTTTCATTTAATGTCTTTCAAACAAATTATTTGCTTATTTTATTTTAGTTTTTGATATTAAAATATTTTCAATAAAAAAATCATTTATTTATATAAAAACACTTATAAATTAAGAAATAAATGATAAGTGTATTTTGAAAAAATAGTTGTTAAATTTTGTTTTTAATTCAAATAAGGCTCGAGTAAAATTAAATTAAAAATCAAAAAAAAAAAGTAATTACTTAAAAGAAAAATAATCTGATTTATCAGATTTGTCATATATTTTGAAATTACTATTGTTTTAGTAAATCAAATACAAAATACAAAGATTTTTATCAGTTAACTAATTAACTAAATAATTCAATAGATAAATATTAATATTCTTACCCATAATTATATATACTTATAGAAATATCACATAATAGCCATGCTAAGTGATTATGTCTCAGAGTTAGAAAAAGAGTCTAAACTCAAAGAAGGAATGCTAATTAAGCTCAATTTTAACTATAGGAGCATAAAATCAATAGATCCTATAAACTAAAGATATTAATTTATTAAATAGCTGTATTTGAATCACAATCAAATAGAATCATTAAAAGGTATAGAGTAGTTTGTGAATTTGGAGGAGCTCCACATTAAATTTAACTATATTAGTTCACTAGAAGAATTGGAGAGGATAAAAAACAAGTAGTATTTAACTACTTTGAATTTAAAAGGAAATCCTGTTGAAAAGAATTCAAAATGTTGCTTTGATTTTTTGATAAGCACATTCCCTAATTTAAATGAATTAAATGAAAATGTTAGATATAATAATTCCTCATCAGCCAGTGGATCAGGCTTGTATTTAAAAGACCATTTTAATTCTTCGAGAGGAACTCGTTCTATATCGTACACTAATTTCAATAGCAGAAACAAGCAAAAGCTTATTTCAAATGCTAAGGAATTGGTTTAAGTTCTTGAAAATACCCTCCAAAGATAAAATAGCTGCAGCGGACTTAAATCATACAGAACTCCAAATAAATATAATTAAGTCTAAAATTTATAAGCTGGAAATAATTTTAATATGAATGAAATTAATTCTCTCTGCACTGATAGAGAGTATTACAATACCTAAGCAACATAGAATACTCAGAGATAATTATAAAATACATTAGTAAACAATCAGGTTAAGACTGGATATGAAAGCAGCAGGGATTAGCTGAATGGAATGCTCAGTTCCAGAATGCTTAAAACATTTTATTCCCAATAAAATAATAACAGTCTCACAAATAACAATCAAATATAAACAAACCAAAATAGCATCAATGTGAATTAAATATTAAATTAGAATAAAAGTAGTTAAAATATAGGAATAATAAATTAATTTTTAAACACTCACTCTTCTAGAGTTAATTCAATTGAAAAGTAAATGCAGTAGTAAGATTCTTCAAAGAAATAGTCATCATAATCTTAATTTAATTCAAATTTTAATGGATCTATTTAAACCAAATTTAACAATTAGGTTGAGTAATCCATTTAGGCTTTATCAGCTGCAAGTCATAGACCTAAATCTGTATCTAATTACAGCACCAATATTACATCAGAGCTATAGACAAATATCTAGAGCTTAAGGAACTAATCTTCCTATGCATAAATTAATAATAATAACTATGATGGCAGCAATTAAATTTAAAATTTCAAGTAAGACATTCGCCATAATATAAATACTAACTAGAGAAGCATATCTCAATATGATTCTAGTTAGAGCAATAGTAATTCCAATCAAATCAGACAAACAAATTATGTCAATACTTAAAACTAGTCAACTTTAAAGAGAAATTCTTCAATATAAGGGTTAACAAATAATGATTAAAATTACAATGAGAATGTTAATTTAGCTTAAAACTTTTATAGCGTATCACCCCATTGCGCGGAAGCATGTCCAAGTAGTTCATAAAAGAAAGGCACTGTTATGACAGAAGGAAATTCAATTATTAGCTTTAATTAGAGCAAATTACACATGTTTTAGTAACTCTCATTTAAAAAAGAATAGGCATAACAATCTAGTTACTAGAAGTCTAGATAAAATAGTGATCTTTCTTTGTGCAATGTAAAACCAACTAGTAATAACAATCTTAATTAAAAAGATTACCATAATAACATCTTAAAACCCACAAATAGAAAGCTATTTCCCCCTGAGTGTTAAACAGAAGCTCTCTCGTAATAATAGAATCGTTAAAAGTATTTATCAAACAGGTAGGAAATGCTGAATGTTGTTGCTAATCAAAAAATTATGAATGTTGCTATGAATTAACAAAATGCAAATTATGATGAAAACAATAACTCAAAAAGTGTGAAATAATTCCCACTTAATTCACTTAATTAAGGTAATAACTTTATTGACTTAGGAAAAGAAAATAATTATGTTCAAAATAATTTTAGTTAAAAAAGTGGTATACAAAACAAATAATTTAATAATCAATCTTATAAAAATTAAAACATGAAAATCAATTTTAATACTAATTCAGATTAGGATTAAAGCAAAAATAATTAGATCAGTTCTAACCAACAAAAAAATTAATAATTCAAGAATATTTATGATCAATAAGAAAAGCAAGTGGCTTACTAAAGTAATTAGGAGATACAAGATTAAAACAATAACGATAATTAATCATATTAGTAATATAATAGTATCAAAACTAATAACTAAAGATTATAGTTGAACAACACTAACATAAATTACAGTTCCTAATCAAAAAAGAACCAATAAAATCACTCTATATCATTTTTGAGTAATGAAAACTGCCATATAGTAGCAGCTAACAACAGATATAGTAGCAATGATTAGTATGTATAGACTCAAAGAAGTGTATCAAATTAGCAAGAGCCTTGTTAAATAAATCCTAATAATTCTCTACCTATTTCAACTGAAATTGACAATGGTGGCTATAGCTCATCTCAAGTCACAAATTAAATTGATAATTAAACTGAGGCTGTTTAGCCATTTTGCTCTACAACTTCTGTTGATTAAATTCCTATATCAACAAGCATATCCATTAACCCTAATTTGCAGAATTAGCCACAAAGTTAATTGCAGATCAGAAATTCAACTTCGAATGAAAGCCTATTTACGAAAGGAGCCCCAGTCCATCATGTAAACTAAGCAACTGCTACTTTTGCAAAACAAAGTAATTTATTTAAATTTAAAATTAATATTTGCTAAACATTTTAATCAAAAAATAAGGTAAATTACAAAAGGAAAACACTCATGAAGGAGGGCCTTTCAATTTCAAAAAATCTTAAAGTAATTTGCAAATTATTGGAAACCAAAAGCATTTCCAAAGCGAAATTTAACAAAGCTACAATAATTATCCTTTGGACACTCAAAACAATCCATTGGATACAGACTTATCTTTTGACAATAATTTAGTGTCACACCATAATTAAAATAAGCAAAAGAAAAGAGCCTTCTCTTATAGTTAGAATGCACATTTTAATGGATCCGGTTCAACAAATAATTTATAGAACTAGCAAATGACATCTTAAAATTAATTTACATAAAATTCATAGCAACTCTAATCTAATTTTAATGAGATGGCTTCACTCAATTTGAGTAGAATTTCTCATATAAATGGTAAAAGTTTTATGAATATATCAATTCCTCATATGAAATTCGATGGATGTGTCCTTGAATCTTAAGGTTAATTTTAAATTGAAGATGAAAATAATATCTTAGCATCTAATAATATAAATCCAAATAACTAATCAACTTAGTTTTTAAGTGTACCTCCATAGCAACGAAGAAGTGTAGTAATATCCGATATAGTTAATTAAGGGAAGCAACAATGTTAAATGTCAAATTAAAATAACTAAAATTCTATGACAAAACAAGAAAGCTAATAAAATATTTTAAGATAATCTTCAAATTTATCTTTTCTCAATAAAAGCTCTGTTTTTTATAACGATAGGCTGAATTTGCATATAGAAAATATAGATACAGATATTGAGCAACTAGCAATCTTTTTTTACTAGAAGTCTCTCAAAGAAAAAGCATTCAAATCTCTCTTTTATCTAAAAGCCTTTAATGCCATAGAATAAAAAATTTAGCAACCTCAAATACAATAAGAAAATTAAATATAAAGTAGATATAATTCCAGTTTGAAAAATTCAACATAAATTGTTTAGGGAAAAGCTGCCTCACCTCTTAGTTAACTTTAAAATTCTAATAAATAAGAAAGTAACTCATAGACTCGCAGCAGTACTTCTCTAAATAATATTTAAATATCACGCTAATCTCCTCTTCACACATAGATATCTTCACCTAATTTAGCAAACAACAATATCAATAATTTACAAATTTTAATAACTTAAAATTCCATAAAGAAGTAACAATCTTCATCTTCTGAATAAGGCTAAGAAAACTTAGCTAATTTTGTCTAAATTAAAGACCAAAATCAGCTATGTAACAATTAAAACTAATCCATAAATGATTGTAGTGGAATGGTAATGCATCAAAACACATTAAATTATTCAGAAGAAGATGAAATGTTACTGACTTAACACAACCTTCCATTATAAAGAGATTACAAATGGACAAACTGAAAAAAAGTAAAGCTTTTAATTAAAATCTATCAGTTCCAACAAATATTTAAAGTAATTAGTTATTATTAAATAAAAAATAAAGTTAATTTTAAACTCTCTCAAAAAATGTATTTATCTTTATATCAATTTATCTATCTATATTTTGCATGTTAATTCCTTTAATTAATTTTTATATTAAATTACACACATTCAGTATTTTTAAATAATAAAAATAATTATTTTACTCAACAAAATATTTTTTTAGTAAAAAAGAATCCACACAAAGTAAATACTTAATATTAAATTTTGAAATAATCAAATGAATCGAATGCAATTTATTATTTTTATATAATCAACTTCTTAGAATTTTTTCCTCTCTTTGTTTTTTATATACCAAGAGATTATTGTTTTATTAAATATTATTGAATCATATTTTGAATTAAACGTCTTTTTAACAATAAAAAGAAATTATTTTACTTGAGCTTTTACAATTAAGTACAGGACAAGACATATTGTATAAATTGTAAACAAATTAAAAGATTAGTTACTTTAAAATTAATTATTTTTATGAGTTTATTTATAATAATTTATATAATTTAAGTTTATTATTAGGTAGGTATTTTTTTGTAATGCCATCATGTATAGATAACAAGGAAAATTAAAGCGCAGAGGATGCCAAAGAGAATCAAAATTGTGCATATTTAACTTGTATCTATTTATATTTATTTCGTTATAAAGAATAATTTTTATTAGAAAATTATTTAAAAATGTGTTTGAAGTACCATTTGTTTATAGTAATTTAGATAACTTTTTTTAAACTGCATTCATTCTCACACCATTTTTATCAATACCTTCCTCCAAATCTGAAAGCTTTCTATTTTTAATGAAAAAAAGAATTGAGTTAATAATATATTATTTATCATATTATTCTATTATTCAATTCTAATATATTTAAAATTTGATCATTACTATCCCATTTCATCTAAACCATCTTTCATTAAATGTTATTAATCTTTCAATTTATCTACTACATAGTTTATTTCATCAATGTGCTTATCTTGCTCACTGATTTCTTACTAATACATGTTCATTTTTGTAAATTTCCTAAAATGAATATTGATTGATATTAAGTATAAAATTTGGTTAAAATTTTTTGATTAATTTTTTATCGAAACCACTATTTGAAATTTTTTAACAAATTTTATTAAATAGAGCTGCAATCTAATAGATTGGTGCAAAAAGCAAGTACAATCCAATTTATCTATTTTAAAAGCTAGATTGCTAATAAAAAAAGAAAAAACTCTTAAGCTTATAAAACCTAAAGAAGAGAACTTTAAACAACAAACTAATATGTAATATGGAATAAATCTTAAAGATTTGACTAAAAATAAATTAAAATAAAAAAATAATTTGTAAATTTAAGTAAATAGCTAAATATTTTAATTAATATAATAATTGATCTATTTTAACAATATTCAATTTGAATATCAAAATAGTTAATTTATTTTCAAGCACTCTCTTAATAATTAATATTATTATGTTTAATTCAAACTTTACAAATTTACTTTAATTTTATTTTTTTTATTTTTTGGTGCTGTTTTTAAGTATTTAAATAAAAGCAAGTTTCTTTGAAAAATATTTAATGATTAAATTCATAGGCAAAACTAAAATTTATTTATTCAAAATTATCAAAATTGAAAACACATAAATTTATTTATTTCAACATTTTCTATTTTTTTAAATGAATTTTGATGAAAGCTTATCAAAATTGCATAACCAGGAATATTATAAAGCAAAGGATGCCAAAGAGAATCAAAATAGTTTGTATCTAACTTGTGTCTGTATTATAATTTAAATTATTTTTTAAAATAAAAATTTGAAAATTGTGAATTACTGTTTCTCATTAGCAAATTAGAAAGTTTTGATTAGACTGCTTTCATTTTAATAGAATTTTTATTGGTTCCTTTTTGCAAAGATTCAACATTTCTAAGTTTTATTAACATATTTTAATATTAAGATTATTTTTATTTAAAATTACTTTTCCATTTAACTTAATTAATCTTTCACTAAAACCTGCTAATTTTTTATCTAATCGATTACACAATTTAATTCAATAATGTGCTAATCTTATATGTCTAACTATTGTTAATATATATCCATTTTCTTAATACTTTTATATATTGAATTTTGAGTATTTAATTTTATTTAATTTGGTATATTATTTCTTTATATTTATATAACAAACTAATTTGATTTTTAATGTATTGATTCAAATCTAATAAATTCTTATCATAATAATTTGAATTCATCTGTTTTAATATGATATATACGTATTCATATTTTTTTTCAAGCTGAAAATAATCTTTTAAACCATACTTATGAGAAATTTAATTGATAAAAAAGAATATATAAAATATGCTCTTGCTATAAAATAGCCCATATTTGATACAAAACAAAATTATAATTTATATAAATAATTTATTATGTACATTGTATTTATTTAAGATATACTTTTAGTTAAAATCAATTGAATTTTAACTCTTCTAATTAGAAGCTACTTGTTTAAGATATTTTTTAGTTGCCACCACGGAGAGGTTTAACGACTTTACTAGCATTTAAAAGATTGCTGCTAAAGTTAAGTTCTTGAATTTATATTAAATTGGAAGTAAAGTTATCTTTACTTGATTGGTTATTACCTTCTTATTCTTCAACCTAACTTCTTTGGCTGAAATTATTGCTAGATGAAATAGGGGATCTTGCTTATTAATTCATAGGAGTGCCTATATTTTTTAATCTCTCGATGCCTATTGAAGAACTAAAAGACTTTTTTACTGACTCAAGTTTTGCTTTAGTTTGAATAAGCTCATCTTTTGTCTTTGAGAGCTCATTTTCTAATTCAATGATCCTCTCATTCTTTCTTTGAATTTTATTATCGGTTACTTAGGAGTCAACCTTCCAGTTTTGGGATTAAGATTACTATTCATAGTACATTTTTGTAAGATCTTGCATATTATTCTCTAAGGTTGTTATCTTTTTCATTCTTGTCTTTTCATCCGATGTGATAAAATCTTAAAGTTTTGCTTCACGTTCTCTGCTTTCATCCAGCTTTATTTCTAGCTCTACGACTTTATCAACTCTATTTTACAAATCTTCTGTTAACTTAATTATTTTTTTTTCATATTCTTGCTTGACTTCTTCCACTTTTTTTTACTATTTTACTTATTCTTTTTCCAACTCTTGTTTAAATTCTTGGATCATATTTTCTTTTTCCTTTCTGAAGCTTCTAATTTATTTTTGTAAATCTTGTCCATATCTCTTTTCCCCTAGAAGTTAGGTCTCTAAGAAGGAAATCTTCTTTTTTAAATCTTAGAATATTTCGCCTTCTGGTTCATTAACTTCTACTTGGTTTTAATTAAATGCAGCGATAATTTACTTAATGTCACCACTAAGACTTTCCATAGACATGAGCTACTAAATAAATTCGTCTTTCTTTTTTTCATTTTCTCTAAGTAATTTGTTTTCATTTTTGAGCTCAATAATATAAGTTTCAGCTTCCTTTTATTCTTCTAAGAAAAACTAAGCTTTTTTCTATGAATCTTTCTTTTCATATTCTTCTAGCTGCTCCATTTATTCTTCTAGCTTCAAAAGCAAATTATCTTTGATTTACTTTAAACCTTCAATTTCCTTAACCATTTACTCCCTCTACTTTACATTCTCTTCTTGGATTTACTCTATTTCTTTTTCTTTCGTTTCATTAACAAGTTTCTCTTCACTTACCTATAAGTTCAAATTTGCAAGTCTTTAAACTAAGTTTTCATTTTCCTATTTTAATTAAGAAATTTTCAATTATGTTAAAAACTATTATAAAAGGTAATTAATTAATTAATTACTTTTTCTAATGTCATGCACTTTGCTGTAATCTTTGTAAATTCTTTTCTTAAAATGCTTAATTTTTCTGTCTACACAGTGACATTATTTTTTTCAATTTCCAAAACTTCTTAAAGTTAAGTTATTTAATCCTATAGATTCTGGTGCATTTATAAATCTTCTTCAGATTATTTAGAACGAACTATATCCTATATGTTAGAAATCTGAGAAGGATTCTAGGGAATTTCTTCTTAAGAATCAATAATTTAAGTTTAATCTTCTAATTAATTTAAGTTTGATTCAGATGGAAGTTATGAACCTAGCTATTGGATGTAATCTTCAAGCTAAGTTACTCTCCTCGTTTTCTCTTCCAACTATTTTTCTACCTTAGCAAGTAAGATTTAGAGCTCAGCCACTGTAACTTCTCTATTAACCTTAGCCTTGTTTTTAATAGCTTTAGCTCTGATACCAAAACGTAAAGTGGAAAGAGTTTCCAAGTCATTAAATGGACTTGGAGAGCATGTGACAATAAGTGTAGTTTTACTGTTACCACCTATACTCTCTTACAAAACTCTTGTGAGCTTACTATTTCTGTATGGTATATGAGAAGACTTGCCATCTGTTAAAGCATTGATTACATTACCCAAACTACTTAAACTTTAGTTGATTGTCTTAGCTTCATCTAAAACTCTACCTTCAGCACCAGTTTTAGCAACTTTCTCACTACCTGCTAGATCAACAAGAATTAATTTACCAGTCTTAGCACTTAGGTCGTTTAAATTATTCTATGATACTGACATCATAAACAGCATGTGAGATCTATATATATTTATTTAAAAAGAAAATATAAATAATAACATTCACATGATTTTAATTTAAATATTATATTTCTCATTAATACAATCATTTATAAATATTCTAAAATATACTAAAGCAAAATCTAATTTTTTCAAAACATTTTACTTGTTATCAAAAAAAATACTAATTTCAAAATTTACCTTGAACTACCTTCATTCATATTTGTTGCTGTAACTGCCCTATTCTAGTTTCCTATTCTTAATAAATCAAATACATCCTACTCATTTGACACATATTGCTCAGTTACATCTTAGATGTATATACCTCTTTGTTTATCCTCTCTAACAACTAGATTTTGTTTAGTATTATCTAATAAATCTCTGATCTTTTCCATATAAATTTCAACTATGCTTATTTTAATTCTAAACTCTATGTGATCGGGAGCATCTGAAATATGTTAGAATACAGTCTTAACCATTCTTGGTATAACACCTTTAAGTTTTTCATCATCAATGCTGGCTCCTTGCATAGTGAAGGTTTTACCACTAGAAGTTTAACCATAAGCAAAAACAGTTCCATTAAAACCTTCCAATACACTCTATACAACTGGTTTAGCAGCAACTTCATAAATTTGTTCTTGTGTTGTTTCCATATTAAACACTCTATCAAAATTGAATAATTATTTATTATCTGTTTTTTCTTTTCCATCTGTATTTGTTAATTTAACTCGAATAGTTTATTAGTCAAGAAATTCAACACATGGAACTGAACCCATTTCAAGTTCGCTCTTATTAAATGGTCTCACTCTGCATACGACTTAAATATTTCCTGAACCTTATTCTTTTTATAATTGAATATTTAATTTTCAAAAAAATTATATTCTTCCTAATAGATTTATCAATAAAAATATACCCTTTCCACTCATATTTAATAGGTATTGCTAATTAATTGAAAACTAATATATTTGTTTAGTTATCTCAAGGATTATTTTTTTTAATACTATCTTTGTTCTATTTTCTTAAAAGAACAAAGAATATTTTTTTACAATTTCAAATTTAATTACTCACATTTAAAGATCATCCTAACTATTATATACTGCTCAAAAAAAGAATAGAAAAAACATTTTTAAATTTTTTATGTTTACAATAATAAAATTTTTAATATTCATTAAAAATCTAAAAAAAAATAATTTCTATTTTTAATATTTCGATAACAATAAAAATGAAAAATAGAGTTAAATTTTGTATGAAATAAAATTATATTTGCATCGGTTTTTAAAATAAATAAAAATTGTGAAATATTCATTCATAAAATAGTAAAAATCGAAATAAAATTATGAAAGTAATGTCTTGTAAATTTTAATTTTGCTCTTTGTAGTTATAATTTCTCTGTTATATTTTATTTGTTTGTTTTATTTGTCAATCTTTTATTTGTGTTGAGTTTTATTAATTTATTAATTTTTATTTAATTCTTTTATTAATTAATTTTTCTTTTTCTTTTTAAATATCTTTTATTTTTTTTGTTCTTTTCTTGTGTTTCTTCTTGTTCTTCCTAATTTTAAAAAATACTAATTATATATTAAAAAAAGCTGATTTTGTTCGGATTCTTTTGACATAGAGCGAGAAAGAGTTTACAATTTTCTGGATCTATAAACATCGGCCTTCGTCGAAATTTGGAATGTTAAAAACTTATGCCATGAAGGTTATTTGGTTTTATTTCGATCACTTAATGTTAGAACTGTAAAATGTATGACTTTTGGCTCGATGTTCTTTGGTTACCCTTTCAATTATAAATCTGCAATCTGCTAGAAATTAAAATTAAGCAAAATAGTGATTTTGCATTTAATTATCAAAAGGAGTTGAAAAGTATTTCGTGAGCATGGATGGTTTATTGATTGCATTAAACAATAACTTTAATACTAATTTAATAGTATTTGGTGAACATTTTATCATTTATTGCTTATTTTCTCGTTTAAAAAATATTTGTTTAAAAAACTTATTTACTTTTCAATTTCCTCTGATAATTAATTTTTTGATTATTAATACAATTATATTTTTTCTTTTTAATTTTTTTATTTCTTTTCATCGCAAAATTCGAAAAAAGGTTTTTGAAATTAACTTTTATGTAAAATTGATAAGCAAAAAAAGCAATCTCTCTTTTGAAAATAAAAGCAAGCTTTTCAATATTATTATTTTCATTTCATCTTTTAAATAATTTTAATAAAATAAGATTAGATTTCAATCTAAATCATAGAAATCCCCTATAGTCTAGCAGGTTAGGATAGAAGGTTTTCACCCTTCAGACCCGGGTTCAAGTCCCGGTGGGGGAATTCTTTTTATTTAAAAAAATAATTTTTTTAAATATGGATTCATGCAGATATAAATGAATGTAAATAAAAATATAAAAAATGAATTTAATTCAAAAGTAAATCTTGGAATAAAATAGTTTAGTTTTTATTGTTT
Source organism: Tetrahymena malaccensis 436 (assembly GCA_000231845.2). NCBI lineage: Eukaryota > Ciliophora > Oligohymenophorea > Hymenostomatida > Tetrahymenidae > Tetrahymena > Tetrahymena malaccensis. The sequence continues at coordinate 787,819 of JH719971.1, forward strand.
TTTCAAATTTAATTTTTGCAAATTCCTTTTCATAGAAAAAAAATAATTAGAAAAATAGTGTTTGGTTTGTTAAGAGGAGTTCAATTTTTGTTTTTTTACATTTTATTTTTCTGAAAATTAAAGAAAAAAGTTAAAAGGAGTTTTTTATTTAATTTAGTTTGTTTATTTTTTGTATGATAAATGTTATTAAGTAATTTAGAAATTTTGAACATTTAAAATATCATTTTCTTCTAAAATAAATTTCCATTTAGTTTATTCCCCTTCATTTATTATTTGCTAAGGAGAAGGGTTTTTTAATAAGAGGCTTTGCTGACTTATATATTCTAAATATACATTAGAATATTAAATTCGATGTATATTTAGAATATTATCTATAAATAGCTATAACAACTTTAATCGTGACTTTTTAAGCACATATGTTTTTTATCATAATAAAATTACTGATTTTAACTTATTATAATTTATTGAAATTTCATTCATAAAAATATGGAAAATTAAAAAGTTTTATAATCATTTAAGCTAAAGAAAGGAATAAAAAAATTAAGTGGTACCTCTTATGTAATTAACTTAAAAGATGCTCCTCTCGGTCAAGGATCGTTTGGAAAAGTGGTTAGAGCATACGATTTAAATAGAAAGGAACTAGACCTAGCTGTTAAAATATTAGCAAAAAACAAATTTAAATTATAAAAAATATTTATTGAAAAAGAAATAGGCATCATTGAAAAGTTACCATTTTGCATAAATTTAGTGAATTATTAAAAGTTTTGTCTTGAAAGTTCTAAAAATTGCTATTTTATAATGGAATACTGCAATGGTGGATCTGTTTACGATTTACTTTTTAAAGATTATAAAATACTATCTGAATAAGAAATAATTAAATTTTTGGTTCAATTCTTAAATGGATATAGGGAGTTGCTCAAAAATAACATAATTCATAGAGATATAAAGCCTTAAAATATTTTAATCCATAATGATATCTACAAAATTTGTGATTTCGGACTAAGTAAAGTAATAGAAAATGTTGATGCTGACAATCTGTAATACAGTACTATCAATAGTCCATTTTATTAATTTGACAACATGATGGAAGATTCAAAATTAACGAGGGATACTGATGTTTTTTCTTTGGGAGTTATATTATTTTAGATGCTTTATGTAAGTCCAAATTAAAAAGATTAAAAGGAAAAATATCATATCCACCCTCTTATAGATATGAGTAAAGTCTTGTCACAAAATACTTAGATGACAAATAATAATTATATAAAAGCTTTGCGAAAGCTTGAGCTAAATGAGGCATTTAAATATTTGGATGACTATATAAAATCTTCAAAAATAAAAAGAAGTGATAATATGATTAATCTTCTAAAATCTATGCTCAATATTGATATAAAATAGCGCATCACATTTGATTAGCTTTTTCAACACCCACTCTTGAAGGAATATCTGGATAAAATTGATAACAAGTCATACAAAATGAAAAATTATATAGATTAACTTACGACAGATTTATTTGCTCCCCCGCCTTAGGAAGAACTGAAGAGTGAAGATTATCAAGACTTGTAAGATTCAAAAATTATTAATATTGAAGACCTCAAGAAATGCTTAATTTAGTAAAAACTAGAAATATGTGAAAATATAAATAAAGAACTCGATACAAACTGTCCTCAATTGTAGTACTTTTAAGAAATGTAATAGCTTCTTTAATAACAATTGGATTAAATGTAGTAACTAAAAAATGTAGAAGAGCCAATTCTAGATGATGTTTAACAATAAATTTAGAAAGATTTGTAGAAAAGTAAAGAAGAAGAAGATTTATAAAATTTAGAAATTCTCATCAAACTGAGCGAGTCCAGACAAAGTAATTAATAAATAATTAAAAAAATAGAAAATATTCTATAATACTTCAGATAGATCTACATGAACTACAAGAAAATTGCATCTTAGCTAATAAAATCTTATCATATAGTCAAATCCACTAGTCAGCTAACATAGACTAATTTTACAAATCTTTTCAACAATACTGTGCTTCTTTCTCTCCTGATAATTAAAGATGAGATTTAAAATCTGAGGAATAGCTTTAAATGTAAATTAGGCTAATTTTTTAATTAAGTCGATCCAAACCAAGATCCAGAAAAATAAATAGTAATTACTGAAGAAGAAATTGAAGTATACTAATAATCAAATGAAAAGAAAATATTTTTCAAAGTTTTAGATAATGACCTTAAAGAGATATAAGATCTATTAAATAATTTAATGTAATAAAATTAGTTTTAGTCTATTTAGTAATCATAATTACAAATTGCTGATTCTATTGCTATAGTAAAAGAACAATTTAGAGAGTTTATATATAAGCTCATCAAGCAAGGTATTGAAGAATTTGGCTTTTTAGAATAAAACATGTATTAAGAATTTTAAAAGACTCTTTTGTATCTAACAGAAGCCTATAAGCATGAAATTAATAATTTACTTTACTACCAATAAGATTAATTCAGCTAAACATCACTTTAGTTAAGATTGGAGTAAATAGAAATGTCAGGCAGTAAATCCGAAGATTTATTTAAATTTTGTCAACAAAATGACATAAAATTAATTGCTCAGATGGATTGATTGAAATATAAAATTTATAAAATACTATAAAAATAATATCTCATCATTTATTTGAAATTTAACAAGATTTTTTTACTTTTTAGAATTAAATCATATTATAAAATTTGATTAAGATTAAAATTTATTTTTTTTGCAGATTATTAGCATATAATACAATATAAATTATTAATTTATTAACAAATCATTTTATTTTACTTTATAAAAATATATAACTTGTCATCTTTATATACTTTTATTCCATTAAAAATTTCTAAATAAATAAAAATATGTTTTGTTATTTAATACACTAATTATGATAAATTATATCTTCATTCAATTATTTTTTGAGAGTTTAAGGTCATACTTTAAAAAAAAAAAAAACCTTTATTTATATTTATTATTATAAAAAAAATAAACAATAATTATTTAAATTATTGATTTATATCTGGTTGTTTATGCAGAAATAGTAAGAAGAGTACCTTTAAATTAAATATTTTTGAAGGAATTAAAATTGTTTTTCTTTAAGACTTTTAAAAATATTTGTTAAAATTATTAATAATTTACTTATATTTAAATTTAGATAATTACACTAAATTAAATCAATTTGACAAACAAATAATGATAAATTAAAAATTACCATTAAAATATTTTAGTTAAAATTTGTAATATTTATTTTAATAGAATATATTATTTACTTTTATTTTCTAAGAATAATTATTAAAAATAACAAAAAGCATTTCGAATAACTTACAAATATAATTTATGAACAAAAAATTATAATAGAGAAAACCTAAAAAGAACAAAATTAACTTAATACTAAATTTCATTAGGCTGCTTGATTAGGAGATATTTTTTATTCTGAGTTTTATTATTCTTTTTCATTTTTGTTTGCTTAATCAGTAGTTTAAGCTTTAGATTATTCAGTTTTAGGTGATATAGACTCTCTCATAACTATTCTTTACTTATAACCTAAAGCAATCATATAATCGTTATATTATGAAAGTTAGTTTTCTTTTAAATTTAATCTAAATGTTCTTGCACAGCTCCAACTGTCTTTTGAAATTGTTAAAAGCAGAGCTTCATCGTTTTCTTCAATATTTTTAAGCTTTTCTAGAATTTGCTATTTTTATTCAGCTTAGTTCAATTTTTATTAATAATCAGTATTCTTTTTAGTACCAATTTTTTCATTTAGTGAATCTTTGGCTTTTTATTGCTCATTTGAAACTAAAGAAACAGATTCTATGTCATCCAATGTAAATTAAAATCCTAAACCTTAACTAGGTTCATATTGACTACCTTTAACCTTTCCCTTGAGCTCATTTATACTATTCAATATTTAGTATTTGGGTAAAATGGCTATATATTATTGTGCATCATAATTTATATATAGCTCACCGATTTCTCTAGAGTATTTAAATGAATCAGTAAAACTCTTTAAATTAGCACTAATAAAAAGTGATGCTAGAATAGCTTCGTGGACTAGCTAGCTTGGTGGTAAAAAGAATACATAATTAAGCAAATAGGCAAAGAATGGAATGTGATAAAAGAATCTCATCAATCTACCTTTTTTTCTGATGCTTGGAATAGATTATTAAGGATTTTAATATATTTTTTAAAATTAGGTGTTGTCTTCAAAGTGTATTCTCTTGATAGGGAAGTAGAGCTATCTAAATAGAGATTTTCCTATTTAAATATTCTTTTCTTCCAAACTTTTGATAATTTTGTTGAAATCGTTATTAGCTGAAAATGCAAAAACTGGCTTGCTATAAACTGTATTAAATGGCTTAACACCTCTATATTTTAAAAGAGCATGTGCGACTTAATTTTTACTTAATACCTATATCATTTTTCGTTATCTAAATATACTAATTTGTTTATTTAACTCTGTAGATTTATATCTTTGTGACAGCAAATTCTATTTCTTTGATATCTTTTGATATTTAATTTTGAAATTATTAAGAATAATAAATATCTTTTAAAAATTAACTTAGGTAAATTCTAGCTTAAGCTTTAATTATACAAATTTTATTTTATTAATTAATTTTTTCAAACCAATCAATCAATATTAATATAAAAAACACAAAATTATATTCTGAATAAAAAAAATAATCAAATCATCTTTATTTATTTCAATTAAAAATTACTTTTTTTAAAAAAGCTTGTTAAAACTAAAAAACTAAAATTAGATTGTAATTTTAGTAAATAATTGTGGGGATTTGTTTATTTTCATAGTGAGATTATTAAAATTAAATAAACTATTTTCAAAAAAATATTTTTTTTAGTTAATAAAAATAATAAAAATCATTCTTTAAAAATACAATAAATATCTGTTGCTTAACACAAACAATTTAGAAATAATTTTATATATTTTTTATTTACAAAAATATACTATTTAAAATTTATTATCCATTTTTTGATCTTCTAATTGAATATTTTTTCTTCTAATGATTGGGTACAAATTGCTTTTAAAATTGATTAGATTTTATTATTTTTGTTGAATATATTAGCTTTTTTTGCTTTTTTAATTATTTGGCTATTAAGTGATGTTGAAATTAGTAAAATTTAATTAAAATCAAAACAATTTGTGTAAAAAAAAATATAAAAAATTAACATTTTTAAAAATAGAAATGAATTAAGTTGTAGGCAGTAAATATACTGTATAAAAAGAAATTAGATTAAGCTCTGATGGAAGAATACTTTTAGCTAAATATGAGGATAACTAAAAAGATATTCAGGTGATTATCAAAGAAACAAAATTAGATGAAGATTATAAAACATTGAAAAATAAGTAATTAGAATCCATAGACTTTTAAATTATTGAAGCAATTATAGATAAGCAGAAATAAGGAAATATTTTAGAAAACATCATTTAAATCGAATCTATTTTCTATGAGTAAAATAATTAATATATAGTCAGCAAATATTATCCTTATGGTACTTTAAAGAATCTTGTTTAATAGAGAAAAGATTGTTTAGATATAAATACAATAATTAATTTTTGTATTCAAATTTTAAAAGGGCTTTAATCACTGCATAGATTCAATATCAAGCACATGAATTTGAATCTAGAAAGCATTTTAATTTAATAAGATGAAAACAAGTTATAATTGTATTTAACAGATTTTCTGTATTGCTATATTTAAAAAAATAACACATGTTTAAAGTCAATTAATCACTTAGCCCCTGAAGTAATTTTAATGTAAGAATATGATTAATCAGCTGATATTTGGAGCTTTGGTTGCTTGCTACATGAATTATTGTATGATAGACCTTTATTTAATGGTAATAGTATTAATGATGAATACAAAGCCATTAAATAATTCAAGTAGTATTAATGTAATTAAAAGAGAGAAGAGTATAAATACCTGAATAAATTAATTAGTAAGTGCTTAAATGTTGATTAAAAAGCAAGAATATAAATTGATTAAATAATTAAAAGACTTCAAAAAGTATCTAAAATTCTCAAAGATCAGAATAAAAATTAAGAAAATGAAATAAATCCTTCACTTAGTAAACAAATTTTCCTTTAATCAAGCAATTAACTTGATGATATAAATATTAACTCTGAATAAGCTTAACTTAATAATTTAGAGTAGCTTATAACTAGATATATTAAAAACAATAGTTTCAAAAAAGAAGATATAGGTGCCGTACATAAAAACAATAAAAAATTGCTTGTAAAACCTGATTAAATAAGTTAAATTAAATCAAGTAAAAAAGAAGACATTTGTAAAGTATAAGCAGTAAAAATGCTATTAATTTAAATTTACTCTCTAGATTAAATAGATAATAATTAAGCTTAACTGGAAAAAGCTCTTGGAACTTAGAAACACATAAATTTATTTTATTATGTACTAACTTATTGTGGATTCACAGAAAATGAATTAGTGAGGTCTTACTAATTCTTTTAGTTTTTAAAAAACAAAGAATTTTAAGAAGTTGTTGAAAGCTTAGCAAATAATTAATTTGAGATTTAACATGATTAACAATAATTAGTAAATTAGAGAATGGTGTAATTATAAAGGTATTATAGTTTTATAATATCAAAGATAATCATAGATCAAATTGTTTTAAATATTTTTAATTTTATTCAATTTATTGTCTCTGTCTTGCTTTTTAAGTAGAATAGGAACAACTTTAAATAAAAATACCTTTAGTCCTTCTTAAAAAAGAATAGTAAAACTAGCAAAAAGATGATAAATCCTATAACACTCATAATTAGATATTTCTCTTTAGTTTTAATTACAATAATTACTTCGATTATACTGCTCATCATATCTCTGTGTTTTGAAACGATTTTGTTCTTGTTCAAATTCATCATCTTTGATTTTTAGCTTTTAAAATGCATAATAAAAGCTATCAAACATATTTTTATCAAGCGCTTGAGTTCTCCAAAAACCGTTTAACTAAATTGATAATTTTTAGTAAATTAAATAATTTTTAATAATTAAATACTAAAAATTTTAAATTAATTTTATATTTTAAATCGTATTGTCTTTTATAAAAGTAAACATTATGTATCATTTTAATTAATTGAGAAAATTATATTTTAAATAAAAATTGAAAATAAAAACATTTTCATTTAGAATATTGTTAATTAAAAATTTTAATATTTTTATTTTCATAAACCATAGAGTAAGATATTATCTAATTTGCAATCAAATTATATTAAAATAAAAAAAATTATCTTTTAAATTATTTAACAAAAAAATAATCTTAATTAAAAATAAATTATTTTTAAACAATTTTAATATAAAAATAAAGATAACGATTTGAATTAAAATGATACAAATTCTAATACAAAACAAATAAATTTATTCAACAATTTCATTAAATAATTAATATAGTAGCTTTTTAAAATAAGGATGAAAGGTACATCAAATTTAGTAAGTTAAATAAAAATTAAATGATTTTAGCAAAAAAAATCTAAGTTAAATAAATTTTAACTGATTTTAATTTAACAATTTAAAATAATATTTTGAATTAAAATGGATAAAAATGTTATATTATCAAATGTTGGATTGCAAAAAAATTAAAAATAAAAATAATTCAATAATCATTAAAAGAATTACTTTTAAAATTGGGGTTGGGGTTGGGGTTGG